>CM021102.1:470393115-470502384 GCA_007115665.2 Sequoiadendron giganteum | reverse complement strand
CCTAGTAAATTTGGCAACATTTACAACCATGTCAACAGCCTCCAAGGCAGGGGTATCAGCAACTCTCTTCACAATCAAATGACCACTAAAATTGGATGTTTTAGTGACAATAGGTTTTTGAGACCCTGTAGATAGTGACCATATTGCCAGAGAATCCCACTCTTCACTGAAAGTTGATCCTTTAAGTGCTAATGCCGCCTCTTCCTTTGTTGCAAGAAGCGGTTTATTTGCCCTTCTTACTATATCAAATACTACAGCATCAGCAATATCCCACACTTTTGAACCAATGTTCTGCCCTGTTCTATTGTGATTTCCTTAAACGTCTCCTTCAATTGTACTCTGACCTTTGACTGAATTACTTGCTCTAGAAGCTCTAGGTGTAAACTTCTCTCATGTGCTACCTACTCAGTATAAGATGAGAGATGATCTCTCCATACAAAATCTTCAAAAGCATGGGTATGGATAAAAGAGTCATCCATCATGAATTCTTTGCAGGCTTCCATTCTCAAATCATCACTATTTGTAATTCCTTTAATCTCATCCTTCCCCAATCTTAGGGTGATGGCTCCTGAGCTCGTTGCAATGTTAGTCGGATCTAGTGGCATTTCTGGATTTATTTCATCTGGAGTTACAATAATATCCTCCTCATCATTACCTTTTTGGCCAACATCCCCCATACTATCAGTTCTAGGCCTCTTTGGGGATGATGTGCTAATCTGTTCTAAACTCTTTGGAGGCGAATCTAGATTAGTAATACCAGATACTGATTTTCTTAGGACGGATGATGCACCACTCATCGTAACTTCCTCTGTCCTATTTCTCTTCCTTCTTGAAAACACTTTTATTTTCCCTTGAGGCTGGTAGGTAGGCCTTTCTTCGATTCTTATCTCAGGGTGATGCTCAGTAACATGTGACTTTCCCTTTCCTCCTACAATCCTTTCCTCCTTCAAGACTCCTACTATGCTCTCAAAATTATCAAGAACATAGATTGCCCTGCTGAGCTCATCTTTAGCATCAGGTACAGGATCAAAACTTGGTATTTTCTCCTATTTACTTCTTACCATTTTTGAATAGGCAATGTACATTTCCTTTCTCTCATCCTATAAGTCCTCATCAAAAATATTCTTAATGATATCTTTAGGATAGTAGAAATTGTGAACAAAGGTTCCAGTCCGATGTCTAACCTTCATTTGGGAGATAAAACCCTCAGGATCATAATTCCTAGGGCGTACAGTATTCAATCTATATGGCTTGAGTAACAAGTGTAAATTTCTCCACCCTCCTTTTATCATAACAAAATCTGCAAAAGTTGTATATTCAGGGAAAAAGGTTCCTTTCTTGTGTTCAGCAGGTAAATGGAAATCTTGAGATGCTCCTAATTGCCTCATAATCTCTACAAAACCAAGTCTGAGAGGAACTTCTTTAGGTAGGACAGACTGGATGGCATTGGTGCCAAAAACCCTGAAGATTGTAGTATTGTGATTGGGGATAATATCACCCCAATTGTGGGTTAGATTCAGCTCAGGCCTCCTCTCCATAGGTCTTAGAAAGTCATGAATTTCTTTTGGAATCCTGGGTGGATCAACAACTAAAGCCTTCCTTAACTTAGATCCAAAAATATTATGAAAGGTGACATAATCAAACTTATGATCATTTTTGTCTAAGACCCTAGTCCAATATTGGACAGGCATTTCAATATCTCCTTCCATCTTCTTCAACTCCATATCTTTTTCAAATACCTTCTCACCCCTATATAAAAACATATGAATCAATAGTGAAAACCATCTGAATTTTACCCAATTCTTTCCCAGCTTCAAAGCTGCTAAGCTAGAATCTATGTTCTCTGCAAGGTAAGTGGCAAAGTCATATACCACATTATAACCAGGGTGTTGGAGGTTGACAGCCATATACATTATCTCTATAGGCACAGTCTTCTTCAGGTCAATCCCCAAAACTTGACATAGTGCACAGATGGTCTTCTTGAAATGAGGGGCAAAGTAGTCTACCAGGAAAGGTTCAGGCTCATTCTTGCCAATAACAACCTTTTTCTGATTCTTCTCTCTTCCCGACACAGCCAAATGGGGTATCAAAAGGGATGTCCTTATCAAACCCTTAGTGTTTCTGTATTCTTCCCTGAAGACCTCCAATTTGATGGGAATCATATCCTAGCTCCATTCATGTAAGCCAAAAATCTCTGCAATTTCCTCTCTGGTTACTTTAATCATAGGCTTGCCAAGATGTGTTCTAACAATTCGAGTCACAGGATCATACCTTGCAGCAATATCTTTTAATAATTCTACATCTTCATAGACATTCGGTACCACCAGCTTACCCAAGTCTAGTCTCCATGGATTACACAAAGGAACAGGCAAATTTCTATTTCCAAACCAATTGGAAAAGAGCTGCCAACCAGTGTACGACAATTCAACATCATGGATTGTACATTGTTTGTCCATTAAACCTTCATGAATCATGGGTCCATAGAACAATATCCTTCCTTCTTGCTTCTTGCTCATAGAAGGTTTCAATAGATCAATAATATCTTGTGAGTAACCCCTAGGCATAGCCTCGGGACCAACAGTTCGTGCCTTGGATGCCATATATTTTAAACAGAAGGGGATTTGAACTAGGGTTTTCTTAAATAAAAACAAACAATTACACCCTATTCTTGACTGCCGTTACAGAAAACTTTTTTATATGCACACAAATCACTAGCAATGACCTATATAAGCTCTAACAGCCAATTCACTTAACAATTCACCAGGAATCGAAAAGGACACAATCGCCAATTATTCAATAGGCAATGCTAATATATTCTGAAATTACAAAAGAAGGCGTTCATATCACTTACTGTTTATTTTGGAAAGCGTCAACTGTCACGATAATGGAGAACTGAGATAATAGCCACTTTTCTAAACATCGAGGAATTCTTATAAACCAGAATGCAACACTGAAATAGCAATCCACTGGTTATTTAGCATTTAATTACACAGGCCGAGTCAAACTTGACCATTACTATTCGCTCGCACGAGATAGAATGGCTATAGTACAACACCAATTTGTTTGAAAACACGTCGTTGATCAAAGATACAGTTGGCTAGACGGACGGTCCAGATTTGGTCAACAACAGTTTGAAAATGACACATCCTCCTTCTAGTCAAAAAGTGAGCAAGAATATTGCCCATTAGGTACCACATCAGCATGGAACGGGTCCCACCTCATTCGTTAATCGATAACACCAGTGCCCATGCGTCAACACATCGCGTACCTCACAGCATTATTGAAACTGAAGTTTTAATTGCGCGAGGTCAGCGAGGGACAACCTAGATGCATTAGATAGTACACAACTGTCAGCATCATCACCCGTCCATCAGTTGGCACTCAAAAACTGACCCCACCAAGTTACACAACAGGTGGCAGCATCTTGCAAGCCTCGTAGCATTTTCTGTGACGCAAGCACAAACCTTGCGAGGTGTGCGATGAACGGTCAAGATCGTAGTTCCTACATCCGTCGGCTAATACAAATCTGCACATGCGAAATAGTTACTTTAAAGAAAGGGGACCACTAGGAAAATGGGGAAATAACCCACGGGGTCAAAAAATAATTCAAAGGCTATGTTGTAAAGGTTAATAGGCCGAAAACCACAGGGATGCATAAGTCAAAATGCAAAACCGAAAGAATAGGTAAAAGGGGTCGGTGAAGTAACGGCCAAAAGGGATAAAACACGACTTAAGTGACTGAGTACTGCTAATAGCAAGTCAACGGCTAGAAAGAAAAAAACCCCAAATACCAGACCAGTAGAAAAATAATGAAGATAAAACCACCCCAAAGGGAAGGAAAATAAAAGCTCCACCACATAACACCTACCAACCTTATTCAACCTACCAAATGACTCAAAACAAACTAACTGTGCAAACAAAACTTATTCACTTAAAACAAAAACTATCCTAACCTAGACTAACTGAGGAAAGGAATACATAAATAAAACCATTAACTGGTTCATGAAAGTAGCTACCCTTTCTTTGCAACTTGTAATGCTCCATATGTTTGTGAGCATCAAAGAAGAAATGAAGAAATGATAGATGTTTAACCAACTATTGCAATGCCTCATAAATGGAGAAAACAAATCCACAAATCCACTTACCATTCATGTTATCTTAAAATGGATAGGATAGTAGGATAGAGTCCTCATGCTTGGGGGCAATAATGACTTGTGATGCATTGTTAGTTTCCATCCTAGTTAGATGCCTGATAGGACATCCCCTTGAAAGCTTTAGATTGGTTTTTCCTTTTTCCTCTTTTGGTGTGATCATATCCTTCATCTTACTCTTATGGTGCTCTTGTGGTACAAGAAATTGATTTGGAACTTCATGGTTTTCTTCTTCTTTCAAAGAACCCAATAAGGTTGATATAATATTATCATGACTGCATTCTTCAAACCTTTCTACCTTTTTATGGTTGTCTTGTTTCATGGCTAAGATTAGACAAGAGAGAAGGAAAAATAGCTTTCTTTTATTGATTGAAAGGTAAAAATACAGCTGAGTACAAGTCCGTGAAAATGAGTTACAATGCTATCTTTTTCTTGAAAGCTCCAAAAATGAGCTACAATACTTGTTGAAAGAAGAAAGAACTAACTCCAAACTATCATTTGAAGTTACTTTATGCTTGCAAAGACGCTGCACAAAGACGTTAAGTAGATTTGATTTGTGATGGAAATATTTGGACGGTAGTAACAATAACTTGCAATCTATCAAGACTTGATTACCTTATAACTTGTCAATTTCTAGCGATGAAATGATAAATTAATCATAATGTCACCTTCGGATCACATCACCATGAAAGAACTTCATCCAACATCCTTATGAGTGCAGGCACCACAAAATAGGTATTTGTTAGATTTGTCTTCCTCAAGCGAGGGAAATTTAGGAAGAGAAGAGGAAAGCGAGACATGTAGTAGGTCTAAAAGAGGGAGATCAACTAGAGGTCAAAAGATTAGAAGAAAATTTCATAAACGCATGGAATTTTTTCTTACTGAAGGGGGGTCATGTTCTTATGATGATGAGAGCATAGGCGACATCGAGGTGCCCTTGAGGTACAAACATCTACAGAAACAATGGGTACCCAAGGAACTTCCTCCAATAAACACTAATTTTTGTGTTAATGAGAGGATATATCGCATAGCACCATCGTCATTACATGGTTTGGGCCTATTTTGCATGGACGGCATAAAAGTCTGTTACGACAAAGTTATTGAGTTGATGGAGTATGTTGGACCCTGTTACAATTACAAAGATTGGATGCAGCTGGTTCGATATACACGAAGTATGCGTAGGTATGCACTATCAGCAAATTATATACAACTAAAAGATAAGGATCAAAATAAAGGAGTGGCTAGGTACATTGACGGGAGGCCGAAAGCATTAGGGAATATTGTAGGGTTTATAAATAGTACATGACCTGGGTCAACAAATAAGCAACCCAATTGTATATTCGAGGCACGAGAGGGAAACCATGTATTCGTATGTGAGATAAAATCAATAACTGCAGGGGAAGAGTTGCTAATCGATTACAATTTGAATCGCTTAGATACAAACACAATTACTATGGGGGTGGTATGTACTATATATATACCATTTTACCTAACCTCCAATTAATGACTCCAATATACCATTTTATTTTTCTATTTTTTTTCGTAAGTCTATTGGTTTCATTTCGGTAATATTTTTTATATTTAATTTTTGTCACAATGGGACATTGATCATACGAGGAAGGCTCCAGCCTAGAGCATAGATCGTGATCCATCTTCAGGCACTTCTATCCAACAGGTTTACCTCATTGTAATTGTACAAATTAGATACGAGCAAAATGTTTTATTATTATGTTTTTTTCATGAGTTTATTGGGTTAATTTTGATAATGTTTTTAATATTCTTGTTGCAGTTGGCTGATCGAGGAAAGGCACCAGCAGTACAGGAGAGCATCCATATGGAGGTGTAGTCACTATTATGCGATGATGACATCGCATTTTCCACAAACCCTGTGGATATGATGAGGAAGGCCCAAAAAAAATGCAATCAAGAAATCCTTCAGTTGGTATTCGTAGTGCCTCAAATAGATGAGATAAGAGAAAGGGTTAAAATATTGTCTAAGAGAGCACAAAACTTGGAAGTAAGTTGTCATGAGATCTTTAATTATAACATAAGTTCATTCATGGTTTTATATTTTGTACTCTTTTATGTCATGAACTAAAATATGTGTTGTTTTTATAGGATTATTTGCGTCCTCATGATCATGATGTTGACCATGATCAAGGTACTGCAAGTGTTTCTCGGGAAGTAGGGGATGGTACAAGTGTCAATCCTGATCTTCCTATGCATACAACACATCATCTGACCCCATCATCTATGCTTATATTGTCATCTGAAATGTCAGCAACACATACCATGCAGGCATTCAGTAGTCCACCCTCTGGCAGTGAACACATGCCACTACATGTGTCAGTACCTGTGGATGCAAAGGCCACTACTACTAGTGATGTTTTAGCAGCATTTCCTGGATCTTCCCGTATTACTAGTACGGGAACATTGCCGGTCACATTTGTGGTGACCAAGGATTTCCTTCCCATAAAGATAGAGAAGGTCCCAGGTACTTTAAAATGTTTTAATTATTATTATTATTATTTTAAGTAAGTGCTAACAGTGGGGATAGTGCCCTATTATATTGATTTACAAAATGGCAATATTTGCCTACATTATAATTGCAGGAAATGATGTTTTTTATAAACATCTAAGTGATATTTCATTGGAGCTCTTCGGGCCCACCATACGTACACAGTGGAATGCCCAAAATCAAGATTTAAAAGATGAGCTCATTAACCGTTTAGTTGTGTTGTTCGGTGATAAAACATTCAACTGAACCAAGGTCCTTAAGAAATCTGGTACCTATCTAAAGTATGTGAGGGACCAATATAAGTCACATTTAGAGAAGAATAGAAAGTACAAGCATCCCTCCATGATTCCAGAAAGGGAGTGGAAGGACTTGGTGTCGGATGGAAAGGAGAAGGCTGAAAAGAAGAAAGGAAAGATACTACCGGGCCAAGGAAGGTATGCAATACTATCAACAATTTAATTATATACTGATTAATCTTTCTTTTTACATAATCTAACATATTTCAAATTTTTCATAGGCTGCTCGACACATCGAAGGCAACAAAGGAAAGACTAAAAAAATGGGCAGCACAAACTTGGCTCTGGTGGTTATATGAAACTAGCTGCACAATTTGTAAGTATCAATAAATGAAATATTGCATCCAAATAATAAATTGCAAACAATTTTGGTTTTATCACATCATAGAAGCAAAATTCATGATCGCATGCAAAAATGCAGTGTTTTGATTTCAACAGAGTGCCCACACAAGAGGACCTAAAGATTTCCTTCGACCAAGGCTATGGAGCCCTGACTGAATAGCTAAGAGTCTTGACTGGGCAAACACAATCTTCCACTACATCCAACACGCAAGTAAATAAACTCAATAAAGTTTATTTCAAATTGAATACTTGTGCAATCTGTTCAATATTAATTTCCACCATAATAATGTTCCTATTTGTTTTACACAGATAAGCAATGATAATCCTGCACATGACATTGGAATGCAGCCTAGTGAGGGTGGAGCGCAACCTACCGATGAAGGCCATGGTGTGCATCCTGGTACTAGATGTATTCATGTGCTATAAAAAATGCAGTATGGATTAATACAATTAAACATCTTTAATTGAATTTAGTGTATTAATGAACGTAACCTTTCGTGTTTCAACTTTAGAGCATGTAGAGCATGATCAACATGTTGAGCATGATCAGGCTAGACAAGATCAGGAACATGATGTAGCTCCATCAGGTAAGCAGGACCACTCTAATGTTCTTTTAAACATTTTTAATTGCAATTGGTGTATTAATTAATGTAATATTTCATGTTTCAACTCCAAATCGGGATTTAGAGGGTGTTCAACATGTTGAGCATGAGGCTATAAGACAATATCAGGAACATGATGTGGCCCAATCAGGTAAAGAGCACCACTCTGATGTTCTTTTAATTAATGAAATACGTGTAACAATAATAATAAAACATATCAATTTAACATTTTTGCTATTGTAGCAGACCCCCCCTTGCAGCCATGTCCACGCGGTTGTGAATACACGACTAGGCATACATTAAGATCATGAGTAGAGCTCGAACAACTCAAGGGGGGACAAATGATTTTGAAAACGATACTCCACTTCAGCTTTTTTTAGCTGCAAAAAAGAAACAAAAAAAAAAAGTTATTGTAATCATATTATGACAACCATATTTTTGATAATATGTAAAAACTGAAAAAATGAAATATGTTAATGAATGAATCTGAATATGTTAATGAAAAAATGTTATATGTTAATGAATGAATGTTATATGTTATTAATGGATGAATGAATGATTAATGTTATATGATCGAGTATGGGGAATTGAGAGTGATGTGAGGGGGGGGCGGGGGGGGTGGGGGGCAAGGGCCAAATGAGCTTCCACCTTCACGTGGTTGGCCTTGTTAAGTAGAGATTATTAAACTACTCTCAAAACAAAGAGAAGCTCAAAAAGGTAAGTAATGCACTTTTCAATATAAGAAATGCATCGTTTGAAGCATCAAACCAATCTGCAAAGATGAAAGAAACTGCTAACTTTTCACTATGAACATTGTGTTGTGTGTGGATTTGGTTTCAAAGCTTTGTTGATGGAGATGGCTTGTATGACAGCCAAGAAAATAGTTATCATCATTGCTGCTACAAATAGGCCTCATATCGCTGTAATAGTCTTGATCTTTTAACGAATAGGTTTTTTTTTTAAAATGCACTTTCTCGTCGAATTTACGATGAACTGAAAAAATGTTCGACGAATTTGCAATGTATCCGATGAAGTTTCGCGGTAATGACTTGCCTATTTCATCGCTCGTTCGATGAACTTCTGTCGCTATTTCAATCTAAACTATGTCTCCAAGACTCCTACCGATGTAATCTTATCGGCATCATATAGCTGCTTGGGTAGACCTTCAAAACTTACTCCGATGATATATGTCTTGTCGATATGCTTCCCTCAATGAGACAATATGTGTATCTCGTCGATGAAAAGTTATCGCTGAGACAGAAAACCAGTCCTCCTGATATATCTTCTCAAGCAATTTTGATCACTATAATAGTCTTCATCTTTCACCGATATGCCTACATTTCAACGAATAGGTTTTTTTTTAAAAAGTGCACTTTCTCGTCGATTTTACGATGAACCTCAAAAAGCATCTGACGAATTTGCAATGTATCCGACAAAGTTTCACCGTAATGACTTGCCTATTTCATCGCTCATTCAACGAACTTCTGTCTCTATTTCAATCTAAATTATGTTGCCAAGACTCATGCCGAAGTAAGCTTATCGACGTCATATAGCTGCTCGGGTAGACATTCTGAACTTACTCCGATGATATATGTCTTGCTGATATGCTTCCCTCGGTGAGACAATATGTCTATCTTGCCGATGAAAATTTATCGTTGAGACAAAAAACCAGTCCTCCCGATATATCTTCTCAAGAAATTTTGATCACTGTAATAGTCTTGATCTTTCAACGAATAGGTTTTTTTTTAAAAGTGCACTTTCTCGTCGAATATATGATGAACCGCAAAAACGTCTGATGAATTTGCAATCTATCCGACGAAGTTTCACCGTAATGACTTGCCTATTTCATCGCTCGTTCGACGAACTTCTGTCGCTATTTCAATCTAAATTATGTCTCCAAGACTCCTACCAATGTAATCTTATCGATGTCATATAGCTGCTCGGATAGACCTTCAAAACTTACTCCGATAATATATATCTTGCCGATATGCTTCCCTCATGCTTTGTCGATGAGACAAGATGTGTATCTCGACGATGAAAAGTTATCGCTGAGACAAAAATCCAGTCCTCCCAAAATATCTTCTCAAGCAATTTTGATCGCTATAACAATATTGATCTCTCAACAATATTGCCAATACGTCGAATTTGTGTCATAATGGCGATGGACTTACGTTGTTAATCCGACGGTTTTTCGAAGGTATGCCTCCCATCATCCGAGCACTATTCGTCATGTGATCGATGAAGTTGGCGTCGCGGTTCCAACAAGCGTGCGTCGTGAGGTTGACGTTTTGCAGCTCGTTGGGATATAGACGAAATTTGAGCGACGACGCTAACTTCTGTTAATCATCGGTCGACTGACAATGTTTTGTCGAGATTTCGACGAAAGGCCATCAGAAATTGGTGTCGAATCCTGTAGTGAATAGTGGTTTAGATGCAAGAATTAAAATAACAAGTAAATAATTTTGTTTCTAGACAACATAATAATTCAAGCATTTATTTTCTCAATAAAAATAGAATATAGAAAAACAATGGAACCTAGATCCAGTCGCTTGGCTGGGCTGGGGATTTGATTTCAAGTTCTAAATCTACCGCTACAACAACTTCTTCCAAGTCTCCAATCAATCTTTTTCAATAAATCCCCCAACTTCCCCACAAATTTTTACAGCATATCAAATTTTCCCCAAATCCATAACAAAATGCAATTATTCTACAAAAATATTCTTGCAGATCAAAATTTTCTTTTCGGAAAGAAAAAATCAATAATAATTCCTGATAACCCCAAAAGCTCTCAAAAAGATGATTATTTACCCAAAAGGAAGTTGTTTTATTTTTTAAAACAAAAATCTAATAAAGCTCTCACAAAAACAACAAGTTTCACTTTGACAATTAGTTCAAAACTATGCATGTGCACAAGAAATATTTTTTTCTTTTTTATAATATTTACTATCTAATAATTACAAAATTCCAAAATAATAATAATATTTTATTTTATATTATCATGTTTTCTCACACTTTTAATTATTTTATTTTATTTTATATTATTTGCACTTTTAAATTTATTATTAACCATTAATAAAAATATTTTTTATATCTATTTTTATAGAATACTTTTACTTAATAATTTTATTTATTTCATCAATTAATCCAAATAGTATTAATAAAATAAATTAAATTAAATGACTAAATAACAATAACAATTACCTAGACATAAACAGGGTCAACACAACAAGACTGACTGACCACAACAATTGACAATGTTTACGGGGTGACGAACTGGATACTCATCCTCTTCGAGGATGATGGCTAGGGTAGGGGACCATATATTATCTCTGAACAATTGTTCCATTGGGTTTAAGGCATGCTCAGACCTAAAAATTTAGGTGGAGTTGATGCCTAGTACTTGCAACCTGTAGCTCACAAAACGGTCATGCATATACATAGTCATCCAATCAAGCACACCATGAAAAATGAAATCATAGTGTAGTAGGGTTTTCACCAGTGAGTAATGCGACATTGTCCCCTTTCACCAACACACATCAAACAAGTAACCACATAAAATCATAACAATCAATTGCTTAACAACAAGGTAAGAACAATCACCAGAAAATTTCATAACCATAATCAGATAATCACATAACATCATAATAAGATTAATCCACATAATCAGATAATTCCATATAACAATCATAACATGTGCATAAACTCAAGTAGTAGAAGTATCACCAAATTATCATCAAAATGTCATCATAGCAGTAAGTCTAACATCAACAAAGTGTCATAACATCTAATCCTAAACAAAACAACTATCAATCTAACAAATTATAGTACGAGGGGCACTATAATTGATCAAGATAATATCTTGTTGAGGCTTCTCAAAGCCTGCTTGATTACTCTTCCTCTAAGAACATAATTTTTTCTTAAAATAAAAACTCATTTTATCATCTAGTGCATGGTCATTCTACTAATGAATTTCAAGCCTTGATAAATAAAATACAACATATTAGTGATTGTGTTGCTCTTCTTGTGTTGTTTCACCTAATTCCTCTAATTAATAATGATCTTCATCCTATTGTGTTGTTTATCACTATGTGACATTTGTAGATTTAGGTGTTTTGCTCATTGCCATTCATGGTGCTAAAATCTTAACTGCAACCATATTTTCATGGAAGTGACATGATATTCCTTGGTGTGGTTGTTTGTCTCAATGGGGGGAAAGGATAACTAATTTTGGGAAGTGTGCATTATTTTCAAGGATCCCCTCTTCCCCTCTTCCTCCTTAAAATACCAACATAGAAATTATTTTGACATTTTAAGGGGGGGCATATATTACCCCTATCCATTTCATCTTGTGATATTTGAACTATTGACATAGTCCCTTTGGAAGTGGTGTTTTTTGTAACTTCCCCTGAGGTGTGGCTATCAATTTATCCTTGAGACATTAAACTTCATTCTTCCCCAAGAGGTTAAACTTTTTTCATCCCCTGAGATGTTCAAAAAATTTCATCCCCCAAGATGTTAAAATTTTTTAATCCCTTGAGATGTTAAACTTTGTTTGTCACTCGAGATGTTAAACTTTGTTTGTCCCCTGAGACATTAAACTTTGTTCATCCCCAAAGATGTTAAACTGTGTTCATCCCTTTTTAACATGGCCACCTAGCATAACACACCTTGCTTGTTAGTGGAGCTATGTGTTTCATGAGTGATGTGGCATAACATATCTTGCTAGAGTCCTCATGGGATCTACCATTTATTTGATGGATGACATTTAGTATTTGAGATAATTTAAGACTGAGGTTTCTCTACCTTATCGACTTGAATCTTTTAGTACTAACCTTATATTTTAAATGTTATTTTTTGGGTATTCTTCATGTTTACATTATATCTACATTGTGTGTGTTTTCATTTCATCATCATCTTCATGTTCCATCATGTCATGTGTTTTCATTATGTATGCTTCATGTTTTTCTACATGTATGTTTGTGTATGTTATCTTGTTGCATTTCATACATGTGCATGTTCCTTTGTGCTTATGTTTGTTTTCCATGGGATCTTAGATCCTACGGGCGTGCACATTCCCCCTTGATCCTTAGTCATCTTGTCTTTTCAAAATTTGGACAATCGGACCCCCCTTGACATATATTTTCTACTTTAGTGTGATTCTGAGAGTAAGTTCATACTCTCACTAATGTGGGGGCTAAATGTAGTGTCATAAATTGTATTTTTTCTCCCCTAAATTATTGGACCTAATTAAGATCCTAACTTCCTAAATTATGCAATCTGAGGCCCATTTTTATCATTTTTCAACAGATTACAAGCATTGAACAAATGCATCCAACGGGTATTTTTCCTCTAACACTTAATGTCCTAGAAATTTGGGCTAGGACTCATTCGCCCTAGGGAGAATAACTCCTATTCTTCCAAGACCCAATTTTAGACATGCGAAATAGCCATTTTAACATTCAAAACCCCACTTGCAAAGGTCAACTATTAGGATCTAATTTTTGAGAAATTGAGTAAATGCCTATAAATACCTAGTATTTTCACCATTTGAAAGTAGAAGAAAGAAAAAAGGAGATTTATGAGCAAGCATTATTATCAAGAGCATGTCAAGAAAAAAAATTAGATATTCATTACAACAATTCAAGATCTAAGCATCATGTCAAATCCTATGTGAGTTTATGTGTTCATTTAACCATTGTTTTGTGTAGGCTAACCCCTTTCGTAGGTCTCCAAAGCATTCAATAAAATCAATCAAGAAAGATCCAAGACCTTGAGGTGATGTGCATGAGTTTAGTCTTTCAAGGAAGCCATTGAAGGGTGGTGAGTTGCAACAATTTATGATTTCATCATTCCTTCCTATCCATTATCATTTTATAATTGGCATTTCCATTGTGGAAGTGGAAACACTTACACGGGGTTTGAGTAAGGAAAGCCCCTAAATGGCCCAACATTTTCCCTCTTTGAATGTGTAGGTTTTAGGTTTGAAGAGGATCAAGGGAATATTGAATACAAATTGTCCATTATTGCAATTGAATCCCTACATCTTGTCAACAAATAGAAACTCGTTTATAGAATTACCCAACAAGGTTCCAAAAAAATTGCAAGCAGAATTGAAAGTCTCAAATCTACCTAGAAACTACTGTTTCAGTCTATGGATTATCAAGATCTTGCATTTTTCATATTAGGTCATATAGTCTAATTAGGTTAATCATAGCATATCAATTCTAGTTCATTTATAAGGCTCAAAAGGATCAAATCTAGGTTTGATTGTCTCACCTTCATGGTTGAAAGTCAACTTAAATACCTTGTTGATTTGCATCCTAATGTACCTTTCAAAAAGGATCAAAAATCAATCATAGGTTTATACCCTAAACTTAGGGCTCTCTTTTTCATATGTTACAAAAATTGTTGCAAAATCTCTTTCCTTAGAGATTTATGAATGATTCCCTCAAGATTAAATACTTGAAGCCATGTCTATTGTGTATCCTCAATTTTGGGTCCAAGAAAACCGTCACAACCCAAAGTAGTTTCATAAAAAAGTAATTACCTTGGTTGAACACTTCTCAAAATGTTCAGAATAGAATCAACATAAAATAGAAGGAATTATAAATGAAACTAAACTTAGAGAACAAGCTCTTTATTTTACAACAAGTATGATTGACCAATTTTACTCCATGGAGAATCCCATGCAAGAGGGATCAATACCAAACTAGATATGAAATCAAACTAGACAAAGAATTTGTAAAATTGCTTGAGCATGTATACAACTAGGTATAATATCCAAAGTTTTCCTTTTTACAGGGCACTCACAATCTAGAAGTCCAAATGTGAAATAAGAGGGTTGTGTAACACTTCAAATGTTAGTGGTAGTGACACAATGAATGGTTATCTTGAGATGTAGTTGAGTGGATGTACATAGGGCGAAGAAAATGAAGACCGGACTCAAAGTCAAGATGGATCTCAATCTCATTGTCGGAGTGAGGACCAAGAGGTGAATTAGCAAATGGAAGGGATTTAGTAGATTTTTAGGTATTTATATTGCATTTCATGAATCATATTCCAAACTGTCATTGACGATATTTTATATTGTATTCCATGAATTTATGAATTAGATTGAATAAATTAGCGTACTACTAATTTCCACTATTCCAAATTTCTAATGTAGAATCTATATTCTAAATTTTAACTGTTATCCAATGATTTAACAGTTTCTTGGTATTTAAATTTTATACTACATTCTATATTCCAAACTATAGTTGATGATATTTTATATTGTATTCCATGAAATTATCAATTGGATTGAAAAAATTAACATATGATGAATATTTTCATATTTTAATTGTGTCATACTGATAAGTTTTACATGTAATTAATGATTCATCATTCAATGCAATGCTTAATAACATATTAACAATAATAGCATATACAAAATTAGTAATCCTTTAATGTCAAATGTGTATCTAGTAATAGAAGCTAGAAGTTTTCTTTAATTGAGCAAATAAATAATACAGATAATTAAACACATTACTAAATTTGATTTTTTTAATTGATTTTCAAATGAAGGAATACATAGAGGAAACACAAAAATCTTTCTCAAAGACAACTCTACACAGAGTTGAGTTGGAAACTAATATTATCTAATCATTATATCAAATTTTGTAGTATGCTCCACTATTCACCTGATGGAAGTGATATTTGTTGTAATTGTTAGTGTCTGACTTCAAACTTTGTTAACAATTAATGATTGAAATTAGAACTTGACTTGAAAGTTTCAATCAAAATTGCTTCAAGGTTATTAGTGGTTTGATGGAATCCAAATAGTTCACCTCATCCGAGTTCTAAGAAAATAGTCCAAATCAATCTTCCTTGTATCCTCCATCTTCTTTCTAAAATCATCATTTCCAATGAATTGCTCAGTTGTGTCAAAAGCCTTTGGCAAACCAAGCTATGTCAACTTCCTTACCTTTTTATCCGGCTTCTTCATCTTTTTTGCAACCTGATCTAGAAATTCCTATATTTCATCTATTCTCAAACACTTTTTAATTATAGATGACACCTTTATTGAGGCATCAATTTGACAATTAATTCCTTTTTATTTCAATTCATTATCACTAGCTTTGTATATTTTTTGTAAAGTTTTATTTGTATTTTTCTCTATTGAAATCACATCTTTGTGTTCAATTACATATTTCTTGATCTTCCTATTATGTACTATCAGATCATCAATCAATTGAAACAATTCACACAATTGATCAATCCTCTACATTATTTCCTCCTAAATATTTTGTTTCATATGCCTCATTGTTTCTCTACAAAATACAATTAACTTATTTCGACAAGAGTTTATTTCATTTTTTGCTTCCCTCAACTTTGTCACCAATGTTTCATTATTTTTTCTCTCTTCCTCCAATTTTACTTCCCAATGTTTTGCTTTCCCTAGGTTTTGTTTTAATTTTTCTAAAGTGGATTTTCATCATCATATTTATTTTTTCTCTCTTCTAGCATTTTCTTCAATTCATTCAATTCCACCTCTATTTGTTTATCCTCTTTGCTTGTAGATGTAGAGGCAAACTTATAATTCCTTTTTTATATAATTCATTGCTCTTGTCATTGGCTACTTTCCTCTTTGCTTTCTCATTTGCTAGGTTTTCCTATAACTTTTCTATTTGAATTTTCAACCCATGTTTTCTCTCTCTTACTTTAGCAATGATGTGTACACCAATTCATTATTATTTTTTGATACATTAAGTTTTTTAGAATTTTTGTATCTAAAAAAATCTAATTGGAAACTGCTCACCTAAAATTTAGAGTGACCCATCTAATTCTTTGGTTTATTTTGAACTGTGGGAACAGCAAAAATGTACTCCATTATTTTTATATTTGGTTCAAATTTGGGTAATACCCTGGTTGTTGCAAGCTCTAAAGTTATAGTAGATGTCCTCTATATCAGTTGCTTCCTTTCCTTTTTATACGTTTTATATTTTTTTTTAAACTCATCCTTATAATCAAAACCCGAGGTCGTAGAAATAATGGAATGCTTGAATGGAGGAGTAATTGCAATGATGAGAACATATCCACTTACATGACTATGTTTTCTATGGTGTACCTCTATTATTGTCCAAATGCCTTATCCTTTGGACCCCAAACCACCACATTCATAACCCATTTTTTGGGGCTATGGCTACTCCTGAAGTATGTGTTTATTTTGTGGTCTCATTTAAACCAAATTTGACTTTTCTTGCATATTGTACACTTTTCTCTTCCATATAATCATCAATTTCTTCACATTCGGAGGGATGCTCTTTATTCCAAAAATTTCTAAACTCGTAATCTTATTCGATCTCTTGAAATTTTGCACGAGTATTTGGTTCACCTAGATCCTTCTTCATAGACCAAAAGGTAGTAAATTTTTTATTGTGTCCAATTTTTTCTTTACAAGCCATTTTTAAAGAATCTGGTATTTCTCCGTTAGTAGATGGTAGATCACTTTTTCATAAAAATTATCGTACCTCCTGATTTCTTCTTTTCTTCTCTCTATTGGTGCAATACCATAATTTTTGTTGATAATTGTTCAAAGGAAATACCTTTCTCAACATCAATTTTCTCCATTGCTATTTTGACCTCATCCCAAGAATCCTCATTTCTCAAGTTTTCAAGAAAGGGTTTACTTTGATGTTGCATTATACTTGCCACATTCTTACTAGTTGCAATCCTTGATTTAATGGTGTCACATGGATCATACTACCAATGAGAGACAAATTAAATTTTTTTTAAAAGTTCATGTACCACACTAAGTTTTTTTCTCTCGAATGTGAACCCTCCACATGAAAAAGGTAAAGAAGGAAATATGCTCTTCTTTTGTTGACCGAAAAAGTATAGTTGATCAGTATTCTCCATTTGTTGTACATGTTCCAATGCAAAAACCCTTTCTATCACATATATTGGAAGTTTGTATGGCTCTACTCTTGATTCATAAAATCTTAGCATAGTATATTCTTCCATTAAGTTCCATTCAGCCAATTGTATTTCTATTCCTAGTTGAATGTAATTTCTATAAGACATAGTTAATCTAGGAATTAGAGTATTTGTAATTACTTGATACAATGGAGCCATGAAGTAGTCTAAAAAAATATTGCAATTCATTCGAGAATCATGCATCCTTATCATTTCCTACTTAATTTTTCTCCCATTTCTTTGACTAGGATTCTATCATGGTGATCAATTCTAACAAATCCTTATATGAAGAGGAAATTTTTTCATCTACTTCTACTATATTGTGAGGTGTTATCCCTAAAATAAATCACTCAATTCATTTATCTTAAATGTGAAGGTTCTTCTAATTTTCTAACCACACTTTTAAATTATTTTTTATTATATTTTACTATTTCCTTAGTTTTTTTTCACCTTCCATATTTTATATATGCTTTTTGTTCATACATTGGGTGAGTGGAAATTTTTTAAAAATAAATCACTCATTTCTTTACATATTTTATCATTCTTAAAGGGCAGTATTTAATGCACCATCTTAGTGCTTCATCATTGAGGTTATCAACTAAATCATGTAATAGGGCCTAGTCACCATTAATGCTAACCCCACTCTAAAGAATGTCCAAGGTAAATAGATGTTGATAGTACCCTTGATGAATTTACCACAAATTGGGAGCTCAATCATATGTGCATCCATATTCGGTGGAAGTAAATGTGTTCTTAATTTATTTTTTGTGGTTGGGGATTATCCTTTCTCCTAATCTATTTTATACTCTTGGAGTTATTTCTCTCTTTTTATCATGGCTCATTTGTCTAGTTTCATTCCTTTTCTACTTGTATGAATTCTTTTCTCTATCATTATCTATTAGATACTAAACATCTAAGAATTCACTTCATCATATCTGTTAAAAATCTCATACACAATTATTTCTTGATCTTCCTTTCTCTTACCCTAAGGATTCACTACCTATATGGACTCTTTCGAAACCCTTCTTGATTTTAATAACATGGGAGGTGACTTAGTCCATGAGGTTCATCTCCTCATAGTTATCTTTAACTTTGGGAATGTGTTGGTTGATAACACATAATTATTAATTGAATTTATTTTTAATTTACGTTGATTTATTTTCTTCCTCAACTTAGGAATTGCTATCATCTATCATCTCCAAAGTTTTCTTGGAAAAATCTAAATTCTTGGTGACTTCTTTTATTATATTAGTAAGTATCATCTTCTCGTCATCACCAATTAACAAATTTACTTCCTCTTCTTCCCCATAGCAACCACATTTCTAATATTCAGACAAATAAGGTCAAACTTCTTGAAGTTCATTAGTGTCTTGTATTCTTTCAAATTCCTTATCATTTTAATTAGATGTTTCTCTATAGTTCTAATTTATGTTATAAATCACCCTATTTAATATTCATGAATTCCATATCCAGTAAGGATCGACCTATCTCAATATTAGTGTTTTTATTAGTTCTATCCCTCTTGATGAACTCACTTGATGCTTCTCACATTTTTCAAACCTTTTCCATTATCTTTGATCTTAATCCTTGGATTGTTTCAACATTCTTTCTCTTTCCTTATTATTTTCTATAATTATCATTAAATTCTCCTCCAAACCTATCTTGATCTCACCAATAAATTCTTGTTCTCTCTTGTTATATAAAATTTCCATAAATATTTAATTGATTTAAATTATCCATCCTTAACTCCTTTTTTTTAATACCTTAATTTATCAGGGGTAGTACATGACACCTAATACTACAATAACTTTAGTAATTTTACAATACTTACCTTCTAGTGCACTTATAGATTTTCATCATTAGTCTCCATTAGGTCACTCTTTAATATTTTTCAACGTAATAGGAATAGATCCAACTACCCATCAAAATTTTTAGAAAGGAATTGACATGAAGATCATGGCTTTGTGTTTTCTTGGGAAAATGATTTGAGACCCTCTTCCCAATTATTTTTTATTGGATTAAATATGACCTCAAGAACCACTTATCTACAAGCCTATTTGAGAGAGCTAGAATAGTGGATCAAAGCTTCAATACAATGTTTTTGGAGGTGTAATGGATTATGATGTGAATACTATGAGTGTTAACTAATTGATTTATAAAATACAAAGATAATTATGAAAGCTATGAAAATATAGCAGTTCGTTATGATTTCTGATAAATTGATTGTAGAAAGACAAAATAATTCAGACATAGAGGAACCTGGAATTTAAAGTTGATGCATATCTAGTTGTTATTGGGCATATTACACCTTGGAATTTTGTCCCTTTTTTATAAATTTAAATCATAGGTCTAAGGTCCCTAGTCTATAGCTTCTATATTTTTGGAGTTGTTGTCAAAACTTTGTTTGTTGATGAGAAAATGTTGATTTTGTGTCTTGAAAACTTGTAGAGTTAGTGATGTAGAGCAAGGGTGGAAAAACCCAAACAATCCTTAAACAAGAAAAATTTCAATCTCTAAACATTCACATGATGGTTTTCATTCATTAGGCCTCAATCTCCTAGTAGTACTTCATATTGACTAAAATGGGCACAACCTCCCAAGAATAATTGATCTCTAAAGGATAAACCAAGATTTGGATACCATTTAATGGATTTATTAAACATATGAAGAAATCAGATATGAATAATTTGGCAGGAAAAGTTCAAAACTTGACTATTCTACACTTGACTAGGCTTGAAGTGGAGTAGAAAATTCATGTTTTTTGGTCATAACTTTCAAACTAGACTTGATACCAAAAATATAAGCATGGTTATAGATACCCATTTGGGCTTTCTACAAAATACTAATAATTGGGTTAGGGTTGTTTTGGAACACAAGACTCAAATTTGGACTGTTCTCCCTTAAATTAGGCCTACTAGGGCTTCAAACCTATTTTAGTAAAATGGACACAACTTTCTAGAAACTTAATGAAATTACATGAAACCAATGCCAATAGACAATAGATTCATATATTTACCAAAAAAAAATTATTTGGAGTCAGTATGGGATCGTACAGATCCATACTACATCAAAGAACAACAAGGAAACATTCAAAAATGCAGAAAATAGAGGTATTTTATTGCTTCAACTTCCAAAACTTCAACCACCACACCCTACAACCATGTCGTTGGCCTTAAAAGTCCTTTTAAAAAATTTACAACCATTTTCCAATGGTTCTCAACTAACTTTTCAACTTACAACCATTCAAATTCTCACTTTATGCAACATTGACCCTTCATATTCCACATTGTGCAATCTGACAACATTTACAACATTGACAACATTTTACATTTTTTTGCAACAAGACCCCTAATGACCCAAAATTGACTCAAATACCTATGAAATGGTCTTATAAGACCCTATTACATGAAATGGACTCAAGTAAAATAAAATTTCAACATTTGACCCCTCCTAGGGCATGAAAGCCTATGGGTGCCCATGCACCAGTTAAAGTGCATGAATGAACACGTATCCTTCATTTTTCCTTAAAATCACTTCAAATCTACAACCTACACACATGTGAAGAGGTGAAGGGTTGTTACATATAGGGTCTCACCTAATTAAAACCTCATGTTGGTATATCTACCCCCACAATGGCAAATTGTGATAAGAGAGAGCATATACTTGGTTGGATAGAGGCTAATGACAAATAATTAATGAATTGACAACCTTGTTGCAACTCACCACTCATGTCTGATCTCCTTGATGGATTGAATTAATACTCATCACATTCAAGGATCAATTGTTTCTTGAATTGATTTGATCACCTACAAGTGTTAGTGATCATAAACAAAATGCATGTGAACATGAATACAAACTCACATAACATATGGCATGATTATTGAATGATGAAATGCTACAATAATCTTGATAATTTTGATCTTGACTACTCTTGAATTCTCAATTATTCTTCTTCAAATTACCAAGGACTCTTGTCAAAATTAAAATAGTGAAAATACTTTATATTTATATGCAGTTATTCTAATTTTCCAAAAATAAAATACTGATAATCGACATTTAAAATTAGAAATCAAAATAATTAACTATCAACATCGGCATATTTGAATTTGGTCTAGACCAGATCCAAATCCATCTTTTTTCAGGAATTAAAAGTGTTGAGGCTAAAATATTAAATGCATAGTTTTATTTTCTAATAATATTTATAAAAATAGGCAATTTAATGCATAATAGGTCCAAGCACGTGGGGGAGCTAAACCTTGTGTGAAATTGTCAAGGGTGAAATTTTTTTATGCTACATTTATCCCCCACTTTAGTGAGAGTATGAACTTACACTTATACTCATGCTAAATTGCAAATAGGTCAATAGGGGTTCAATTATCCAAATATTCAGGAGATAGGATGGCATTGAATATTGGGCAAGTTTTAGCCCCAAAGATTCAAGATCTAATGACAAGAAAATATGAGGACAAAAGGAACACACATGTGAAGTCAAATGTAGCATGACAAAACAAGGAATGCATGAAACAGACACTACACATAACATAATTCACAAAACAAAACAAAACAAAAAACATAATGCAAACAAAACACAAGATTAGTACTACAAAGGATTTGGGTCGGTAAGGAAAAGGGACCTCAATCTTAAGTTTGTCTCAAATACCAAACATCATCTCCTGAATATGATGTTCAACAAGATAATGCTCTCATGAGGACTTAGCAATTTGTGTTATGCCAAATCACTCATGAGCTATATAGATCCACTAGCTATCAAGTTGTGTTATGCTAGGTGTCCATGCAATATGATGGGTTCCACAAGGCTAGAAAGTTGCATTATGCTAGGTATCTCATGAAACACATGGCTCCATTAGCAAGCAAGTTTTGTTATGCTAGGTGGCCATGTTAACAAGTTCTCAAGTCCATGAATCAAAAAGTTGTGTTATGCCAAATCCATAAACTCTTTTGTAAATTACAACTTAAGGATCCACAAAAAAAAATTAATGTCATTGGGGACCATTTGACATCATAGGGGACAAAAATCACCTCAGGGGATTTTAAAAGTTTAACATCATTGAGAATGAACAAAAAATCACCTTAGGGGGTGTACAAAGTTTAACGTCATGGGGGGTGAACATCAAAAGGCCATTCCTCAAGGGGCATTATAAATAACACCACCACTAAGGGTGTATGCCAGTAGATCATAATATGTTAAAGGATAATATGAAATACACAGGAGGTCAAACCTTAGAGAGTTTCACACATGACACCACCACTAAAAGAGGACAAATCATGGAATGAAGGGTCACACCTTAGGGAGTGCCAATCATAGTACTACCTCAAAGGGGACATAGCATGTCATGTAAGTCACACTTTTAGGGGGGTATCAAGCCTAATGCAACCTTAAAGAGGACCACCAACATGCATTGAAAATTACACGCTTTAGTGAACATCTATTTAATATTACTACTAGAGAATACATGATGTGATAAACAAGGCCACACCTTTAGAGGATGTGTAATATCACAACTAAAAAGGGGCCAATTTACTTGGTAATTGTATTATGCAAGGTAATATTCCCTCCATTAAAATTTTAGTGTACTTGCTACACTAATATTTTAAGGAGATAAAGGGGAGATAAAGGATACCTTATCTAAAGGAATTCACTTTATACAAGGCTAGTCACTCTTTCCCACCAACCATAGGGGCGGAAGTGAGCCTATATTGATTGAATTATTGTGCTCCTTAATGATGGAATATGATTGCACAAAAATATCTTGTTCCCGCATGCATGTTAACTACTATCTAATGATACTACAACTACCACATAGCAAGGATAAAAGCTATAGCTATTTAGTCTACCATCTCATCATAGTCATCTTTAAAAGGATCTAGGTTAGCTAATATGTTCTTTAAAGTATGTCATTCATCAATAGTATAACAAAACTATCTATGATACACACAAAAGGGTGTTTTTTAATTCTTGTGTTGATTTTCTCTTCTTTCGTGCATGGGAAGGGTGTGAAAAGGGATATATTTTGCTTGGATATGGATATAGGTTGCTTGGATAAGCATAAAGGTTGCTTGGATATCGAGGAATTTTGATTGGTAACTCTTTTTATTTTTAGAAAGGAATCCATAAGGAAATAATTGCTTGGATAGGGAGGTTTTCAAATTCAATAAAATAAAAACTCACTTTCCCACTTGCTTTGGGTGGTTATATGCATGTAAGACATGTGTCATTTTGTGACTGGTCCAAGAAAGTGACAAGGTGAAACATACGAAAATGTCACTATTAGCATATGACATTGGCTTGGTCATTAAAGGATTATCTTGTGGTGGGTTTAATTGGTTGGCATAATCTATAGAAGTCTAAGTTGCATTAAGTAGTTGTGAACTAAGGTTTAGGCTTACCACATGGTACTTTAATTTTAGGGAAGGTTGTATAAAGAATCTTAGGAGTTTAAGAGGAAAATATGTAAAGAGGAGAAAAGATCAAGGAAATGGATACCCAATATTGATGGAAGAAGTGGGATTATGGTGAGGGAAAATTTGATACCACTAAATTTAATATGGACAAAAGGGTAAAGTAAAGGGATAAGGGATTAGGGATATAAAGTGTTAGATGCATTTTTTAGTAAAGGAAAATATAGAAGTCCAAAGTTATATGGCTCAAGAGAAATGGATTGGGGATATTTAGTATGGTGTACCTAATGCTAGAATAAAAAAGAGCAAGGGAAATAAAGTGGAAGATTTTCAAGGTTTAGAGTGAGGTTATTTTCTCAAAAATTATTTTCACAATATAGATCATCTTGTCATGGTATGATCTTTTTTGTGTAATATATTTCCTATTAGTATAAGATCATTTTTCTTGCACATGCATCTTATTAAGGGATAGTATATGAATTATTTGTACACCATTTCTTCCTTTCATGGTATCAAACATTAATCACCTTAGGTTCTTCATGTTAATGGTAGGATTTTTTGTACCAACCTTGGATTGAGAGAGATCTTGAGAAAATGGAATCTTGATGTGGGTAAAATGGAAAGCACATCAAGTATAGAAACAAAGAAGTTCATGGACACTTAAGTTTATCTCTAATCCTATATAGTGATAGAGACAAATGAAATCATGTTTGGATCAAATTCTATTTTAGAAACATGGAGATAAGGATAAAGGCATTTCCTAGATCAATAAAATTTATCTTTTTTTAGTCTCTTATGATATCAATTTAACAATATGATAAAAAATTCAAAGACAATAGTCAATCATTAAATATGCATATGATGTTATGTATATATTAATGCTCTGATGGTGATGTAATGACTAATGACCATTATTTCTAAATACTCTCGATGTCCATTCCATGCTTACTATTATTTTAATAAATTAGAGTTTAACCTTCAATAAAACACTCTAGAGTGTATTTTGAATATTTTAGACTTCATGTCAACTCATAATGGCTATGTAAAACTATTGAGGCTCAAATTTTGAAACTTGGCATAAGACATGTAGGTTCATTTTTACAAATTATTTAATTAACCTAGGTCAATTTTTTTTTGATACGCAAGTCATAGTTTAATGTATTAAAATAGTTATGAAATTACATAATGTATGGGAACACAGGGAAGAAGATAAACTTAAAACTCCAATTCTCCCCCAAAAACCACCCTACTATTGTACGAAAACCACCCACCAAAAGACCACCAGAACCAGAATCCCAAACAACCCAAGGGTCACCCATGCGAACGAAATCAACCCAAAACCCAACAAAAAACTAGCATCCTAAACCCGACCACCACCCATACCTACATGAAATGATTTAATTCAGAGAAATCTATAAAATCCTTCTTCCATTCCATGCCACCAATTGCCATCAGATCGAAGAATTTCTTTAGGAACCCCACTGCCACCACCACAATCATCCTATGTTTCATGAGCACGGGACCACTCAAATCCAAGAGGAATTGATACAGTTTAATGGCCTCATTTGTGTCCTGCAGTATCTCCAAGTTGCTCGAGTGTGGCGTACCTCTCCCTGCCACCACAACCCTCAGTACCTCATCGAATCCTCCCAACAGTTCCTCCCTAAACATTTTCCCAAGCAGTAGCTTCGCCTTCGCTTTATCCACATTATTGTCGAGAACGGATGCAAGGAACCTAGAGAAAATCTACAAATTATCCCTCCCATATGCATCATTCTTCAAATGCTCGAGCCCCAGGATCATCTTTTTCACCACCACTGCCAAAGATTCGTTGTTGAGGAGGACTCTTTTTATTCTCTGGTCTGAAATTTCTCTGAACAAATTTTGGCAAATATGCGACTTTAACAAGATTGGAGTGTCTACCCCAAACCTTGCCAACCCATCCATAGAGAATTCAATCACGAACCTTGAGTGTCTAGCCATCACTTCCCAAGTGCACACCACACTCCGAAGATAGAAGAAAATGCACCATTTGCAACATGAAACAAAAGAATGAGGAAAAAACCCCCAGAAACGAGTTTAGATCCAATTACCAAAACACACTGCTAGGTACTAGTTTGTCATCACCCTCACTAATGAGGCACATCCAAATCATGCCAAATCCCAGCCAAAGGACTGGGGCCATCAATTCCAAAGCACATCGCCAGCCTTGGGAAGGCCACCATCACCTCGCCATCATAGCACTTCCTAACGATTAGACTTTTTCCTCCACCGTTAGCCTATGATCAGCTACCCAAGATGCCATCCTTCCCCACCTTTCCAATGTATGTGGTCTTAATACCACACCCCCTCCTCCACTTTGGAAGGGGAGCCCACCCATCCACCAACAATTAACTTAGGTCAATTTTATTATTCATAGATCTACACAAATATAAAAGATGTATAAACTAAATATTGATTTTTGAAATTGAGAGTAATTATAGTTGGAATCAAGCTATGATCAATTTTCCCAAGTTCTTCCCAAATTAACTCATTTTTAAAAACCAATCATTGTATTAGGGACAACTAAATTATTAAAATCAACCTAGTGGGATAAAACTCCTCCCCAAAAGAGAATACTCCATGCATTTTGATCCCATGTTGAATAACTATATGATGTGAGAAAAGGAACCTTAGAATGATCCATGGAAAAGAAGAGAACAAGAAAACAAATCAAAAGAATGCACCAAGAGACCCCCCCAAATCACTCAATCAAGAACCCCCCAACAATATATGATTTTCCACTTTATATTTAGTGTGTTTACAGATGCCACTTACCAAAATAGTGAAGTGGACTTGATCTTAGTACATATAGATGTCAAAATTGGCCACAATCGCAAAGTAAAATTTATATAAAGAATGAGATCAATCTGATCACACCACTGCAAATCACATGAAAAATTATGAACTTTCAAAAAAAATCACCACAATGTGTTACTATAGGAGCAAGAATGGAGCCCCAAAAGTTCCCAAAAAGAGAATGACTCAGCAACACCTTTGAGAACTTACAATTTTTGGAAAAATTAGGCATCAAAATCAAAAAATAATTGCACCACTACAAAGAGCAAAAAATTCTTTGCCAAACAAAAATAAATTTTCAAAAAAAGGAGTTCCATAGCCAAAGTTATAAGTGTTTGAAATTCACCCTTCAAAACCAAATCTTTAATGGAGAGGGGGGCCACATTTTTAAAATGTTGTAGACGTCATTGCTAATGTCAACAGTATATGACCTTAAATTTGACGTCCTAGAGGCCATCACAATTCATGGTGAAAAAGACACTACACGTAACATAATGCACAAAACAAAACATAAAAAAACACAAAACATAATGCAAACAAAAACAAAACAAAACACAAGATTAGTAGTACAAAGGATTTGGGTCGATAAGGCAAAGAGACCTCAATCTTAAGTCTATCTCAAAAACCAAACATCATCTCCCAAATGTGATGTTAGACAAGAGAATGCTCTCATGAGGACTTAGAAATCTACGCTATGCGAACTCACTCATGAGCTACATAGATCCACTAGCTAGCAATTTGTGTTATGCTAGGTGTCCATGCAATATGATGGGTTCCACAAGGATAGCAAGTTGCATTATGCTAGGTAACTCATGAAACACATGGGTCCATTGGAAAGCAAGTTTTGTTATGCTAGGTGGCCATGTCAGCAAGTGCTCAAGTTCATGAATCAACAAGTTGGGTAATGCCAAATCTATAGAATTTCTTGTAAATTATGCCTGAGGGCTCCACACACAAAGTTTAACGTCATGGGGGACCATTTAAGATCACAGGGGACAAAAATCACCTCATGGTGTTTACAAATTTTAAAGTCACTGGGGACAAACAAGAAAATACCTTAGGGGGTGTACAAAGTTTAATGACATGAGGGATGAACATCGAAAGGCCATGACCTAGTGGGTGTTATAAGTAACATCACCACCAAGCATGTATGTTAGTAGATCATTATATGTCAAAGGACAATATGCAATACATGGGAGGTCAGACCTTAGGGAGTTTCCCACATGACACCACCACTAAAAGAAGACAAATCATGCAATGAAGGGTCACACCTTAGGAAGTACCAAGCATAGTACTCTTAAATTTATCCTTGATGAGTAAGTTGGGAAGATGATTTAGAGGAAAACCTATTTTACCATGCATATGATGAATATAAATTTGGTTAAGATGAATTGCTAATCTATCATAATACCTGATCTATATTCCTCTTAGGCAGATACGTAAACATTACTATTTTCTCCATATTAAGGACATCTAGATGCCAAAAATATGTATGTCAACTTGAAATAAAATTATTTCTTGATAGGCATGAGAAATATATTGTTATATCCAAGGAAAATTACCTAGAATGTTAAAAGGTGAAAACTATGTATATGCATCCTTCTAAATTTTGTATCCACTTGATGCTCCTAATCATAAGTGAAAATTTATTAGAAAATATTTCAATCAAAGATTTTCTACTATACCATATTATATAAATAATATGAATCTAGTTATAATATATAAGATAACCAAATTAGCACACTTGATATCACTTAACTAACACACTCTAAGCATTAATTGTTTAGGTGGTTCAAGTGGGACCTAGTCGTAACCCATCCCACTCTTCTTCTCCATTAACAAAGACTATTTGATGGATTCCCATAAATTTAATTTTTTAAATTGCTTCTCCTGCCCACCCACACATGGTTTAAAGTTAACCCATTGCATCAATTAGAATACATGGGTATCATCATGAGGAAGTCACACAACAAAATGGTTTTTAATTGATGTAGTCCCAAATGTGCCAAAATTGGATATTTGGAACAAATTAAGTGTAAAAGTGTGAAGGATATAAGAATTTTATCAAATGTCATAGTAAAAAATTCTCTAGTAGACATGTATGCAAAATGTAGAATTGAAGACAAGGTACGTGAACTATTTGACTGAATGCCTAAAAAATGTAGTCTTATGGAACACTATGATTAAAGGATATGCATAAAATGAGTTTGTTGAAAAGGCTTTCAAAACTTTCAAGAAAATGAAAATTTTAGGTGTAAATCCAAATTTTACAACCTTTGTCAGCATCCTTGTAGCTTGTGTCGAATGGGAGCATTGGAACAAGGTATGTACATCCATCAAAGCATAGAGGAAAAAATAATTTTATTAGATGTTGTAGTTTAAACTGCTTTAGTAGAACACAAATTGTTTGACAATGTAATGCCATGATTGTAGGATATGAACAAAATGGATTTGTTGACAAAGATTTTAGAAAAATCTAAAAGTAAATAACATTGGTAGTTGTAAAGCTAGCATTCTCTCTACCTATGCCAAAATGGGAGATTTTATAGGTAATGAGCATGGACCTATTTTTCTATGAAACATGCCTTATAATCATCCTTCCATTTTTGTTTTTCTTAGTTAGCTCTTTGGACTTACCTCCTTTTTTTCTTCTATACTCATTAGCACAATATATTAGTTTATTATTATAGCATTTTGGGCTTTTGATCCTTTCTCTTTCTTTGTTACCCTTATTATCTACCACCTTCTTCTCAGTAGCTATCATGGTAATCCATGGAGGGTCTTGTGTCTTGAATTTATGGTACCGCATAGTTTATATTATTAAGTGGTCTTATACTTGCTTTTAATTGAAGTTCCCACGAGCCATGTTCCAAATAAACATCAATGCTCTTATAGCTTAACCCTATGCTCTATCTACACATATCCAAAAAATCCTTCCCTATTAAATCCATGAACCATTAGTTCATATTCATATTATACATGAAGTAACATTGGACACCTATTTGTGTCATGTTTATCCCACTTTATATTTTATAGTATATACTTACTATCTTTCTAGGGTATTTCTCAAGCTCCTCTCTTAGTATGGTATCCCTCTTGATGACCTTGATTATCAAACATTTATTTATTATATATGTTCTTCCCTACTATAATTTTTAAACCAAATTTTACTTCTTCTAGGTGGGGGAGAAGTCTCAGCCTTCTCAAATTTCAATAAAATTTCTTACATCAACATTATATTTTCCCACTCCAATTTGAAATTATCAATTTCATCCTTTTCTACTAAGTCATTCTCACATATCCCTAACTAAGATTATATTCTAGTGAACAGTTCTATTCCATCCTTATATGAAGAGGAAATATTCTCATCTACTTTTGATATATTGTGGGGGGTTAACCCTAAAATTAACCACTCAACTCATTTCTTTTATGTCATGGGTTCTTCTAGTCTTGATTAATCAGGAAAAATAGGTTTTGAAGGGACCCGAAACCCTTTATAGTAGAAAAGAAAAAATGCTGCTAAAAATATAAACCGTAGAGTACGAGTAACGTATCAACAAAAAGGAAACAAAGGAAAAAAGAGTGCTAACCAAGATAAACAACAACAAACTAACAACAACACTCAACAATGTCAAAATAACAAAACAACACAAGACCACCTACCAACCAAAAGAGAAAAAATAGCAAAGCTACAACTAATTCATGTTGCTTAATTTCTTCTAGTTTTCTAACCACACTTTTAAGTTATTTTTCATAATATTTTACTAATTCCTCCTTAGTTTTTTCATCTTCCATATTTTATTTATGTTTTTATGTTCATACATTAGGTGAATGGAAAATTTTCAAAAATATGTCACTCAATTATTTTAATGTTTCTATCATTCTTAGGGCATTATTTAATACACCATATTTGTGCCTCATCATTGAGGCTCTCCACAAAATCATATAATTGGGCCTAGTCATCATTAATACCAACCCCACTGAAATGAAATTCCAAGGTAAGCATATGTTTAGTAGTACATGAAACCTAATACTACCACAACTTTCTTTTTAATACCTACAATTATCTCTATCTCAATTTATATTCTAGTAGGGTAATTTTAAAAGACTTACCTTCTAGTGCACTTTTGGGTTTTAATCATTAGTCTCCATTAGGTTATTCTTTTTTATTTTTCAACTTAATAGGAATAGATCCAACTACCCTTTAGAATTTTTATAAAGGAATTCACAAGGACATCATGGCTTGGTCAAAAAGCCTATTTCAAGTGCTAATATGTTGCATAAGACTAAGGACATGGGAAATATTATAAGTGGTAATCTAGATTGTTAATAAGGATGGTCCCTAAAAGATAATCTTTCCCTATCTAAGGGTAACCCTACAGATATTTATGTTGGGTTCTCATATCCACCTCTTGTTTATATTTTCTTTCTTAGCTAGTATCTAAGTTACCACCATTCAAAATTCTTGATTTGAGTGTTTAAGGAGAATTTTTATGCTAAGTTACTATTCTCTATACATTAGAAAAGTCTTTTAAGTGTTCACCATGAGATTAAACCCTTAAAAATATCATGAAACCATTAAATATTCTTGAAATAGCTTGGAATTTATTTTAGAGTATTTGCAACCTTTACATACCCTCCTTGAAGCATTGAAACCCTTTATTATCTTTTAAAATAATATTTGGTGCCAATAATTTAAATTTAAAGGATGACAAGAAGGTAGTTTAGAATGAATGCTTGAATAATGAATATTGGATATATCGCCTACCTTAAATGTTCCATTAGATTCCCTTTAGACTTGATTACTAATTAACTTATGTTTTCTCAATACTTTTGGGGCTAAATTTGATAATTTTGTATGTATTGAAAACCCTTACCTAGCTATCATGATAGAGCTATAGTAGTCAAGTAGCAACCATAACCCTTATTAAATCTATATGAGGATTTTTTTTGGTGTGTAACACCTACTACAAGGTCTAAAAAATGTGGTATGATATTGGTGTGAGGGGCCTAGCTCGATTAGCTAAAGCATATTATTGCAGCCAAGAGGTCACAAGGTCTAGTCGCCCTCCTTCCCCATGGTATCAAAGGGTGTTTCCCACTAGTGCCACCGATCATGAGAAAAAAGTTTATCAAGTGCACTACAATTTATAAGGGGCTACCTAATTCTTGTAGTCTAAAGAAAAGGTGATATATGATATCAAAAACCCCTATCGTTTTGATTAAATGGGAAAAACAGGTTTTGAATGGACCCAAAACCATTTACAATAGGTTTTGAATGGATCTAAAACCATTAACAAGTAGGTTTTGATAGGGACCTGAAACCCAATGAAGGTACAAGCATGCTACTAAAAAGATAAATCAAAGACCATCAACAACACATCAACATAAGCACCAAACATAAAATACAAGACAACACTAGCTGCACAAAGGTTTTGAAGGGACCTTGAACCCTATACACCAAAGTTTTGAATGAGACCTTGAACCCAAGAAAATAAAGGGAACTAAATCTCTAAAAGGAAATAAGAACAGTATGAATCAACCAAGCAATCATCAACTTGTAAAAGCCAAGCTGTAGCATAACACTTTGTAGCAACACCAAAAAAATTCAAACTCCCCACCTCAATAGGGAAGTAAAGAACAAAAAATAAACACTAAAGAGTAGCAACCTTCTCCCACCATCAACTGGCCCAAAACACCAACCCAACCTCCTCCTCAATAGGAGAGGGCTCCCCTCTATAGGAGAGGACGAAATGAGAACCTTTGGCATAGAGCATAGATCTTCCCAAAATATCCACAACATCTCTCTCCACCTCAATAGAAGAGGGCTCCACCTCAGAAGGAGCAGTCTCCACCTCCATAAAAGATATTAACTATAGAACTCGAAAGAAAGCAGCTACTCCCATACAAAAGAAAGACATGACATCCTTTGGCATAGTAGCAAATTGGAGCATGAAAGAAGAAAAATAACACTCCTCAACCAACAACCTTGAGAGAAGATACTTATGAGCCTTAAGCATAAACATTTGAAGGAGCTCAGTCGTATGGAAGAACATACCCACATGGGAAAAAAACACACCAATTAAATCTAAGAAAATATAGGTCTTAAAATAGATCTTAGGATACAATCCAACATAAGTAACAAACTCATAAATCAACCCATTCAAATGAACAGTCTTAAACAAGGACATGTAGATGCCTATCAACATGAAAAAAAGAACAAAACTCAACAAAAGCATAAACATTTCAATCCATAAGGGGTTCAAACACACACTCAAAACCTTGAGAAAGGGGGAGAATAAACTTCTAACCAAAATAAAAAACCTTTGGGATAATAGATATAACTTTAAACATAGCCCAACTAAAACCAAAAAAATAAGAAAGAGGCCAACACACATTTCCTTCAACTCCAAACTAAAGAGAGCAGCAGAGAAACAATTGAGGATAAAAGAACAAAGGTCAATGAGGAAACCTTCTACAACTAGGCAGAACATAACAACAACAAGGAGAGTCTCAGTAGTAGAAAAAAATTAGGCACAACCCTCTTGAGACCCATGAAAACCATGAAGGGGAGCTACATAGAAACAACCCAAGAGTAGAAAATAAAACACCTATCCAACACTTTGAAACATAAACACCAGAGAATAATAAATTCCAAGGAAAGGCCGAGATCCAAACAAACCCAGTAGGGCGACAACAACAACCAGACCCAAAAAATAGCTCCCTAGATAGATAATAGTTGTAGCTAGCACCAAACCACAACTTCCCAAATGGACAAAATTAACCAACATACCCGCAATAGCGTAACCCAGGCCAAAGACAACATCTGGAACCAATCCATAGAAACCCAACAGAAGGACAGCAGTAGCCCGCCCAACAACTGCAAACCATCCACCTCTGCAGAATCATCGCCATCCTCTCTAGAATCCTCCCCACATTTCAAATTTCCCCCTCCGCTCCTCTTCCTGCTCCCTCTCCGCTCCATTAAAATACCCCTATAGTTAATGCAAAGAGAAAACTAGATTTTTACAATGTGTAATTGGTGTTTGATGGAAATATTATTGAAGCATTTTTTTTGTTGGATTTTAACCTTTAGGATTAATTGATTGTAGTGATTTACAACCTCTTTTTGAATCTTAGTGCTGAATAAGCATTGTACTTGTGAAAACACTTTATTTCTACATTTAAATCTTCATAAATGTATCCTAATATATTAGGAGATTAAGATAATTTTAGGTTGTATATGTATACCTCTTTAACCATGGGCAAAGATATAATTACAAGGGTTTATTGTTTTGTGAGAATCTTAAAAAACATATCATCTTAGTATGCTGATTTTTTGACATGCATGCAAGTATAATCATGTACCTAATAATTTTGATTTTATTTTTGTAGTTAGAATGCTTATTTAAAGATCAACATAATTTCTTAGATCAAATAAATTAATTCAAGCCATAAAGAAGCTTGTTTCATATTAGTCAAAATTTTACCATTAGGGTGTAAGTATGGTTGTAGAGAAAATATAAAATTATTAAATCATCCTAGATGAGCGTCCTACATAGTAAATATGGTTGTTTTCTTTAGGTGGTCAACAGTCAACACTTACAAAAATTAAAAATAACATTGACAAGTACTTTCACCAAACCCTAGATAGAGAGTTATCTCTTTCTTACCAACTCTATGATTATAATTCCTCGTAGTACATTGAGAAAGGAAGGAATTTGTGTTGTTAGCAAATATCATAGTATTACCATGGATAGTCCTACCCTTCTAAGGAACTCCCTAAGTCACATGGTATCATTGAAATCTATAAGAAAATGATGATAAAATTTTATAAATGAGGAGGACAGTCACATGAGTGATGAAAATCCTGGTAATAGAAAGATAGTTAAGGGATTCCATTCAACAAGTATTAGTGCCTTAGCCTTATGTAAACTACACTATATATTATCCCAAGGCTATTGTATAGTCATAATCATAATATATATAGTTACTCATATGGTCACGACAATCATGATTTTCCTAAGGTAGATCGTAGAAATGTATTATTATTATTATTATATGTTGTGTTATACGAGACTTATCAACTCAAAAGCATCAATGTAGCCAATAATATTCAAGAAGTATATATGTAAATTATTGTAGAAATTTTATAATCTCTTACCCTATTAAGGGAAAATCTCCATCATCAATACCAATGCTAATCATGGCACTTCAGACCTTGCTACCCTCAAGCTCTAACATTGACCTCTAAACATATTGATAATCATGATTACCTCAATGACTACCATGAATGAGAGAAGTATTATGATGATGAGTTCCACGCACCTAGTCATCCACAAGAAAACAATTTCTCCATTAATAATCACATACCATTGAAGCATTTTCATCAAGGTCTCAAGATTTAATTCATAAACATGGGAGAATTCATTTAAATAAAAAATATTGTCAAACATATAAAGTAGGTTGTCAGTGAGGAAGGAGATATCCATTGTAGCATAACACTTTTGCATATTTATTACTTCACTTCATAATGTAGTAATAAATAATGACCCTAAAAGGACAACTACACTATGGTAGTAAGAATAATGACACCAATCTTGTGATAGTTTGGATTTGCAGTTATTCCACTAACCATTACATTGCAAATTAGAAGTTTCATCAACATCACAATCATTTGAATCAATACTAAGTGTTGAGGTATAAGTAGATTCAGAATGTGTAGTGTGTAGGAAGGATGCTAGCAATGGTTGTAAGATGTGGCGTTACACCACCAATGTGTGTGTTTAATGCCTGGTCATTGAATCTATTTATATGTATATCCTGTAATTATTACAGACCATAGAGGCTAAAAGAGAGCATATTATTACCTCCACAATAGCATATTATGATAAAAGAGAGCATATACTTGGTTAGATAAAGGCTAATGATAAACAATTAATGAATTGACAACCTTTTTGCAACTCACCACTCATATATGATCTCCTTGATGGATTGAAGTCATACTCATCACATTCAAGGATCAATTGTTTCTTGGATTGATTTGATCACCTATAAGTGTTAGTGATCATAAACAAAATGCATGTGAACATGAACAAAAAATCACGTAACATATGTCATGATTCTTGAATGATGAAGTGCTACAATAATCTTGATAATTTTGATCTTGACTACTCTTGAATTGTCAATTATTCTTCTTCAAATTGCTAAGGACTCTCGTCAAAATTAAAATAGTGAAAATACTTTGTATTTATATGCAATTATCCAAAAATCAAATACTGATAGCCAACATCTAAAATTAGAAATTAAAATAATTAATTATCAACATCGACATATTTTAATTTGGAGCTAAATTAGGTGGTCTAGACCAGATCCAAATCCACCTTTTTTCAGGGATTAAAAGTGTTGAGACCAAAATATTAAATGCATAGTTTTATTTTCTAATAATATTTATAAAAATAGGAAAATTAATGCATAATAGGTCCAAGCACATGGGGGGAGCTAAACCTAGTGTGAAATTGTCAAGGGTGACAATTTTTTATGCTACATTTAGCCCCCACTTTAGTGAGAGTATGAACTTACACTCAGACTCGTGCTAAAGTACAAATAGGTCGATAGGGGTTCAATTATCCAAATATTGAGGAGATAGGATGACATTGAATCTAGGGGAAGTCCTAGCCCCCAAGATTCAAGATTTGCTGACAAGAAAATATGAGGACAAGAGGAACACACATGTGAAGTCAAATGTAGTATGACAAAAAAAGGCATGCATGAAAAAGACACTACACATAACATAATTCACAAAACAAAACAAATAATGCAAACAAAAACACAAACAAAACACAAGGTTAGTACTATAAAGGATTTGGGTCCGTAAGGAAAAGAGACCTCAGTCTTAATTTTATCTCAAATACCAAACGTCACCTCCTGAATATGATGTTCAACAAGATAATTCTCTCATGAGGACTTAGCAATTTGTGTTATACCAAATCACTCATGAGCTACATAGATCCACTAGCTATCAAGTTGTGTTATGCTAGGCGTCCATGCAATATGATGGGTTCCACAAGGCTAGCAAGTTTTGTTATGCTAGGTGTCCATGCAATATGATGGGTTCCACAAGGCTAGAAAGTTGCATTATGCTAGGTATCTCATGAAACACATGGCTCCATTAGCAAGCAAGTTTTGTTATGCTAGGAAGCCATGTTAACAAGTGCTCAAGTCCATGAATCAACAAGTTGTGTTATGCTAAATCCATAAAATCTTTTGTAAATTACACCTCAAGGCTCCACACAAAAATTTAAATGTCATGGGGGAACACTTGACATCATAGGGGACAAAAATCACCTCAGGGGGTTTACAAATTTTAACATCATTGAGAATGAGCAAACAATCACCTTAGGGAGTGTACAAAGTTTAACCTCATGGGGGATGAACATCAAAAGGCCATGCCTCAAGGGGCATATAAATACCACCACTAAGGGTGTACATGTCAGCAGATCATAATATGTCAAAGGATAATATTAAACACATGGGAGATCAAACCTTAGAGAGTTTCACACATGACACCACCACTAAAAGAGGAAAAATCATGGAATGAAGGGTCATAGCTTAGGGAGTGCCAATCATAGTACTACCTCAAAGGGGACATAGCATGTCATGAAAATTCACACTTTTAGGGGGGTATCAAGCATAATATCACCACAAAGAGGACCACCAAAATGTATTGAAAATTACACGCTTTAGTGAACAGCTATATAATATTACTACTAGAGAATACAGGATGTGATAAACAAGGCCACACCTTTAGAGGATGTGTAATATCACAACTAAAAAGGGGCCAATTTACTTGGTAATTATAATATGCAAGGTAATATGCCCTCCATTCAAGTTTTAGTGTACTTGCTACAATTATATTTTAAGGAGATAAAGGGGAGACAAAGGATCCCTTGTCTAAAGGAATTCACTTTATACAAGGCTAGTCACTCTTGCCTGCCAAGCGTAGGGGCGGAAGTGAGCCTATATTGATTGAATTGTTGTGCTCCTTAATGATAGAATATGATTGCACAAAAATATCTTGTGCCCCCATGCATGGTAATTAGTATCTAATGATAAGTTACAACTACCACATAGCAAGGAGCAAATCCATAGCTATTTAGTTTATCATCTCATCATAGCCATCTTTAAAAGGACCTAGGTTAGCTAATATGTTCTTTAAAGTATGACATTCATCAGTAGTATAACAAAACTATCTATGATACACACAAAAGGGTGTGTTTTTATTCTTGTTAGAAAATATCACAGTATTACCATGGATAGTCCTGTCCTTCTAATGAACTCCCTAAGTCACATGGTATCATTGAAATCTATAAGAAATCCATGTGATAAAATTTTATAAATGAGGAGGACAGTCACATGAGTGATGAAAATCCTGGTAATAGAAAGATAGTTAAGGGACTCCATTCAACAAGTATTAGTGCCTTAGCCTTATGTAAACTACACTATATATTATCCCAAGGCTATTGTATAGTCATAATCATAATATATATAGTTACTGATATGGTCACGACAATCATGATTTTCCTAAGGTAAATCCTAGAAATGTATTATCAATATTATTATATGTTGTGTTATACGAGACTTATCAACTCAAAAGCATCAATGTAGCCAATAATATTCAAGAAGTATATATGTAAATTATTGTAGAACTTTTATAATCTCTTACCCTATTAAGGGGAAATCTCCATCATCAATACCAATGCTAATCATGGCACTTCGGACCTTGCTACCCTCAAGCTCTAACATTGACCTCTAAACATATTGATAATCATGATTACCTCAATGACTACCATGAATGAGAGAAGTATTATGATGATGAGTTCCACGCACCTAGTCATCCACAGGAAAACAATTTCTCCATTAATAATCACATACCATTGAAGCATTTTCATCAAGGTCTCAAGATTTAATTCATAAAGATGGGAGAATTCATTTAAATACAAAATCTTGTCAAACATATAAAGTAGGTTGTCAGCGAGGAAGGAGATAGCCATTGTAGCATAACACTTTTGCATATATTTTGAAAACGTAACTTGTGCTAAAATTTGTGTTTCTATTACAGTTTGAAAGATACCCAAACGCTATTCCAGAGCCATCCTTTTGGCAAGGGTGGGGAATACGGTGGAGGAATTTGGTTGGCCTGTGCATATCCATAAGATGATCCACCTAAAGAATTGGAGGTTTGCACGCACATAAAAGCAAATTGCTCGTATTTCCTCCAATCCAATAACAAAAAAGAAACATCAAAGTGAGAGGGAGAAGGGCGCGGCCTATGTGGATGATGGGCTAATGATTTTTTGAGTTTTATCTTCAAGTATGGATCTGCAGTTATTCCACTCTGTATGTATTTCTGAGGGCTGTGATCCCAGTTTGAGGGTGAGGCTGAGGGACCTGGGTTGCCCTTCACTGGGTGTTGACTGCATTCGAGCATGGAGAAGGAGAATGAAGAAGCGCAGAAGAGGTATGTAGGAAGTGGCAGGGGAGTGCAAGGTTCTTATAAATCCCACATGCAAGATGTGGGTCGAGGAGAGGGCGTTTAGATCTTAACGATGGAGAGAACTGTGTTGCCGAGCTCAGTAACGCGAGCCTGTAACCCGAGTGGGGGCGCACAAGGTTGAAGAACAGGAGAGTCTTGGACTGCGAGGAGGGGAGAAGTGCGGCATGTTGTGTGGCACGCCCTGTTCCAAGTAGAGAGTGCTTACAAGGCCCTCCCTCGAAGGTGGGAGGTCTGTCTTGTGACCTAAAGTGGAGGGGAGCGCGTGAGGCTGGTTTCACAGAGCAACGACAACCTCCCTCTCCCTACGGTGGAAGGATAACGAGCCGCTTGTCCCTCTCCTCACAATCCTCCAGTCCCGCTCCTCCTCGGACTTCGACCTTTTCTTTTGTATCCCACGTCTCTTGACAGGTTATCATTTCAATATTAAACTGTTTCTGGCTAGAAGATCTACATATTATTCAGAGTGGGGTAAGGATCCCAAGCATTCCACAATTACACGTTTAAACAAACCTCCTATTTTTGCTTCGAATTACATCGGTCATACGCTCGTCATCTGCTACAAACGCTACTGTACTGTATGCTTTTGATAAAACACAAAAATGCACCAGCCGGGAATCGAACCCGGGTCTGTACCGTGGCAGGGTACTATTCTACCACTAGACCACTGGTGCGGAGATGAAGGCAGTCCAAAGAGATGAATTGGCCACATGTAGAGATAGATAGCGAAAATATTACAAATGACAGATACCGCCGCTGTAAACAGAAAAAACACCAAACGCAAATGGAGATGCGGGGTATCGAACCCCGTGCCTCTCGCATGCAAAGCGAGCGCTCTACCGTTTGAGCTACATCCCCGACAAGCGACGGAATTTGGCCTTTCTGGAGATCATCGGGGGTGGGTTTCCTGGTTTATCGTCATTGGTTCGAAACCGTGAACAATGGGGATTGCTGTTCTATAGCTCAGTGGTAGAGCGTCAGTCTTTTAAGGGTGGGGTGGTTTGTTTGCTTGGTTAGCAGCTGTGCTCGGTTGAAGTATACCTATCTGTTTTGCTTAGAAGGCGATGGGGATGCAGGAGCAGGAGTTAAGGTTTTACACTTCAATACTTTTGCCCTCTGCGGATAAACGTGTCTCTACTTGCTCCCACATTGGCAATGCGTAAAGAATAATGGCACTACGTATACAGAGTCGTAGAGTATTATTGATGTCTCTTCGGAGACATCCGATAAAATTGGAACGATACAGAGAAGATTAGCATGGCCCCTGCGCAAGGATGACACGCATAAATCGAGAAATGGTCCAAATTTTTTTTATTAGATTCATAGTACTTATTTTAATACAGAAATTTATCTAATACATCCATATTATTATTTTAATAGAGAATTTTGGTTTTCTTTGTTTTGGACTCTTTCGATTGAGTTGCTTCTCATGAGTAGGGGAGATGGTCTAATACTTGGGCGGGGTCTTTTGTTGCACATGAGAGTCCATAACACACTATTTGGGGTATTTGAATCTTGGTGGATGGCGTAATTAAGGAACGTGCCATTGTCCTCAACCAATAAAACTACAACCTTTTGGTGATTCTCTTTTGAATTACAAATTTAATAAAATTTCACAAATGATGACGCTTTCAATACATTATATGATTTTGAGTTACAAATTTATAAAAAACTCTTCTTTATTCACTCATCTTGCACATGAAATTCGGTAACATATACTATTACTTGATAACGGTGGTGCTCAGATTGATTGTAACACAACGTGATCAATTAATGGTTGTGGATGATCTTCCTCTCTTTCACAATTTTGGTGGATAATTGACACTACTTTCTATATTGAGACTAGTATTGTGGCTATGATAGACTCTCACTAATTGATAATTTATACCCAATACTCCAAATGTTTATTGTGGAGATACATAACTTTATTTAGTATTATTTTTAAGATACAATTAATCCAATCCCACAATACTAGATTACAAGCTTAATGAAAACTATATTTATTTAAAGAGTTTAATTGCTTCCAAATGGCAACACTCTAAATTTGTGTAAACCGTTGAGAACAAATTAAAGGTGACACTCTAATTATTCCAAATAATATTCTACGTGCTCGGGCTTCTTATAATATCCAATAAGCCAAATGCCAATCTCATGCAATAATATGCATGCCATTTTAACATGTCAAGAATGTGAAAAAATAAAATTAACCTAACTATTATGGTTGTTAACATATATAAGTGTGCTACTTGATTTCAAAATAATATATTGGAAATCATGTACTTTGTGTCATGTAATACTTGTTTAATTGAAAATCCTTTTCTTGGAGCTTCATTGCTTCAAATTATTGTCACCCTAGTTGGTTATCATTGGCAATGCCTAATACATGGTTTTGCTCACTCCTTGACTTTTATTTTTTATGTTAGAGATTGAGGAAAAAATTACAAAAAAGAGTTGCAATATGAGGTGCAAGCACCAACCACCAAACAATTCCAATCTGAGAACAAGCATCACTAACCAATCTATAGAAACAAGATAACTATCTTGCAAACTAACACAATCTAGACTCACAAACACCATAAAATAATACTAGAGAGTATAGAATTACTATCAACAACATTTTTGGTTACTATCATTCTCATAGTGGTTGATATGATAAGTACCAGTTGTTGTCTTCACTTCATCTTTTGGATTTAGGTCTTCAAGACAATAGGCTCATAACTCACTAGTATTTTAGTATTTCTCCTCATTTGGACACTTATTTCTCTTTTTTCAAGCTTGGAAACTTTATTCTACTCCATGTAGTATTTGAATAATTGCAACTCATTCTCATCCAACCTATCTCTATCTTGTGGGAAAAAATGCACACTAACAATCTTTCTTGTAAATTAAGGCGAGGCCTTCTTTCAATAGGATCGTAAACACTTTCTTCTGAATCTCCATGATCATTGAAACCTTCACCATGAAATTAAACAATATGATCTCACCATAAGATTCAATAAATTTTCTTCTCTTACCTTGGGAAATCTCATCATTTCTTGCTTTCCAAATGTGTCACAATACTCCACTTGTAAAGATAAGCCAAAACTTGTTAAACTCAATAGAGAAGTATCTACTACATCCAAATAAGATCTCAACCGAATTAAACACATTCCTAATAAGCCCAAATCAAGGAATTGCCCAAAAAAATAGCTATAATTTAAAAGTAAAATGACACTAGAAAAATAAATGCTTGAAGGTTTCAACTTTGTTACACATACTACACATGCTAACAGGAAATCTAATATAATGAACCCCATTAAAAACAACAAATTTTTTAGCTCAAGAAATCATCTAAAACATTTTTTTTGGGTTCACAGGAAGTAGACCACATGTGGAGAACAAAAGATAGATCACCATCCGGATCCCTAACTTTTATTGTGGGTACAATTTTTTTTTTTTATGGAAATGACTAGATTTCATGAATATTGACATCCATGCATAGTGGGGTCCAATTTGTCAAATTTGTTTGAGGATTGAAATTGGTCTAGTTGCACCTTCAAAATATTTGAACCATGGTGGATGGCATAATCAACGAACATGCCATTGTCCTTCAAAAATAAAACTACAACCTTTTAATGATTCTATTTTATATTACAAGTGTAAATAAAATATCAAAAATAATGATGCAACATATTCTATGATTTTGAGTTACAAATTTATATAAAACTTATTAAAAAACATAAACATTGTAATTTGAAATATTAAAAAAATTATTAATAGTCTTAAGAGATTTTTTTATTAATGATTTTATTTCAAAAAGATCTCTTATTATAATAATAAACTTTATACAATTTATTAATTAGTCGATAAGCTTCCCTTGTGGACTTGCCAATCCACAATTCATTTGTAAACTTGTCTCATGCCTAAAAATAGGTTTAGGCTATTGTCCGACCATCTTGAGGTTAACGAGAAAGTTATCTCATGCCTAATTTTTTTTGTCTTGCATTTAGTATTTTTGTTTAAAAGGCTACAAATTTTTTATAAATTAGAATTTAGAATCATATCAGATTTTGGTAGCCCTAAAACCTAGATATTTGTAGATCCACTTTTCATAAATAGTTTTAATAGATTGAAGCAATAATAGTAGAGTGATTGGTTTTGGTTTGTCTCATTTGAAAAAAAAAATGTTGTGGTAGTGCTTCTTAAAAGTTTCCTTTACACTTTTCCCCTTTTCTCTCATTGACATCATTGACAACACGACATAATGTAAGAAGAACATTGAGGTAAGTCACTTTCCATGGTTTCAATGATTTTTATTTCATAGGAATATGTACATAACCAGATCATTGTTTTGTTATGTTTTATTTCATTCTAAAACAATTATATTGTTATCTACCCATGTCGGGAAAAACAACTTCTGGGCAGTTTAACATTCTTCACCCCATGCCTAAAAACAAACATTAACTCACAACCGATGTTTTCCACTGAGGAGTCATAGGCCTTCATTTATAAACCATTGCAGTTTTGGTCTAAGTAGATATTCTCAAGATGCTTGAGTTTTTAATTGTTTTAATTGTAGGTCCTTAGTTTTTAGGTTTGAAATTATATGGCTTCAAATTTTAGGGTTTGAAATTGTGGTAGGAATTGAAATTCTATGATTTGATTTGTTTTTGTATTGATTATGGGATTTTTTTTTTTTAAGGATTTCGTTGTCCAAAAATTTCCTTCCCACCCAACATTTCAACTGCTAGATCTTCTCATTAGTTGCAAGTGTATTGCTTGAATTGAGAAGAACAATTTGAGCATCTTTTAGATGAGCCACTTTCTTGTAGTTCAGTTTGGAGTTGGGGCCTTTGAATGATTTGGTTACATCATCTCATAGATATTTTCATAAAATAATCCATATACTTTATGATGTTTACTTAAATTATGTGATTATTCATGATTGTGGCTTGCATCTCACAATACTACTTTCAAATCAAATTTGCAAGTTGCTTCCTTACATATGATGTCTCTTTGTTTGCTATTCATAGGTTTTGTTGTATAAAATATCTTTTGAAGAATATTATCTCCTCTATTTTTTTCTTTTGCATATTGGATTATATTATATTATATTATGTTTGAGCAACATCCTTTACTTGTGTTCAATATGATTGACCATCTGTAGGAGTGGTATTCTTTATGTAGAGATGTGTGATCTAAAGTGACATTAAAATATTGGTAAATTAATCCTTGATTTTATACAAAAATGTTTTCACATAATTTTCTTATTAAAGATGGCATGCATGATTGATCTTGTATGCCTACTACTTTAACACCCATGTTAATCCAAATGTTCAATTTTCTAGCAAAGTATCTTATTATGGGTAGGGATATATTTGTTACCTTTTGAATCCCAAAAATTAGGCTCTAAAATTTATCTTCATCTTTCTTTGTTGCTATTCTGATTAAGAACATTGTTATTGTCTCAAAGACTATTTGGGTGAATTAGGAGTGAGGATAAAACATATAAAATGTTATGCTTGATTACAATAGATTCTCTCTATGTTCAATTGGAATTTATAATATTTTTAACTAAAATCAAAATCTCTCGCAACAAATCCTATATATATTACATTCATTATTATTATTTAATCCTACTATTGGACGCAAAAACCACACTCTTTGGCAAGTATAAATATTTTTTCATTATATGATTAAAACCCACTTTGGAGATCTAGGGAAAATGGGTGGTGTCGCACTATAATTGTTTTTCCTTCATTGTGGATTATTCCATATTAGAAGCATTTTGATTTGTTTTGTTCCTTCATTTTTTGTTTCGTTCTTGTGGATGAACATCTAAACATTTGGATTTCCCAAGTTTATATATGAACTATATGTAAGTTTTATATATAAGCTAATTTTATTTTGACACTCTGTGTTGTTTTCCTCTTAATATTGAGAGTAATACTCTATCTCTATAGGTTAATTACTAAGAAATAGGATTAGTGCAAAGAAGTCTAAATTCTCAATGGGGTTTATTATTGGGAAATAGGATTGGTGGAGAGAAGTCTAAATTTAACTAATACAAATCATAATGATGCTTTTCTATTGCTTGGTTCTACAGCTCAAGTGAATATCATACAAGGTTGGAACTTGTACTTCATGTTTTCAATGGTGAAGTATAAATTATAAAAATTAAGCCATAATCAAGCATACATGTTGGTCCCAAATAGTTTTCCAAGGTAAGTTGGTTAGACATTATTTATGCAAGGAATTTTTTACAAATCATTATTCATGATTCTCATTGATAAGTTTTAATAAGCTTTAAAATGTGACCAAAAAATTTGAGTGTCTTAAATATATTTAGTCAATATAATAATTAGCTTTTTTAATCATTTTTAATATCCTTCTACACTCTTGAATTCCATCTAATGAAAATTTAAAGCATTCTATTTATTTCGTTTATATGTAGTCTCTCTAAGTCAACTCCATGTAAATTTTAGTGTGTAGACTCCATGATGTCTATTGGCTACATATTTGTTGCCAACCAAGGTAAAGCCAACTTCTCTATTTCATTTCATATAACTAATAAAATATGAGTTCAACTCAACTTTATATATATCTATGGTATTATACATGTTTTTAGTTCTTATAAAGAAAAAGTTTTTAAAAATAGTCCATATGAGTCTCCTAAATAGTTTTTTTGTTAAATTTATATTTAGTAAAATAGTTACAAATTATGGATTTCTCATCTAACAACATTGTATTTCAATGTATATGAATTCTAGGACTTTAAAAGAGGAGCTTCAAGAAAGACAAATAGACACTCTTATGCAACTCTAATTGATGCAAACTTGATACTAATTTCTCAAAGGAATCTAATTGTTTCAAAAAATGAAGATATTCTGCAAAATTATATACCTAATTATAGTATACAATGATACATGTACAAATTTATATTTTTATATAACCAATTATGTATTTTTAAAATTCATTTAAATGTTTTACCTTTAACTTCCTATTGGTGTATCCCTTGAATCTCTTATGGGTGCAAGTTCTAGTGTACTCAAAGAAGGCAATGGTTATCTAGCCATCATAAAGCACCATAAGCATCGATTATAAGTAGACTTATAATTTCAAGAAATGGTTATAAAGTAGTTATAAGTCGATTATTAGGGGTAAGGTTATAAATACAATTGTTTCAATGTAAAAATGGGATAAATTTATACTTCTCAAGAAAAGGGTTGTAAGGAGAAGCTGCAAGGACACTTTGTGCTCCTAATTTTTAAGAAATTTGAGGATATTTTTTTAAATTTACGCCATAAAATATTCATTGTTTACGAGTTTTGCTTATATCAAATTTGTGATTATTTTTTATATGTTCACTTGTATATTAAGTTGCATTGGAAATGGAACAGAGACTTTGTATTTTGATTTTGGGGAATTAGAAGAGCACTTTTGAATCTTTTCTCTTTATGTTCTTCATTTATTATAGTTTATTATTATGTTTAATTTGTAATAGATTTTTCTTACTTTTTTGTGCATGATAATAATGTAAGTTATTAAACCCATATTCTCTTGTCAATATTGTGCATTCTCTCTAAATATCCCCGTGTCTTTGTTGGTTGTTTTATAATATTTTTTTTCTTGCATTCCTATCATTATTTCAAAAATCTTGTTAGTACCTCATCAAAGCCTAGCTAAGTTTACTCTATACTTTTTTTTTCATTATTGTGTTCTTTTTGTGCTTTCTAGTTAAAAATATACAAAAACCTTGAAAACACTATCATACAAGGTAGTTTCCTCTCTTAAATACAAAGGAAATCTCATAAATGTTTTTCCATTGTTGTGAATATTTCGCACTACTAATTGGCCAAGTCATATTTTTTAGCAAAATATTGTATCAACAAATCATTTTACCAATAGGTACTTGGCTAATGGTTTCACTAGATTTAACTAGTGTTCTTGAGGTTTGTTGTTAGTCCTTCATTACTAATCTTATTGACTTGAGCGACATGATTTGGATGATTGGAATCCAAATTTTAGTCTTTCTAAAAAAAATAACATTTCAATCCTCCTAGTCATCAAATCTACAATTATATCTTCAAACACTTTTCATCTATCATAGGAATCTTGTAATAAGTTAGGTGTTATTTTGGATAAATTATTTCAACAAAAACTTGTTATTCATCATTTGGGTCTTTTTTTGTGTATAGTATCATGTATATAAAGGACCTTATCTCAAGGTTATTCATTTAAATTGGTTGATTTCTACTATTATAGACCTTGGGGTGGCTATATTTGACTATTTAGTCATAGATGTTGTAGAGTTAAATCTTCACTAAAGGATTTTAAGCCACATATTTTAGCTAAATCTTCTCTTTGATCAAGGGGCTAAGGTATGTTTAATAATATGCCCCTTAGATCTAGGGCTTAAAATTATAAACTCTATGTTAACATATTCCCTATTACAATAAGGGTTGTGGTTTTGTTGACTTCTATGTTACTAGATTATTAAGGTACATATTGAGGTCTTTTCTAAACCATCAAGTTGCTTCTTTCAAACCCTTATGTATAACTAGTGTTATGGGTAAATTTTATTTTTGAATAAATAAATATTTGCATGAATATGTCATTACTTGTCAAGTTATAATTCTAAATAAGCACTTAAAGGGTTGTTAGAACCAAAAGTTTGAGATTCAAGATTTAGGGTTATTTGGAATCATTTAAAGTAAACTTCAAGTTTGGATAATTCCTTAAGTGATTTTTATGGTTTGTAACTAGTTGTGTATTTAATAGAGTATATATGCAATATCTTGAGTTGGGACTTGGGGGCTTGGATGTATTTATAAATTTAGTTCATATATGAGGTTAGGCGATGAATAATGTTCTATGCAAGTTATTTTTCTTAAGCATCGATCTACCATTTTATTCTTTATTATTTACTTGTAAAATTGTCATCTTCTTTATAAATGTTGTATTGTTCTATAAATAATTACTTCCTTTATGTAAAACATAAATTTTAAATGTATAAAAATTATTATATCTATAGGAAAGAGGAGTATATATATAGAATCATAAATCTTCCTATCTATTATGGGAAAGTTAAAGATAGATTTAACATGTGTTCAATCAATATTGTGTTCAATTAAATTGATGAAGATAGGTATGAAATATAATTTCTTAAATTAATGTGATAATTTGAAATGTAGTAAGTTGATATCATAATTATTTTAAAGACATCCTATATTTCATTTCTATCTAAACTATATACATAACAATTTTGTAGATCATATTTACTTTGAATCTTGAACTATGTGAAATAGATGTATTAACATAATATAAAGAAGTTACATATATCAATTGGAAAAAAAAATATTAAAAGGTGGTACTGAGTTTAAAATTAAATTTGATTTTTTAGGTATGGGTATATAATAGAAAAAGCGTTGAGAATAAGGAGCTATTTAAATTGTTAAATCTATAGAAATATTGATTTCAACTCATAAAATGCTAAGATAGGCCCTAATAAATCTATATTTTTTTCCTTAATGGAACCATTCACTACTAAAATTATTGAAATGTTATTTTCAATGAAATTTTAGTGGTGAATCTTCACCAATTAGTGAATAGTTCATATCGGCCAAGTCAAAATCGACAAATATATTACAACCAATAGGGTGGCCAAATCACCTAGATTTTATGAATTATCGGTCCAATGCATTTCAATTCACCATTGATTTATTTTATGAGGCATATTAAATTAATTGTTTTACCATAACAAACTACGTGTTTCCAACAGACTAATTAATATTTTTGCTTGGAATCTTGAAAGCATGTATTAAATCACTCATATATTCACCAATACTATTAAAACGATATTGTGTTCAGGACACATCTGACCAACATCATTAAATGTTTATGGTGTCTGCGGACCCATTTCAACAATAAAATTTATAAATAATTACGTATGAAGACCCATTTCACTAATAACATTGAAAAAATTATTCAATTAAGAACACATTTCGCCAATTACATTAAAAAATAACTATGTATAAGGACTTATTTTGCTAATACTATGATAACTCCATGCTAATAATAGGGTCATAATTTCCTTGAAAATTATAACGCATGATTTTTGTCAAGGTTTGATTCACCCAACATTTAAATGTATCATTGTATAATCACGCAAGATTCACCAAATTATTACTATACCATTTAAAAATATCATGGAATTCACTAAATATGGATTGATATAAATACAATCAAAAATTTGATTTATTCTTACACATTTTATTTAGTTTTGAACTTATGAGATCTCAATTCAAAATTTGGACTTGGAACCTTGATCATAGCAAAGTTACAAACTTACAACTACAGGCATTGTTGCATTAACGAATAGCGAGTTAGTGAAAACCTAAAGGTAAGTGATCATTTCTTCATAGTGTTATAAGATTTTTTATCCTTTTTCCATTCATGCTTCAATCTTAAAGATGATATTGAGTAGGGAATGAGATCTAGATTCTATATTCTATGCCCTTCTTGAATAGGAAGACATTTTTCCAGTCTTTTATTTTGTGAGAGATCAATATGTCGAGCAATAAGTGCAACAAGAGTAAGACTCATCAGGGTGGTGAAGGGAGGTCATCAAAACACCCAAAATGTAGAGTTATTATAAAGTCTTACTTTGGCAATATTTCTAATCAATCAGATCAAGATGGAACTACATCATAAACTCTTGCATCAAATATTAATGAATAAGGCATTGTCAATACCTCACTGGAAGATGAGATTGAGTTAATTAAGTTAGAAGAGGATGAAAATGTTGTAGAAGATTTTCCAAGGGATATACAGGTTAGATAGAATGTGTTAATTAACCTAGATGAAAATATTGGCATTGTAGATGATTTCGCTGAAAGGAAGGGGAAAATAAAAGCCAAATAAAAAATGGGTCGTGAGTGGGATATGACAAGGAATTTTTAGATTGATTGAGTGTCAAAGTAACCATTCATTGAACTGATGGAGAACACAAACAAAGATGAAAATCCAACATAATGAATATGTAATATTTGTAGGTTGAAATATAGAAGAGACAAGAAGTTGCAACTAAAGCTTGACACTATAGAAAAGAATATGGGTAAAGTTTATGAAAAATAAATCATATATAGAAAGAAAATATCAGTAGTAAGATAGAAATCAAAGGAAGAATGTCTTAATGTTATGTATGCCCTAGAATATGATGAGAATATGAAAATAATGGTGAAGGTTGATGCATGTGGAGGTTCAATTGAAGCTCAATTGGAAAGATAAAGTCAGGAGCAGAACTGGAAAAAACTAGTCAAATGAGTGTTGTTTTTCATATTTTTTCAAGAGAACATTCTATGATAGACTACCCAGAATATAATAATTTATTATCACTTTTGGGTGTTCCTCACTTTATTAGCACACATTGGTCAATAAACATTCAACGGGAATCGAAAATTTATCTTTGTGAGGTGGAAAAATAAGATTTACAAGAGAAAATAAAAGATTCAACCTTCATTGCATTATCTTTAGTTGAAGTTACTGTGGTAGATAATACTTCTTAGGTATGTATGCATGTGTATACTACACCAACATTTTTTCCAACCTCATCTACTATGTGTTCATAAAATGAAGGAGAGTTCAACATCACAAAATCTATTTGAATGAAACTAGAGGTATGTATGAATTCACAATTGCCAAAAAGTTGGTGTACATAGGAGCTCATGGAGCTTCAGTAATGCAAGGTCACATGAATGGTCTTTGTGTAAAGTTACAAACTACTTCTTCATCATACATGATTGTCATTCATTGCATGGCCCACAAGATGAATTTAGCATTTAAAATTGTAAGCAAGTTTCCTCCAATATCAAAATTTGAAAATATAGTCCATGAGCTCTACTCATACTTCTGTCGAAGTCCCAAAATTTTTGGGAAATTCTAAAATTTTGCTAAGGGAATAATAGGAAGTGTAGTGTAGAAAAATGTACACTTTTACATTTTCACACTATGTTTGGGTTCCTTAATTATATTAGACTTAATTAATCTTCTAATTGGCCCAATTATGCATTTAAAAGCCTAATTAATCCCATTTTCTAAAAGGGAAACTTGTATTAAACAATTGCAAGCGTTAATTAATTTTCCTTGTAATTCGTGTGTCCTAGGTTTTGGGAATAGGACCTATTTTCCTGGTCCCCCTTAAGTTTAGGACCCCAATTTTGAATATGTTTTATGTGACATTTTCATGATTCAAATTCAATTTGCAATTGCCATCTTTTGATATAAATTTTTTGGGAAATTAGAAGATTACCTATAAATACAAGGTCTTATTGTCAATTCAAATCCTAGAAGCAAGCTAGAAATTTTTGAGGAACTTCACAAGAGCAAAGATTTTTGTCAAAGGCTTTCAAGAGTAGATTTCTCAGTCATTTGTTGCAGCATTCAATATCTCAAGCATCATGTCAAATTTATCATTATTCATGCATGTTTTGGGAGATAACATTGTGATGTAGGCTTCAAGCATTCAATTCAAGATTCAAGCATCAAGATCAACATCCAATCAATCCATTTCATGCAAGATCAAGACCTTGGAAAGATTTGTTAGACTTTAGTCCTCTAAGGGTTTTCATTCAAGGGTTTGGTGAGTTGGAACAAGCTAGTGTTCATTCATCATTCCTTCCATTCATGTTTCATTTCATTTCAAGGTTTAATTACCAAATGGGGTTTGACCAAGGCAAACCCCCATTCACCAAAAACAAAAAACTTTTTCCTCTCTTTGTGTTTGCAAATCTTAGGTTGAAGAAGGATTGAAGATTGATCAAAAGTACAATTTTGAAAAGTTGTCAAAGTTGTGAACATTGTCATCAAGCCACAAAACTCACTTGCAAAATTTAATTCCAACTTGTCGACTATGAAATCTAGATGAATCAAGAGGGTGGATCCAAGAGTAGAGGACTATGAAAATAGATTGTGAATCTATGTAGCAAGACCCATTTTCCATAGGGAAAATTTATCCTAGGAGGACATTCAACAGACGCTTTTGGTGATAGGTGCATAAATTCATAACCTTGTCAGATCTACTGAAACTTTGTTGATTTTGTTAGATTAAGGTTTTAAATTGATGATTCATGTTTTAGATTGCATTATGGCATTAATTTGGTATTTTTCATTTATCTGCCAAAAGTGCATTTCAAGTTGACTTACACTATCCTCAGTCATAAGGAAAACAACAAGATCTCCCTTAAGATTGACTCACCTATGGGTTGCAAGTCAATCTTGCCCTACAAGATCTCTTTTTCCTAATTAACTAAGGAAGATAGGTGCATCATAACCCCTACATATTGGTGAACCTATTTGCCTATGTTTTAGGAGGAAACGATCTTCTTAAGGATGTTGATACCAAATGGATCTCCTTGCATGGACTAGTGCAACGATTTTTTTTAGAATATCGATTCTTGATTGGAGTAATGTACAAACATCACTACATAGTAGACAAAGCTCGTGGCATCTTACATAGGTTAAGCGATATAGAGACACTCTTAACTTTAGGAAGTATTATCCCCATGCTAGATGAAATGAACAATCTTGTGAAAAAATCCCAAAGATAGAACTATGCATATTCAAGAATGTACTAAATTGTGTAGAATAACATGAATGACCCTCGATAATCTATATCTATCAGATTATCTATTTCAAAGTCCAAAATTTATAAGTTGGAAGTTAATTACAAATTTGAACAATCCTAAAAATTATTTTTAGGTTAATGCTAGTGGGAATTTATGTGTCTTTATACGTGGATTTGAGATACCAATGCACTATTGTATGACATTCAAGCACTCTACCACAAAAGTACATGTTACAAAGGAATATTTTAACAACATTGTTAAATCTGTAAGTGGTAATTTAAAAATGTAGCATCGTAAATTGTCACCCTTGACAATTTCACATTATGTTTTGTCCCCCCTAAATTATTAGAGCTAATTAAGCTCATAACTTCCTAAATTATGCATTTTGAGGCCCATTTTTACCAATTTTCAACAGATTGCAAGCATTGAAAAAATGCATCCAATTGATATTTTTCCCTAGACACTTAATGTCCTGGAAAATAGGGTTAGGACCCATTTTCCCTAGGGCAAATAAGTCATATTCTGTTAAGACCCAATTTTGAAAAGGTCAACTATTGGGATCTAATTTTTGAGAAATTAAATAAATGCCTATAAATACCTAGTCTTTTCACCATTTGAAACTAGAAGAAAGAAAGAAGGAGATTTTATGAGCAAGCATTATTATCAAGAGAAAGTCGGGAGCCAAATTTTAGATATTCATTACAACAATTTGAGATCTAAGCATCATGTCAAAACCTATGTGAATTTATGTGTTCATGTCATCTTTATTTTGTAAAGACTAACCCCTTTTGTAGGTATCCAAATCATTCAAAAAAATCAAGCAAGCAAGATCGAATAACTTGGGGTGATGTGCATGACCTCAATCATTCAAGGAAGCCATTGAAGGGTGGTGAGTTGCAATAATTTGCGATTTCATCATTCCTTCCTATCCATTATCATTTTATCATTGACATCAATATTGTGGAAATTGTGGAAACACTTACATGGGGTTTTACTAAGGCAAGCCTCTAAATGGACCAACATTTTCTCTCTTTGAATGTGCAAGTTTTAGGTTTGAAGAGGATAAGAATGTCATAGAACCCAATGATGTTAGTATCCATGGTTTTGAAAATGTTAATGACCAATAATTAGGAATGATCACACTACCCATTGAGGTTGGACCCTTGGTTTTTCCTACCCATGTTCATATCGTGCCAAGACTTCTTTCATACAATCTTCTCCAAGGTAGACCATGGATTCATACCATGAAGGGTGTAACATCTCTCCAACTCCAACCTGGGTAAGATGGTATTTTAATTTTGATTTAGCATTATAGATGTTATCATAATGAGATTAGATAGCGATGATTATCATGATTAGTTATTATACTGGATTACATGTTTAGTTATCATTACTTTTGCATGATTATGGATAGGAAATGGATGATGTTGTAACACTCATATATGAGAGGCTTACGATATCATGATCATTTTCTTGATAATTGATGTTGTTTCAACTACATGATATATGTTATATGCACATGTACCTTGACGTGTAATTGGAGTGATGCAGGTACTGAGTATCGACTCTGCCTGGACTCACAGGCCTGAGCATACTCTTATTCCCCGATGGTGGTAACTAGAGGTAGTCATTAGGCCAAATATCCCCTAACCTAGCCCACTGTACCTCTTTAGTGCAGTGCTCTCGTGTTGTCTTACCATCTGGTTACCTAACGGTAACGTTCGGAGCACCCTTCGGTCATATGTGGTTTACCTGTATGTCTCATTGAGGTATTTTGTCTTGGTTCCATTAATCGTTTATGTGGTTATATTGATATTTAATTGGTTGTCGATACCTTGATGTGGTTTATTGGACATCTTTTCATGACTTTATTTTTGGTATCTCATTGTGTTTAATTGATTTGAGATTTGAAGGGTCTTATTCTCGAGGTTTTAAATATGTCATTTTAATTGATTTTTTTGATCATTCAGGAGAATGATACATTTCATTGAAAATTTTAAGCGATTTTATTAATCCATTTTGTGAGCCCTCATAATTTTATTTAATCTTTTGGGGAGCCTTATGTATTATGATGTTGGATTTAAATTATTATTATTATGTGGAAATTGAGAATGTTGTATAATAGAGATTTTGATTAATTTCTTTGGAGAGTATTAATAGTTTGTTTAATAAAATGATTTATTTCATTTTATTGTGTTGAGGAGTTAGCTAAAAGAAAAGAAATCAATAAAATAGGGCAGCTTGGTCTTTGATACATATATATACTTTATTTTGAACCTTTTTGGGGGAGGATGATCTTTTGGGAGAGAAGCAAATTTGCTGATTTTGCATGGAGGAGAAAACCCCCACAATTTGGGCAGCTGAGTTGGAGAAGAAACATGAAGGGTTTCTATGAAGAAATTGGTGGGTATTGGATTGTTGAATTCAATGGACCATCTTCTTCTTACTGCTCCATTTTGGAATCTCGTCATGTCTTGCTAACAAAGCATTTCCTCATTTCACATTTGGGCAGATATGTGGTATTCCTCCATGCTTTCTTTGAATCCTTGTTTTAGAAATGTATGCTAGAATGTGTTTAAATAATTTTGTGAGTTTCAGCTGTTGGGTTGGATTCAATTTTGCTGCTTGTAGCTTTTCTATATGGCTGAATTTTTGTGCATTTCCAGCTCTATTCTTGGTCAATGATTGTTCTATTTTAAAATAGAGCCATTCTCTTGTCTGGAATTTTGCAAACAAAGATGAAATTCTTTTTGAATTTGACAAATCTAAAATGGGTCTATGTTAAATTTGAGTTTCGGGCACTTCCCTTTTTTTGATGTTTTTTCCCAATTTACTGAAAGACGTTTTTATTTGCTGCTCGAAATCTACCTACTAAAAATTCAAAATGCAAATGGATTTCATTTAGAATTACCCATATCTCAAATGGGTTGTTGTCCGATTTTCAATCCGGACACTTTCATTTTTAATGAATTTTTGTCCATTTTGGTTGAATGACGTTTCTGAACAGCACCCTGTTCTTGCTCAATAAATTTTTAAAATAATAGTGTAGTCCATTGTGAAATGCCCATATCTCAATTGGGTCTTTGTTCGATTTGAATTCTGGGCACTTTCAATTTTCATGTCAATTTTGCCCAACTTGGCCAAAATGGTGTTTTCTGAACATCTCTTTGCTAGGCTAAACTTGAAATTTAAAGGGTGGATTCCAAATTGGAACATCGAAATATGATTTGGGTCAAGGTTAGAATTTTAATCCGAGCACTTTCTATTTTGATGAAAATTCTTTGCCCTCATTTCTTTATAGTTTTCAGCTGTTCAATGACTTTTTTTTCAGCAATATTGGCTTGGGTGTTTAAAAGGTTTTTGTGATGGAATTATGGATTCCCTTATTTTCATGTTTGTATGAACCTCTCATTTGGTTAAATGAGATGGACTTGAGTCGAGGTCATTAGGGTGGCCCTATAGAGTGGCCCGTAGGTGGCTACAAAGGAAATTAGTAGCTGGTTTATTGTATGCATATGGTGATTGAATAAAAAATGGTGTAAATTTCTTATAATTTTATGACTCCTCGTGCATGGCCTTGAGCACTTGAAAATGCTAAAGATGCACTCGAGAAGGCCTATCCACCTGTAAGGCATTGAGTTATCCGTCTATGAGGTGTCGATTTGGGCATGGTTGAGTCTCCTTATCCGTTCTGTAATCTGGTATCTTGCACCTTAGTTGTCATGAATAGTACTTGACATGTATGGTATGAACCTCTCCATGTTATGATAATTGTTTTATGTATTGTATGATGTGTTCACTCCATGTCTGATGTGAGTGTTGGTTTTATGTTACCCCTATCTTGTTGTGTTTGCTTGGGCCTTGTGACTACCTCCGAGCATGGTGGGGTCGTCTCTCTAGAGTCCACATGGTAGGGAGGCATTGCCACCGCCATTGGGGACCAACATATAGGTTTGGGTACCGGTTGGAATTTGATCTCTCTCTCTCTCTCATTTTTGTTTATCACGCATATTCATGTACATGCCTTGTGTATATATATCTTGATAGATGTTGTACCTTTTCCATGAAAATGTAATTGTATTCATACTTGATCCTTTATGTACGTTGTACTCTCTTGAGAGAGAAAATTTATCATAAGTTTAATTAGAAGATATGTGATGTTTGTCTTGGTTTATGGGCTTCGTTGTTGGTAACAGGCTCGAATGTTCTTTGATCATCCTTAAGTTCTTTTGTCATTAATTTTCATGTTTAAGTTAGTTCCATAGTTGTGCGTTTCTCCATTTTGGCAATCTCCCCAGGTTTCGAAGCACCGATGCCTTCTGTGGTATTTTGAGTGTGGCAGCAACAGGTTCCGGAGCTGGGAGCTCCGGAACTACAAGTTCCATAGTATCGGGCCCCAGAACTGGAGGTTTCGTAGTATCGGGCTCCAAAACTGCAAGTTCCAGAGTAGAGGAGCAAGTTTCAGAGCAATAGGTTTTGAAGCAGAGGAGCAAGTTCCAGAGCAAATTTTGGAGTTGTCCTGTTTGCTCCAGTTTGGATTTTCTTTGGAGGGTGGATTAGTCCTCTCCTTGAACTTGTACTTTAGGTATAGTTGGCCATGTTTGGTGTCATTTTATAGAATTTGGTAATTACTTTATGTGTATGTTATTCTTCTTATTCAAAAAAAAAAAATCTTGTCCTCTTTTGGCTCTTAACCTTCAGGTTGCGTAGTGGGATGTTACAAAGGGAGTCTCGTCTACTCTTTGTCTTGAGATGAATTATGAATATAATAACAAGATATACATGGTTAAAGAAAATGAATAAAGTTATAAGTTACAAGACCAAGTCCAACATAATACTTCCAACTCTCTTAATACTTTGATTCCAACTTCAAAGGTAGAACCTATACAAGTTGATGGTAATCCTAATTGTCTTTCACCTACAATAAAGATCTTAGATGGTGATTAGGGACCATTAGATTTTACACCTTGTTTCAAAGAGGAGTCTCAAATCTTTCCCTCAAAGTCCAAAGAGTCCAATGCAAATGATTCATTTTCAAACACATGTTTTGGGGCTGATTGGGGTGCATTATATTTTATACCCTCCTTTATGGGAGAGTACAAAATCTCACAATCTAAACCAAAATATTCTTGTGTCTCATTTTCTCTGCTTGATTCTACATCAACATCACACCATGGCGGTGATGGGGGCTCTTCAATTCCTGTCCCTCATGAGAGGAATATGTGTAACTTTAAAAAACTTAAAAAGGATTTGTGTTCTCAGAAAGAAGCCAATATTTCTCAAAAGCATGTAGATAAAATCTCTTCATCTAATTTGGAAGCATGTTATGGTCTTGGATACAAAATTATTTCTAAACATGGATGTAATGGAAACATGAAACAAAATGATAGTGATAAGTGAAGTTTATACCATACTTTTCCAAGCAAGGTCTAAGTTTCCAACATTCCTCCCCATCTTCATCTAATGTTTTATCATCTACTATATGTGTGACATCTTGTGATAAGAAAGAAAGATTTTCTTCACAAGATAAAGAAGTGTCCTCTAGTATGGATCAAGAGAATATCTTGTCAAGGCTTCTCAAAGCCTGCTTGATTACTCTTCCTCTAAAAATGAATTTTTTTACAACAAAACCTCATTTACCATTGAGTGCATGGTAATTCTACCAATGAATGTCATACCTTGAGTAATAAAATACAACATATTAAGGATTATGGTGCTCTTCCTTGGTGTTGATTCACCTAATTCCTCTAATCAATAATGATCATCCAATCATGTTGTTCATCACTATGTGGCATTTGTAGCTTTAGGTGTTTTTCCCATTGCCATTCATGCTGGTAAATTCTTAAGTGCAACCATATTTTTATTGCAGCAACATGATAGTCCTTGGTGTGGTTATCTTTGTCTAGGCGCTTGGGGGGCAAGGATAACTAGTTTTGGGAGGTGCACATTCTTTTCAAGGATCCCCTCTTCCCTCCTTTCTCCTTAAAATACCAACATAGCGAGTATGTTGACATTTTAAGGGGGGGCATATATTACCCCTATCCATTTTGTCTTGTGATATTTGACTTATTGACATACTCCCTTTGGCAATGGTATTGTTTTCTTTCTCATTTGCTAGGTCTTCCTGTAAATTTTCTATTTGAATTTGCAACCCATTTTTTCTCTCGCTTTCGCTTTAGCAATGACGTGTACACCAATTCATTGTCCTTTTTGATACATTAATTTTGTTAGAATTTTATATCCATAAAAAATCCAATTGGAAACTACTAACCTAAACTTTAGAGCGACCCATTTGATTCTCTAGTTTATTTTGAACTGTTGGAACAATAAACATGCACTCCATGATTTTTGTATTTTGATCAAAATGTGGGTAATAACCTAGTTGTTGCAAGCTCTAAAGTTATAGTAGATGTACTCTCTATCAATTTCTTTATTTTTTATACATTTTTTATTTCTTTTTAAACTCATCATCATCATCAAAACCCGGGGCCGTAGAAATAATGGAATGCTTGAATGGAAAAGGACTACTTGCAATGATGAGAACATCTCCAATTATATGAGACCAAGATCGAGGCTAAGGATTAGCCATTGCTATTGTAGTCACACTAACTGGAGGATTTATTGGAAATAACTCCTTTGGGGTGTAAATTAAGGTTGTGGTATTGATACTGGTAGTTGGACTTGGACCTGTCATAATCCTTTACTTCTTCAGAATGCCTTGATTACTGGATTTCCATGTAGTATCTTGTATAGTTAGACTCTTGTTTGTAATTTGTTGGTGTGGCACATGTTGACCATTATTAGTACTACTACCCATACCATCACCACTAGTGCCAGTGCTAGTTGCACTAGATTATCTACCATGGGCATGTCTTGGTTGTGATTGTATCTAACTGTGAGGATTAGGAATTGAAGTTGTAACAAAATGAATTGTTTTAGTTGTCCTTGTATGCCCTTAGGCTATTTTATCAACTCCAAGGCCTTTCAAATCACTAGGTTTTCTATGGCATAGCTCTATTTTAATCCAAATGCCTTATCCTTTGGACCCCTAACCACCACATCCATAACCCATTTTTTGGGGCTATGGTTGCTCTTGAAGTATATGTTTATTTTATGATCTCATTTAAACCAAATTTGGTATTGCTTGCATATTGTACACTATGTTCTTTCATATCATCATTGGTTTATTCACATTCAAATGAATGTTCTTTATTCCACAAATTGCTAAACTTAGAATCTTCTTCGATCTCTTGAAACATTGCACTAGTTTTTGGTTCACCTAGATCATTCCTTATAGACCAAAAGGCAATAAATTTTATATTGTGTCCATTTTTTCTTTACAAGCAATTTTTAGAGAATTTGGTATTTTTACTTTAGTATATGGTAGATCACTTTTTCATAAAAAATGTTGTACCTCCTGATTTGCTTCTTTTCTTCTCTCTATTGGTGTAGTTCTATAATTTTTGTTGACAAGTGTTCAAAAGAAATACCTTTGTCAACATCAATTTCTCCATTGCTATTTAGACCTCATCCCAAGAATCCTTGTTATTGCATAGGTCTTTGTTTCTATATTCTCTGTCTAATTTTTCTTGTAAATATCTAATTTGAAATTTCAGAAATATTTTATTATATGTTATAGAAAGTTTTCATTTTGCTTCATTTGTTGTAAATTGATAAAAAAAATGTTATATTTCAGTATTGAATATTTTCATATATGTAGGAAAATTATTTACATTTTTTGAAGAATTACATAATTTGGGTAGGTTAGTTTCATTTTTGCAAAAATCCAAAACCCTAGGTTGTTACAACACAATGTACAATCCCGAAACTTATAAAACAACAACATAATTAATTCTAAATCTAGGTTTGGAAGTTATCACATAGTTAGTTCCTATCACTAGTGCCTCTAAATTTGAAATCTTAGAAAACACCCTAATAGGAGTCAGACCCCCTAGGGCATCCTAGTTCTCCAAAAACCTACTTGAGATCTCCAGAATAAATTAATATATGTTGTCAATTTGCATACTTGGAACCTAGTTTCCATATTTGTGCTTACATCAAGTCTATTGGTTCTTTTTCAGTTCTAATTTTCCTTAACATGTGTAAACCTAGATTGTAATTGAAATTTAATTTAATCATTTTAGATCTCTTTCCACAAGAGCATTGTATATTTACCAAGCTCTTTGTTTATGATGAATTTGGCATGCTAGATTATTCCATTGGGGACTTCATCTCACCTAGATAATCCACTTTAAGGCTTCTAACATTCCAACAGAGGAAATCATTGATACTCATGATAATCATAATAACAATTATCATAATATGCCTCCTAATTGTGAGAATATCTTAACACAAGAAAATGAAATCATTGCAACATTTCTTAACATCACTATGCCTAATCTTCATTTACCTCCCAACATCTTCCCTACTTGTGAGAACACTTTGGTGCAAGAGGATGCAACCATGGACCATCACGATAATCATAGTTATTCTTCTATCGATACCTCACCCACTTGTGAAGAAGATATTGTGGTGAGAGAGGATCCAATCATTCAGTGTCATGAGAATATTGTTTGTTTCTCTCCCAATACCTCTCCTACTCAGAAATATATTGGGAACATGAGGATGGAATTATTGATACATTTATTTCAAAAGACAGTATGATGGATGGAATTAATGAAGATGCTAAGTTGGAATTAGACCCCCTAGTCAATAGAAGGTCATCAACAAGTAGATAACTCAGTTGAAGTTATGAATGCATAATTGACAATTGGATCTCCTTTAATTAGTGGACCTCCAAAGTCACCTCTCATTATAGGACCTCTTAAACCCTTGGTTATATATTTCACTTTGTAAGACACCTCACTAGTAGGCAGGTGCTGCAACAACCAAGTTATCACACAGTTATTTACACATATAACATTCCCCAACATAGCGGTAATGAGTATGATCTTGTTGAGAAACTTCATTGTACTCTAGCATAGCCCCTTTGTGATTTGTTTCATACATCACCTACATCCAATAGGATTATCTAAGAGGTTTTGCAAAAGATTGATGTCCCATCTTTCGTTAGACCTAATGATGTAGCCACATTATTTTATTGTATGCAAGTGATAAAGCTAGATATTACATTACCTCTACATGAATTTTCCTCATTGAGATCCAAAATAAACATGAGGCCCTAATGATAAAGGTTATAATTAATGAAACTAGAGTTAGGCATACTCTCATAGACAATGGAGCGAGTCTTAATGCTTATAGCATTGACCTTCTAGATAAAATTGGTGTGGACAAGAATGTCATAGAACCCAATGATGTTAGTATCCATGGTTTTGAAAATGTGAATGAGAAATCATTAGGAATGATCACACTACCCATTGAGGTTGGACCCATTATTTTTTATACCTGTGTCCATATCATGCCAGGACTTCTTTCATATAATATTATCCAAGGTAGATAGTGGATTCATACCATGGAGGGAGTCTTGTCTACTCTTCACCACGAGATGAATAATGAATATAATAAAAAGATATACATGGTTAAAGCAAATGAAGAAAGTTATAAGTTACAAGACCAAGTCCAACATAATACTTCTAACTCTCTTAATACTTTGATTCCAACTAAAAAGGTAGAACCTATACAAGTTTATGGTGATCCTAATTGTCTTTCACCTATAACAAAGCTCTTAGATGATGATTGGAAGCCATTAGATTTTACACCTTATTTCAAAGAGGAGTACCAAATATTTCCCTCAAATTCTAATGATTCCAATACAAATGATTCATCTTCAAACACATTTTTTGGGGTTGATTGGGGTGCATTATATTTTACACCCTCCTTTATAGGAGAGTACAAAATCTCACAATCTAAACCAAAACATTAATGTGTCTCATTTGCTCCACTTTGTTCTACATCAACAACATCACCCCATGGTAGTGAAATAAAATGATAGGGATCGAGTGAATTCTATACAATACTTTTCCAAGAAGGATCGAGGTTTCCAACTACAGTGTATAAAAAAGTATCCCTTTTCACACTTAATTTGGGAATAAATAATATTAGAATGAGCTTAATTATGCCTTTATTTAGTGTTGTAATGTGTTTTACACATTCACATTAAGTTTAGGACCCTTCTTAATAAAATGGACTTAATGGTGCCTTATTTTTGGTGTTGTAAAGTGTATCTTTACACTCACACTAATCTAGGGTTTTATTAATTAATTAAGGTTAATTGGCCCCTGTAATTCAAATCAAAGCCTAATTAATTGTAGATTCTGAGGGACAAATCTCGACATTCATAAATGATATTACACAACACTTAATTTTTGAAGGTGTGTGTCCTAGGTTGGTGACCTAGGACCCATTCACCGCCTAGCGAATGGGTCCTCACTAGGTCCTAGGACCCGATTTTCACATGACATTACACATTGTATGAAGTGTGTCCTAGATAAGTGAGATACGACCCATTCACCACATGGTGAATGGGTCCTCACTTAGACCTAAGACCCCCCCTTGGGATATATTTTTGGTGGTATTTTAATGATTTGAAATCCTAGATCTGATGTCAGTTTGTTTTATTTGAATTTCAAGAACTAAAAATAAGTTATGTATAAATACAAGATTATTTCACTATGTTTCATCTAACAATTTTTATCCAAGCATCCTAATAGCAAGTTTATGAGATCAAGATAATTCAAGAGCAATTTATAAGGCATTCAAGGGAATATTTATAGAAAATTATTGCAACAATCAAGAGTCATTTCATCATGTCAAAGGCATAGTTCATCATGCATTTTGTTGAGCTAATGTTGTGATGTATAATTTCAAGACCTAATTCAAGCATTGTTTCAAATCAAGTTCATGATCAAGATCTACATTCATTGAGGCCACTTCATACAAGATTGTTGATTTGTACTCCATGGTTCAATTGATGTTTGGTGAGTTGTGAAATTGCATTTTGTTCATTCATCATTTCTTTATGCATTGTTTCATTTCAAGGTTTAATTACCAGTCAAACCCCTATTCCCTAAAAAACAACATTTTTCTTCCCCTTTGATGTGTGATTGCATGCTTTAGGTTGAAGAACATTTGGAAAGAAAAATTGCAAAAGTTTTCAAAGTTGTCAAAGTTGCTAAGAAAGTTATCAAATCACAAAAATTGAGCCACAAGATTTATTTATGGGTTTCTAACAATCTCCAACTAGGATTTGGGTGTACAAACATTGAGGAACATAACCCAAAAATTGATTTTCTAGAACCCTAGCCAGGACCTATTCGCTATAGGGCGAATGAGTCCTCAATGAGGCTCAAAAAAGCTCTTTTTGCAATAGGTAAAAAACATTTGACCTTGTTAAAACTTTCCTTTTTACTGGTATTTGGGTTAGGATTGATTTTTATAACTCATTTACACATTATAGCCCTCATAATTGAGTGAAACTAGGAAGAATAGGTACATTGGTTCATCAATTCATTTTGGTGAATCACACCCCTATTTTTATATATTTCATTTTGGTGAACCTGACCTTTTGAGCATTGTAGTTTTCTTGATTTTGGAGCCCATTTTCATCCTAGACTTAGATATTGCATTCATTTGCATTGAATTAGATCTCATTTAGAGTGTTTAATTTGCATCTCATCTAGGGTTTTAAGATTGCATTATTTGGCATTCTTTAAATCTGAAAAATACAAAGAAATCAATCACTTTTCATATCATATACATCCCATTAACTTTGAAACAAAAAATTGCATACAAATTAGGTCTTTTAAGTCATCTTTTTTTCATAATTTTCACTTGCATTCCACATTGCATTTACAGAAAATTGAAGTTGAATCTTGTTGTTACACAAACTGAATCTAAAAACCATTGGAAAAAAATTTGAAAATTTGTAAAAATTAGTTTCAAAACCCTATTTACGACCCATTTTCCATAGGGCGAATGAGTCCTTGATCAGCCCTTAATCTGCATTTTTAGAAATTAAAATCTTCAATTTTGTGCTTCTATTTGTTGCTTTCTTATTTCTATTTCAGTTTTTTGAGTTTTCATTTCATTAATTTCATCATATCTAGCTTAATTTGGTCCATTTAGAGCATTGTGTGATTTCAAAATTGCATTTAAAAGATTTCATTTCAGATTGTTGCACAGTGTAATACAAAAATTAGCTTGTTTAGAATCTAAAAATTGCATTTACACATATATACATTTCTTAATCTGCATTTCTAGAAATTAAAATCTTCAATTTCGTGCTTCTGTTGTTTGCTTTCATATTTCTATTTCAGTTTTTTGAGTTTTCGTTTCATTAATTTCATCATATCTAGCTTAATTTGGTCGATTTAGGGCATTGTGTGATTTCAAAATTGCATTTACAAGATTTCATTTTCAGATTGTTGCATAGTGTAATAAAAAAATTACCTTGTTTAGAATCTAAAAATTGCATTTACACATTACATTGCATTTTTAGCCTCTTTCCTTTTTGGATTTGTACACTAAGCTTGTGAAACTTGTATGATATTTACAACTTGGTTTCCTATTAGCAATACTGTTGTGAGATGTATTTCGAGACTCATGTCATCCCACGATATGCCATTCGTCGTGGATCTTTGGTTTTCTAACTCTCTTTATAATAGTGTTGATTATCAACCCTCTATGGATCATAGCATGCATACCTTATTTCCCATGACCTCCTTACCTACAACCAATGTGCATTATTTTAACAAAACCATCCCTACCGTGACTAGTTGTACTCAAGCTTTGGGGTATACCCAAATCCAAGGTGAAACTTCAATTCCTCCTTCTACAATACCTATTTCCATAACTACATACACTAGTACTCAAGTTACCACAACCATTCAACCTACTAGCAATGTCAACACTTCCTTCGGTATTTCCACAAGGAATCCTTCTAACTTTATGCATTCAAATACAATATCTCCTCAATCATCCTCCCTCATAAATTTACAATTCACTTTCCCTTCGCATACATACACCACTCCACCTTACTCCCCTCCAGCTTACAATAACAACAATGATGCCATCATTAACACACTTTTACAAAGAATTTCATCCCTTCAACAGCAAGTCACAACCCTAAATCAACACAACAATGGTCAACCTTCACAATACATCAAAACCAACCCGTCATCCTTGGAGATATTGAGAACAAAAATGCCAAGAGGTATAGAAGTTCCTAGATTTGAGAAATATGGTGGGAAAGGAGATCTTGTTAGACATGTTTCCTCTTATACATTCCTATGTAGTGATTTCATATTTGAAGATAAATTCTTGGCTAAACTATTTATGAGATCCTTGAAGGATACTGCTTTAGAGTGGTTTTCCTCTTTACCGAATAATTCAATCGGCTCATTCAATGAGCTTATTTGTAACAACCCCATTTTTCTTCATAGTAAAATTTCTAATGTTTCACCTTAAGTGATCTAAACATGATTCCATGACATATCAATAAAAAAATTTCTTCCAATAATGTAAAATTACATTCTTAATTGAAATAACACAAATTCCATTTTTTCATTACATTCTAAAGTAATTATACAAATCTTCCAAAACAAAGATATCATATTGAACAAAGATGTCATACAATATTCCATAGAGATTCCATTCCAATATAATAATGTCAGAAAATACAATATTCCAAGAAGGTACGCTATTACAACCACAACTCCACCGTGCTTCATAGCATAAGATATAGATGGTCCAGGAATCTGCCTTTCAAAACCATTGTCTGTTTTCACCTACTGAGGAGGAGAAGCATCACTCAAGCACTTTTTTTCCAACCATGGACTCATATGTTGTCCCCCGAACATCTATCAATGATAGATGTCCCTTCCCTTTGAAAAAGGTATTGGTTGAGTAACCTTGTACGACATACCACTCTAAGCTTAGTGTTGTGTCCTACGTGACTAGGATTTATAACCTACGCTAGGTAGCCCTCATGTATTTAAATGAACGCGGTGATTTGAAAATGGAGTCTTGACATTCACACTTATTCAATGGAGTCTTCAGACATCTTCACTACTTTGGTCAAAGTGTTCTCACTCAGTATAATCAAGTGATGATATACCATTCACCTACACTATGGCAAGCTCATTTTTACTTAAGGGGATTATATCTATACTTAGGAAATCCCTCTCCATGTGTAAGCTACTACCTAGGATAACCTATCTCTTTAACACAACCTAAGGAAACACAACTCATAAAACAAAGTACTATTTCCCTCCCTTCACTGGATAACATTCCCAAGAGTAACCTGCTAGCCATCTAGCATAATTAAATATCTAGTTATGAGTTTTCCTTAAGCTTGTCTATGTTTGATAATATCTAGGATAATAACAATAAATATGACAAAAAATATCTCTTACCCATGTCTAATCATATCTTGTATAATAATAATACCTATGAAAAACATCTCCCCTATCATGGAGTAAATACAAACACAAAGCATGGCCTCAATCGAAGAGTTGTGACATCAATAGAGGACTCCATTCGAGAGTATCACCTCTTTGACTAAAAGGGGTTAAAGCTATGAATAAGCCTTATGCTTCCCATGTTTATTCATATCTAGTATGTAATACTTATGATAAACATAATCCTCCTATTATGGAGTAATTATAAACAATGCACAAACAAAGTAAATAGTTTCCACTTTTCTTTCAAAGAAAACAATACTTTCCTCTATATGCAAGTAACGAAAAGACTAGTTTAATCAATCAAGACATAACTCATTCAAAAATAGAATAAACAAAATTAGAATATCCTCATGCGTATGATAATCTTTCCAATTGACTAACTGCAAGCATAACACTTTTAGAACAAAAACTATCTTAATATTGATCCTCCAACACAGTGTCACAACCCTTAACTCTCAAGTTGGTAAATAGTACTTCTCAAAAGATAATAAACTCACTCTAATACTTAAGGATTCTCCTCACTATACTTGGTAGAATATAATTAAAATGCAAAACTTTCTCAAAAATATTGCACAGAAGAGTGTGTAAACTTGTGTAAAGAAGGCATTCCAAATAGATGAACTCATTCATCTATTATGGGTGATCACATGGCCTATAGATTAGGCATGATATTTGACAAAAAAATGCATGGATAGAAACACATTTAACTTAGGCAAAAAGTGGAAAATTTGCAAGCATAGACTTAGCTTAAGCAGATACAAATCGACTCTTAGGTTTGACAACAAATAGAGACCAATTCAATTTGCACCTCCAAATAGACATCTACAATTGAGAGGATTCAAAGGTGGCACCAATATCATAACTATTCATTTCAGAGATGGAAAAAATTCCTTCATGATAGAGATAGTTAAAAACAAGTCAATGACATTTAAGCCTGTAACGACCAAGTCAAAGGATGAGTCAATTTCTTCATTTAATCGGCTTGACATAATCGTTGAAATGTTTCCAAGCTTTTACAGCTATTGATCATTGCAATACATCATGATAATTATGTTTAATAAGTTCACGATTTCCTCATAAATAGGAATCAACCTTTTCTCATCATCGAACTCCAAGTCATTCATGGTAACTAACTTTAAAACCATATAAATAGCATTAAAAGTCAGCTGCTATTCATTTCATAAGATAGTCAATCCTAAAAAAAATAAAATTTAAACATAAATGTACATTTATATTCACAAATAATACATACATACATATATATTATCCCATATTTATATATATACGTATATGTATATATGTATATGTTAATATATTTCCACATTTATCATATGCTTCATAAAGCATGTATATATAATCGATATACAAAAGAATACATCCAAATAGAAATCACATTGTTACAGTAATATATCAGTTGTGTATACACACATATATATACCTCTATGTACATAGATGTGTATGTATACATGTGTCGATACACTCATATGGGCATGTCCATTTGCCATCATACATGTATATGGATACATATATACATATGAATATATATATACACATTATATATATACATATGTACACATTTAATTCTCACACTAAACATATTTAATATGCTACACACACACACACATATATATATGTATATATCAAATTACCCTTTCTTATCATATTCTCATTGATACATACATTTCTCAAGTATATATACATATATTCGCACATATATAATTGATCCCCTGTGTTAGTATGCTTGTAAGTATTTCTACTTACACATACATGTATATGATTATGCTCTAACACATGGATCAATGTACATATATACTCATATACATGCATACTTTTGACGTAGATATGTATTGATGAAAAGATAAAAGAAACATAACATTATAATAACATTTGTATACATATGTCATCACACTTGTATGGGCATCCCATTATATCCATCATACACGTATTCCGACATATTCATATATGCATACATCCAAACACTCATTCAACCACACCAACAAGCATAGTAGGATAAAGACTCACAAGCTCAAATAGATAAACATCCTCCAAGCATGCATTTAGTAGTAAACAAGACCCTTACTAATGCAGACACATTACGCTAAGGATGACTTACCTATTTCCCACATGATAACCTAGGTCAATTATTCTACTATGATGTGTGTAAGCTCATATAGGTTACTTTTATTGGTTAACTAGCCCAGACCTCCTTCTGAGTGATACTTCCCCTCTTCCTGGAGGAATGAACATGTACCTACATACACATTCTCAAAACATGTCCAAGGTAGTAAAATATTCAACAAAATATGCTTTAAACATAATACATCTCCATAGTTAGAATATCAATTCAATATTCATCTAATGCATTCCTTCATATAACATTAAATGAGATTACATTTGGTATTGAAATCTTTATTGTGCACCATAGTGGCTTTAATCCTATTTCTTCTTGAGGGAACTTTTCATTGGATTTCTAATGGCTCAAGCTTATTAAACCTATTAGACCTCATGAGGACTAATTTTCCAAAGCATATCAAAATTTTAAGGCAAACCACATAGCATAATTATCCCTTAGAAACATGCCTCCACTCGTGATTGAGCCATCTATCCTTGATGAACTGATGATTGAGAAAAAAATCCGTTCCAAATATCCAAGATCAACCTATGACAAATCATCCTACGATTTCATACTAGAGACCATGAGACAACCAAAACAATCTCGTTATGCCTCCTAAAGTCAAACAAGTTTACAAAGCTAAAGAGAAATTGGTTGAGAAACCTCCCATGGCTCCTTTTGTTCCTCCCCTAAAACAAGAAAATAAACCTGTGGTTGACAAACCCACTCCTACACAAACACAAATTAACAACATATTGAAATGACATCAGATGCTATGGGTTGACTCGCATGTGCCTTACTAGTATTTTGCATTGTTTTCTTTTTCATGTTTCTTTATGTGATTGCATGTGTATAATGTGATCCCCTATGATGTTTCATTTAATGTATCTCTCTCTCCCTTTATGCATTCCTCTATATGTACCTAAATTCTTCTATATGTCGTAAAGATTTTATCTTTTTTCGCGTGTCTTATGTTTTACTTTTTGGGATGACACAAGGCATCGAGACATTTAGGTCTCTTCCATGTTGACCTGAAAGTAGTTTTATTTTTTTTCACTCTCTTTGTGTCATTCTTCTAGTTCTATGGGTATTTGGGGAATGATGACATTTCCTAGCTCTATAACAACATTGTAGCAAAGATATACTGACTCTAAATCCATATTTCCCTTATGTATTTTTGGGGGCAACCCCTCCCTCCTTTTTTCTGATGTAGCATTATTTCAGAAACATACGAATTGGAATAGGGGTTTTTGAATAAGATCTCATATATTAGGAGTAAATATTGGCTACTTTAAAGAAATTGCTCACAAAAATGGTGTTAGCAACCTCTTTAAAGTGGGGGCATACATCAATAATATCTTTTGACATTTTGCATGTTTCATGGTGTAATTTTCCTTTTTTTCTTGTGATGCGTCTTTTTCTTGGTGGTGTCATTGGGTTTGATGTCCTCCAAGAGTGCGATAATTCTTAGCGTATGAATTTCCTCTTATTGGCTTGATGCAACACACCGCATTCCCTAAGTTGCGAAACTTTTACTCTTGACTTGTCCTATCTTGGAAACATTAGGCACAATGATCCTTAAGAAGAAGACCTTACATGAATGAAGCAAAATCCCTTTGCAAAAAAAACCTATACATATTTTTCATAACTGTTTGGCATAACACAACTTTCTGACCTTATGAAGCTCAAAGAAAATCCTGATAAAGGCCACCTAGCATAACACACCTTACTTGCCTATGGAGCCTTGCCTAGCATTGTGGTGCCTTACTGAAGTTGTTGGGAGGATATATTTGATTTGGTATGAGAGCCTAATATGATTCCCTCATTTTCCACCCTTTTGGGATACTCGTCTAGTGGATGGCCTAAGGTTCCACTAGCGTGGAGTGAGTGTGCACGTCGTTTGCATAGTGGACATCAAGTTCTTCTTGTGAACATTCTTGGAAAAACAACTAGGATGTGTTCCATATCACGTTGGATAGTTAAGCTCGACATTCATAAATGATATTACAAAACACTTAGTTTTTGAAGGTGTGTATCCTAGGTTAGTGACCTAGGACCCATTCACCACCTGGCGAATGGGTCCTCACTAGGTCCTAGGACCCTATTTTCAGATGACATTACACATTTTCCAAAGTGTTTCCTAGCTAAGTGAGCTAGGACCCATTCGTCATCCTCACTTACACCTAAGACCCCCCTTGGGATATTTTTTTGGAAGTATATTTTAGTGATTTTAAATCCTAGATGTTGGCTTGTGTTATTTAAATTTTGGGAATTAAGAATAATTTATGTATAAATACAAGGCTATTTCACTATGTTTCATCTAAGAATTTTTATGCAAGAATCCTAATTGAAAGTTTATGAGATCAAGAGCATTCAAGAGAAATTTCTAAGGCATCCAAGGGAAGATTTATAGAAGATTATTGCAGCAATCAAGAATAATTTCATCATGCCAAAGGCATAGTGCATCATGCATGTTGTTGAGCTAATGTTGTGATGTAGCATTTCAAGATCCAATTCAAGCATTGTTACAAATCAAGTTCATGATCAAGATCTTTATTCATTAAGGTCACTTCATGGAAGATTGTTGATTTTTACTCCAAGGTTCAATTGAGGATTGGTGAATTGTGACATTGCATTTTATTCACTCATCATTCCTTTATGAATTGTTTCATTTCAAGGTTTAATTACCAAAATGGGGTTTGACCAAGGAAAACCCCTATTCCCTAACAAACAACATTTTTCTTCTCCTTTGATCTGTGATTGCAAGTTTTAGGTTGAAGATCATTTGGAAAGAAAAATTGTAAAAGTTGTCAAAGCTACTGAGAAAGTTGTCAAATCACAAAAATTGATCTATAGGATTTATTTTTGGGTTTCCAATAGTTTCTGACTAGGATCTGGGAGTGCAAAAATTGAGGAACAAAACCCATAAATTGATTTTCCAAAGCCCTAGCCATGACCCATTTTCCATTGGGCGAATGAGTCCTCAATGAGGCCCAAAAAATAACTTTTTGCAACAGGTACACAACATTTGACCGTCTTTAAACTTTCCTTTTTACTAGTATTTGGGTTAGGATTGATTTATGTAACTCATTTACACATTATAGCCCTCATAATTGAGTGAAACAAAATAATAGGTACAGTGGTTCAAAAATTCATTCTGGTGGATCACACCCCCATTTTTCTTTGTTTCACCAACATTCCTCCCCATATTCATTTAATTCTCTATCATCTACTATATGTATGAAATCTTGTGATAGGAAATAAATACTTTCTTCAAAAGAGAAATAATTGTCCCCAGCTATTGATGTAACGCCTCACCATGGAACCCTAGAGGACAACAAATCAAAACTACAATAATGGCACAATATATATTTTTTAAATGAAATAACAAAGATATGTATAACTTAACATGAAATATAAACTAAACTAAGTCCTTTGAGGTTCCATGACAACATTACTAACACAACTAATAACAAGAACTAAACATTAATCATGATTTTACTAACAATCAAGAATTCTTTTTAATCCATCACATTAAATGATTTAACAACATACATTTCCATAACATATCATCAAATAACTAATCATTAAATATCACATATATATAACTAACAAGTATATATAAAAATTCTAATACATAAGAGTATATCACAACTCGTTACATCATTGCATTGTTTACAATAATACTTCCCTGAATGCAATTGGGAAGTATACATCAATATTATAGTACATGTTACATATTATATACAAGTCCAATACAGATAGAAGGAAACTGTCACCTCGAACTCGAACATAAACTAGAATATGTTACATGAGGTTCCTCCTTGACGCCCACGAACAAGAACAAGGGAAACCCAATGGAGGAAAAAGCACAAACCTCCCAACCATGTGGAACCTTAAGTTCCACTCCCCGTGCTAGGAGATAACATAAGGTCCCACTACAAGTAAATAGTCAAGAAGACAGAAGGCTAACATAAAAAGGATAAACATGACTCCAACACAACACATAACAACATGAACATCTCATAACACAAACATTGCTTCTGTAGGCATTCACACAAAAGAAGGGAAGGACATAACTAGGGAATTCTAGACTGCAATAGGGAAGAGTGTCATCACATGGTCCTGGCATGAGTTACCCTGACAGTCTCTCACTAGACACCGACCCCCATCTATGGTTACCTTGGAAGTCTCTCACTAGACATCGTCCCCATATGGTAACACATGCGGAACCAACATTCCTTTTGTGAGGACAAGGAAGTTGATTTTTCCAACCAGGCCTTTTCAACCAATCCTTAGCCTAAATGAGCACTACATGCATGGGTAAGCCATCCAATTATCTTGATTAATGTGAAATCTACCCTTTCCCCCTAATTCATTTTAGGTTATCATTGTTTTAAGAAACTCCCAAATAGGTTACCCTGGACACCCCTTTGGGTTTCGGCCCCTATTGAGAGCCACTCCCCCTACTTGCAACTACAAACCCTACAAATAAGCAAGGAATTTATCATCATGCTCGCATAACCTAATCACATGAAAACAATCATAGTGCAAGAAATTGACCCTCTTGCACACAACTTAAACATTACCAACCACATCCAAGTGAAAAACATAAAACCCAACATACAAGATACTTCCCCTAAGCCTTTGGAAGACTACCATCATCCACTTAGAATAAAATATTCCAACTTCAAAACAATAACCCAAAATCACCCCATTTTCCAATAATCAACCACAATACTTCATACAAGCAACCCAATCCAATAATATAATCATGAAATACATGGTGGATTACAATTCAACCATTACATGATTACCAAGAATTCATCTTAACAAAAGATAATCTAATTTCCTCATATAAACAAATCTTTCAATTATTTAAATATAAATAAATCAATTCTTCCTTATATAAATTTTCCCCATTTACTCATATACAAAACCAATTGAATTCTCATAGGTAGAATTATACACTTCTTCTAACACCTAAATATATACTCAATTATACATATACATATATATAAACATATACCCAAATATTGGTATATATATATTATATATACATATATTAATATATGTATATATTATAGATATAAAGTTATTTTCTATCTAATTAAATCGGATAACATTGAAGTGAACACCATTTCATATCAAATACAAATGTAATTATACATATATATATATAACTCAATTTATCATTATCAAATTTCCATATGAATAAAATCAAATGCCATCTAGAAACAAAGAATCGAATTCCAACTGTGAAATCGAATGCTAAGGATATAAAATCAAATGCTATTTATATAAAATCATATGCCATAAGAAAAAAATCCAATTTAGAATACATAAGAATCGAACTTTAGGCACATATAAAATGCAGCCTATGTAAACAACGACCAACATGGAAAATCCATTGATGGACATAAAAGAACTCAGGAAAATGAAATCAAATTGTAGGCATAAACATGTGAAGAGCACCCAAATTTGAACAATATAAGGGAACAATGAATCAATTCGCATTGCGCAACAAGAGCAGCCAGGTGTGGTGCAATTCAAATAGTAAGGAGATTGATGAAAGCTAGATGAATTAAAAAGATACCCTGAGGCAGTTGGATCGAACACCATAAAATAGTACATTCTTTTTGTGTAGGAAAAATATCACATCCACAGATGTGGGAGAGGTATACAAAGTTGGAGGAATTGGCTTGGTGAATGAAAACAATAAGGTATTTCCAATTCAAGACTTTTACTTAATGTTGTGGGAGAGAAGAAAAAAAATCATCTATTTGCCACCATAATGAAAAGCTAACAACTGCATTTGGGTTATTAGGCATGACCCTCTCTCGGCTATTAGAGTTGTTAAGAACCTCTGAGTATGATTTGATTGTCATGCTACATCTAAATTCATCTCCAAGATTGTTGGAAGAGAAATTGTTCTGAGAGATGTCAACCATTTCCATCATTTAAACAGGTATGATATTCTTGTGGAGAATATTGGTGGTGCTAAATGAAATAATCTAAAAAAAAGGCTCGCACTATACTTTGGGGTACTATATCAAATATCCAGTAATAATGAAGTGACATCCATCAAGTAAAACAGTAGGTGTAACATCCCGTTACATAACCCCGAATGTTAAGAGCCAAAAGAGGGCAAGATAATTTTTTTTTTAAAAACATAAAGAATAACATACACATAAAGTAATTACCAATTTGACAAAATGAAAACAAACATGGTCAAATATGACCTAAAGGACATCCCAAGGGAGAGGAGTAATCCACTCTCTAGAGAAAATCCAAATAGGAGCAAACCGAACAACTCCAGAAATTTGCTCTGAAACTTGCTGCTCTGCTTCGGAACTAGCGGCTCCGGAACTTGCAATTCCAGAGCTTACTGCTCTAGAACCTATTGTTGTCCACTAGTCAGCAAACAAAGAGTGTTGGTGCTTCGGAACTTGCAGTTTCGAAGCTCACTGCTCCAAAACCCGTTGTTGTCCACTGGTCAGCAGATAGAGAGCGTCGGTGCTCCAGAACCTTTGCAGAAAATAATATGAAGGAAAAAAATACATTCATAGATCTAATTTTTGGATGAAAACTAAGGAAAGAAAAGCCATAGTAATCCTCATCATAATATAAGGCATTCCGATACCAACACCGGAACCCATAAACCAATTATAAACATCACATTTCTTCTCATTAATCTATATGATTACATCTTCTCAAGAGAGTACAATGTGCATAAAGAAAAAGGTATGAATACAATAGCATTTCCATAAACAAGATAAAACATCGGATAAGATAAATACACAAAGGCATGTACATGAGTGCGATATGATAAATCAAATACATGGAATAGATCAACTCCAACTGGTGCTCTAAACCTATATGCTGGTCCCCAATGGCGGTGGCAATGCCTCCCTACCATGTGGACTCCAAAGAGACCACCCCACCATGCTCAAAGGTAGTCACAAGGCCCAAATAGAAGTAACCAGGAAAGGGTAACATATGGTCAACACTCTCAATAGACATAAAGCAAACACATCATGCAACGCATAAGGCAAATATCACAGCATGAAGATACTCATACATTATTATGTTAGGTACTACTCAAGACTACTGAGATACAAGATGCAAGATTACAGATCAAATGAGGAGACTCAACCATGTCCAAATCAATGCCCTGCAGATGGATAACTCAATGTCCTATAGACGGATAGGCATTCTCGAATGCATCCTTAGCCTTTTCAAGAGCTCAATGCCATGAACGAGGACTCATTTTCTTATATTGTTTTACTCCATCTCGTTTAACCAAACGAGGAACCCAAAACAAAAATGAAACAATGAAAAATACATTGGAACCATCATTGAAACTATTTAACACAACCAAACAGACATTGCTATGAAATCATTCAAACAACTAATCTCATACACTCACAAGCAGATCAAATATATTCAAATGTTCACCATTAACTCTATAAAAGAAACCAATAATTTAATCGGTATTAAATTCATTAAATCATTCCATGAAATCTCTTTTAAATTAGATAAAATTCTACTAAGTGGTAGTGGCACAAGACATGATTACAACTGTTGATCAAATGCATGAGAAAGAGGCATGCAAATTCCAAAAAGGATAAAAATGTCCAGATCTAAAATTGGGCAACAACCCAGTTTAGATTTCGATGTTATAAGATGATTCCCATCTTTAATTTTCAATTTTATGACCCAGAATAAGGTGTGGTTTAGAAAAATGCGTTTTAAGCATGGCTAGGCAAAAACATGAAAAAAATCAAAGTGCTCATATTAAAATTCGGACAATGACCTAGTTCATATTTTGACGTTTTTACATGGAATCCAATATTATTTTATATTTTTAATAGGCGGTAAAAGAGCAGCAATGAAAAACGTCATTTTACAAGTAGGCATAAATTTGGGCAAAAATGAAAATGCCCAGACTAAAAATCTAATGAAGACCTAGTTGAGATAAAGGAATTTGGACATGGAATCCACTTTTAGTTTACATTTTTAGCATGTAAATTATGAGCAGCAAAAAAAAACGTTTTTAGCAAATTGGCAAGAAAATCATCAAAATAAAAGTGCCCAGATTTCGAATCTGTCAAAGACCCAGTTGAGATCTTGACATTTCTACATAGAATCCACCCTTTAAATTCATTTTTACCAAGAGGGTAATGAGCAACAATTGAATTTAAAACAATCATCATTCAAACTCCAAGCAATACAAAAAAAATGAAATATAGGAGTTCTTCCAATTTTCATAAAATAAAAATAACCTAGATCAGAAAAATACCAACCATACAAGAATCATGAGTGAATGCTCAAATTATCAGCCACATAAAATTGGAGAATAACAGAAAAGTACCTCAAGGCTGCCCAAAATAGAAATGAGAGAAAGTTTTGCACATAAGGCACGATCAAACTCCAAAATCGAACAACAAAGAGATTATGGCATGTTGAAATCAACAAACAACTGCCCACAATTTTCCTCTCCAAAGAATCTTCATGTTTCTCTCTTCCCTTCTGCTGTCAAAAATTTAGGGTTTTTCTTTCTTCCCAAAAATAGAGTAATTTTTTCCTCTTCCCAAAAGAATCCTCCTTCAAAATAAAACCTCCTTACCCTTTTATATTTTCTCCCCCACAACAATAAAATAAAATAAGGCATTTTAATAATCAAGCTAATAAAGCTCTTTAATTAATTAATTTAAAACCACTAAATATCCAACATTCTCAATAACACATAAAATAATAATTTAAATCTAATATTAAAATACATAAGGTTCCAAAAGATTTAAATAGAATTATGAGAGCTCACAAATGGGATTGATAAGATCATTTAAAATTTCCAAATGAAATATATCATTCTCTCTAACAATCAATAAAAATAATTTAAAATAACATATTTAAAACCCCATGGATATAACCATTCAAACATCCAATCAATTAAACACCATAAAATGCCATATATGAAATCACGAAGAAATTTCAAAGAAACCACATCAAGACACTAACAACCAATTAAATATAAATATAACCACATAAACGATTATGAAACCAAGATAAAATACCTCAACAAGGCACACCGGCAAACCACATATGACCGAAGGGTGCTTCGGACGTTACCATTAGGTAACCGGACGGTAAGGCAATACATGAACACTACACTAATAAGGTACAGTGGGCTAGGGTAGGGAACATTTGGCCTGTATGACTACCTTCAGTTACCACCATCGGGGAATAAGAGTATGCTCTGGCCTGTGAATTTAGGCGGAATCGATACTCGGTACCTGCATCACTCTAATTACACGTCAAAGTACATTTACATATAACATATATCATATAGCTGAAACACATCAATTATCAGAAAGAGGATCATGATATTGTAAGTCTCTCATATATGAGTGTTACGACATCATCCCTTCCTATCCATAATCATGCAAAAACAATGATACTAAGCATGTAATCCAACATAATAATTGATCATGATAATCATCAATGTCTAATCTCAATATGATAACATTTATAATGCTAAATTAAAATCAAAATACCATCTTACCCAGGCTAGAGTTAGAGAGGTGTTACAGTAGGGAAAGAATCACCACAAACAATGAACCAAGAAGGGAATGGAGTGTGGTAGGCAACATAATTTTAAGCAAGGTTTCAAAAGGGAAAAGTGATGAAGAAGACAAAAGGGTTCACTAAAATAATATAAGTTTATATCAAATATAACAGATGCATGGCCCAACTCAATATGCACTCAAATTGAGAAAAAATAGATGGGAAAATAAATTAAACAGAATAGAAGAAATATGGTTTCAAAATTTGTAATATTCTACAGAATATGCACAAATAAATTTACATCAAAGGGATTTAGAGATCCTCAGAAAAAAAGACATTCAAGAGTGGTTTCGATGTAGGAATTAAAATAACAAGTAAATAATTTCATTTCTAGACAGCATAATCATTCAAGCATTTATTTTCTAAATAGAAATAGAATTTAGAAAAACAATGGAACCTAGATCCAATCGCTTGGCTAGGCTGGGAATTTGATGTCGAGTTCTAAATATACCATTACAATAACTTCTTCCAAGTCTCCAATCAATCTTTTTCAATAAATCCCCCAACTTTCCCAAAAAAAATTACAACATATCAAATTTTCTCCAAATCCACAACAAAATGCAATTATTCTATAAAAATATTCTTGCAAACCAAAATTTTCTTTTCAGAAAGAAAAACCCAATAATAATTCTTGATAATCCCAAAAACTCTCGAAAAGATGATTATTTACCCAAAAGGGAGTTGTTTTATTTTTGAAAACAAAAATCTAATAAAGCTCTCACAAAAGCAAGTTTCATTTTGACAATTAGTTCAAAACTATGCACGTGCACAAGAAAGATTTTTTTCTATCTTTTTACAATATTTACTATCTACTAATTACAACATTCCAAAATAATAATAATATTTTATTTTATATTATCATGTTTTCTCACACTTTTAATTTAATTTATTTTATTTTATATTATCAAGTAATTACAAATACTCCAATGCCTAGATTAACTATGTCTTATAGAAATTACATTCAACTAGGAAAAGAAATACAATTGGTTGAAAGGAACTTAATGGAAGAATATACTATGCTAAGATTTTATGGATCAAGAGTAGAGCCATAAAAAATTCCAATATATGTGATAGAAAGGGTTTTTGCATTGGAATATGTACAACAAATGGAGAGTATTGATTAACTATACTTTTTCATTCAACAAAAGAATAGCATATTTCCTTCTTTACCTTTTTCATGTGGAGGGTTCACATTCGAGAGCAAAGCATTTAGTGCGGTACATGAACTTTTGAGAAAAAATTAATTTGTCTCTCATTGGTAGTATGATCCATGTGACACCATTAAATCAAGGATTGAAACTAATAAGAATGTGGCAAGTAGAATTCAACATCAAAGTAAACCCTTTCTTGAAAACTTGAGAAACGAGGATTCTTGGGATGAGGTCAAAATAGCAATGGAGAAAATTGATGTTGAGAAAGGTATTTCTTTTGAACGATTGTCAAAAACAATTATGGTATTGCACCAATAAAGAGAAGAAAAAAAGAAAACCAGGAGGTATGATAATTTAATGAAAAAGTGATCTACCATCGACTAACGTAGAAATACCAGATTTTGTAAAAATGGCTTGTAAAGAAAAAATTGGACACAATAAAAAAATTACTACCTTTTGGTCTATGAAGAAGGGTCTAGCTGAACCAAAAACTATTGCAACATTTCAAGAGATCAAAGAATATTATGAGTTTAGTAATTTTTGGAATGAAGAGCATCCCTTTAAATGTGAAGAAACTGATGATTCTATGGAAGAACATAGTGTACAATATGCAACCAAAGTCAATTTGGTTTAAATGAGACCACAAAATAAACATATACTTCAAGAGTAGCCATAGCCCCAAAAAATAGGTTATGAATGTGGTGGTTTGGGGTCCAAAGGATAAGGCATTTGGATAGCAATAGAGGTACGCCATAGAAAACATAGTCATATAATTGGATATGTTCTCATCATTGCAATTACTCCTCCATTCAAGCATTCCATTATTTCTACGACCTCGGGTTTTGATTATAAGGATGAGTTTAAAAAGAAATATAAAATGTATAAAAAAATAAGGAAGCAACTGATAGAGAGTACATCTATTGTAGCTTCAAATCTTGCAACAACCAGGGTATTACCCACATTTGACCCAAGTAAAAAAGTAATGGAGTACATTTTAGTTGTTCCCACAGTTCAAAATAAACTAGAGAATTAGATGGATCACTCTAAGTTTTAGGTGAGCAGTTTCCAATTGGATTTTTTTAGATACAAAAATTCTAAAAAACTTAATGTATCAAAAAAGAATAATGAATTGGTGTACACATCATGGCTAAAGTAAGAGAGAGAAAAAATGGGTTGCAAATTCAAATAGAAAAGTTATAGGAAAACCTAGAAAATGAGAAAGCAAAGAGGAAAGTAGCAGATAACAAGAGCAATGAATTAGTAAAAAAAAATAAAAAAATTGGCTCTACATCTACAAGCAAAGAGGATAAACAAATAGAAGTGGAATTGAATGAATTGAAGAAAAGGCTAGAAGAGAGTAAAAATAAATATGATGATGAAAAATCCACATTAGAAAAATTAAAACAAAACCTAGGGAAAGAAAAACATTGGGAACAAAAATTGGAGGAAGGGAGAAAAATAGTGAAACATTGGCGGAAAAGTTGATGGAAGCAAAAAATAAAATAAACTCTTGTCGAAATAAGTTAATTGTATTTTGTAGAGAAACAATGAGTTATATGAAATGAAAGATCTAGGAGGAAATAATGTAGAGGATTGATAATTTGTGTGAATTGTTTCAATTGATTGATGATCTGATAGTACATAATAGGAAGATCAAAAAATATGTAATGGAACACAAAGATGTGATTTCAATAAAGAAAAGTGCAAATCAAACTTTACAATTTTTTTACAAAGCTAGTGACAATTAATTGAAATCAAAAGGAATTAATTTTCAAATTGATGCCTCAATGAAGGTGTCATCTATAATTAAAAAGTGTTTGAGAAGAGATGAAATATAGGAATTTCTAGATCAAGTTACAAAAAATATGAAGAAGCCACAAAATCTGGTAGAATGATTAGATAATATGAGTTTCCAACTCAACTCTGTGTAGAGTTGTCTTTGAGCAAGATCTTGCGTTGCCTCTATGTATTCCTTCATTTGAAAATCAATTAAAAAACTCAAATTCAGTAATGTGTTCAATTATCTGTATTGTTTATTTGCTCAATTAAATAAAAACTCTAGCTTCTATTACTAGATACACATTTGACATTAAACGATTACTAATATTGTATATGTTACTATTGTTAATATGTTATTAAGCATTGTGTTGAATGATGAATAATTGATTAAATGTAAAACTTATCAGTATGACACAATTAAAATATGAAAATATTAATAATATGTTAATTTTTTCAATCCAATTCATAATTTCATGGAATACAATATAAAATATCATTAGCTATAGTTTTGAATATAAAATGTAGTATAAAATTTAAATACCGAGAAATTTTTAAATCATTGGATAACAATTAAAATTTAGAATATATATTCTACATTAGAAATTTGGAATAGTGGAAAATAGTAGTACACTAATTTATTCAATCTAATTCATAAATTCATGGAATACAATATAAAATATCATCAATGAAATTTTGGAATATGATTCATGAAATGCAATATAAATACCTAAAAAACTACTAAATCCCTTGCATTTGCTAATTCACCTCTTGGTCCTCAAGCAATTTTGCAAATTTTTTGTCTAGTTTGATTTCATATCTAGTTTGGTATTGATCCCTCTTGCATGGGATTCTCCATGCAGTCAAATTGGTCAATCATACATGTTGTAAAATGGAGAGTTTGTTCTCTAAGTTTAGTTTCATTTATAATTCCTTCTATTTTCTGTTGATTCTATTCTGAACATTTTGAGAAGTGTTCAACCAAGATAATTACTTTTTTATGAAATTACTCTGGGTTGTGACGGTTGTCTGGAACCCAAAATTGATGATACACAATAGTCATAGCTTCAAGTATTTAATCTTGAGGGAATCATTCATAAATCTCTAAGGAAAGAGATTTTGCAATAATTTTTGTAACATATGAAAAAGGGAACCCTAAGTTTAGGGTATAAACCTATGATTGATTTTTGATCCTTTTTGAAAGGTACATTAGGATGCAAATAAACAAGGTGTTTAAATTGACTTTGAACCATGAAGGTGAGACAATCAAACCTAGATTTGATCCTTTTGAGCCTTATAAATGGACTAGAATTGATTTTCTATGATTAACCTAAATAGACTATATGACCTAATATGCAAAATGCAAGATCTCGATAATCCACAGACTAAAACAGTAGTTTCTAGGTAGATTTGAGACTTCCATTTCTACTTGCAAATTTTTTGGAACATTGTTGGGTAATTTTATAAATAAGTTTCTATTTGTTGACAAGATGTAGGCTTTCAATTGCAAGAATGGACAATTTGTCTTCAATATTCCCTTGATCCTCTTCAAACCTAAAACCTACACATTCAAAGAGGGAAAATATTGGACCATTTGGGGGATTTCCTTACTCAAACCCCATGTAAGTGTTTCCATTTCCACAATGGCAATTTCAATTATAAAATGATAATGGATAGGAAGGAATGATGAAATCACACATTGCTACAACTCACCACCCTTCAATGGCTTCCTTGCAGGACTGAACTCATGCACATCACCTCAAGGTCTTGAATCTTTCTTGATTGATTTTCTTGAATGCTTTGGAGACCTACAAAAGGGGTTAGCCTACACAAAAAAATGGTGAAATGAACACATAAAATCACATAAGATTTGACATGATGTTTAGATCTTGAATTGTTGTAATGAATATCTACAAATTTTCTCTTGACATGCTCTGGATAATAATGCTTTCTCATAAATCTCCTCCTTTCTTTCTTCTGCTTTCAAATGGTGAAAATACTAGGTATTTATAGGCATTTATTCAATTTCTCAAAAAATAGATCCTAATAGTTGACCTTTGCAAGTGGGGTTTTGAATGTTAAAATGGCTATTTCACATGTCTAAAATTGGGTCTTGGTAGAATAGGAGTTATTCACCCTAGAGCGAATGAGTCCTAGCCCAGTTTTCTAGGACATTAAGTGTCACGGGAAAAATATTAGTTGGATGCATTTGTTCAATGCTTGTAATCTATTAAAAACAGTAAAAATGGGCCTCAGAATGCATAATTTAGGAAGTTAGGAACTTAATTAGGTCCAATAATTTAGGGGAGACAAAACACAGTGTGAAATTTTCAAGGGTGACAATTTACGACGCTACATTTAGCTCCCACATTAGTGATAGTATGAACTTACTCTTAGAATCACACTTAAGTAGAAAATATATGTCAAGGGGGGTCCAATTGTCCAAATTTTGAAGAGACAATATGAATAAGGATCAAGGGGGAACACGCATGCTCACAAGATCCAAGATCCCATGGAAAACCAACATAAGCACAAAGGAACATGCACATGTATGAAATGCAACAAGATAACATACATGTGGAAAACATGAAGCATACATGATGAAAGCACATGACATGATGGAACATGAAGATGACGATGAAATGAAAACAAACATAATGTAGATACAATGTAAACATGAAGAATACACAAAAAAACATTTAAAATATAAGGTTAGTACTAAAAGATTCGCTTCGATAAGGTAGAGAAACCTCAGTCTTAAATTGTCTCAAATACCAAATGTCATCCATCAAATAAATGGTAGATCCCATGAGGACTAGCAAGATATGTTATGCCACATCACTCATGAAACACATAGCTCCATTGACAAGTAAGGTGTGTTATGTTAGGTGGCCATGTTAAAAAGGGATGTTCAAGTTTAATGTCTTGGGGGATGAACAAAGTTTAAAATCTTGGGGGATGAACAAAGTTTAACATCTTGAGGGACAAACAAATTTTAATGGCTTGGGGGACAAACAAAGTTTAACATCTCAAGGGATTAAAAAAAATTAACATCTCGGGGGAAAAAAAAATTTAACGTCTTGGGGGAAGAATAAAGTTTAATGTCTTAGGGATAAATTGATAACCACGCCTCAGGGGAAGTTAAAAACAATACCACTGCCAAAGGCAGTATGTCAATAGGTCAACTATCACAAGACGAAATGGATGGGGGTAGTACATGTCCCCCCTTAAAATATCAAAATACTTTCTATGTTGGTATTTTAAGGAGGAAGAGGGGATCCTTAAAAAGAATGCATGCCTCCCAAAACTAGTTATCCTTCCCTCCCAAGCATAGAGACAAAGATAACCACACCAAGCAATATCATGTCGTTGCCATGAAAATATGGTTGTAGTTAAGATTATAGCACCATGAATGGAAATGAGAAAAACACCTAGATCTACAAATGCCACATAGTGATAAACAACACAATAGGATGAAGAAAATTATTGATTAGAGGAATTAGGTGAATCAACACAAGAAGAGAAACACAATCATTAATATGTTGTATTTTATTACTCAAGGCTTGAAATTCATTGGTAGAATGACCATGCACTAGATGATAAAATGAGTTTTTGTTTTAAGAAAAAAATGTGTTCTTAGAGGAAGAGTAATCAAGAGGTCTTTGAGAAGCCTCAACAAGATATTCTCTTGATCAATTATAGTGCCCCTCATACTATCATCTGTTAGATTGATATTTGTTTTGTTTAGGATCATATGTTATGACACTTTTTTGATGTTAGACTTACTGCTATGATGAAATTTTGATGATAATTTGGTGATACTTCTAGTACTTGAGTTTATGCACATGTTATGACTGTTATATGGACTAATCTAATTATGTGGATTAATCTTATTATGATGTTTTGTGATTATCTAATTATGGTTATAAGATTGTCTCGTGATTGTTCTTACCTTGTTGTTAAGCAACTGATTGTTATGATTTTATGGGGTTACTTGTTTGATTTGTGTTGGTGAAAAGGGAGAGTGTCGCATTACTCACTCATGAAAACCCTACTAAACTATGATTCCCTTTTTCATGGTGTGCTTGATTGGATGACTATGTATATGCATGGCCATTTTGTGAGCCGTAGGTTGCAAGTACCAGGCATCGACTCCACTTGAATTGATAGGTCTGAGCATGCCTTAAACCCAATGAAATAGTTGTTCAGAGATAATATATGGTCACCTACCCTAGCCATCATCCTCGAAGAGGATGAATATCCAATTCGTCACCTCATCAATGTCGTCAACTGTTGTGGTCAGTTAGTCTTGTTGTGTTGACCCTGTTTATGTCTAGGTAATTGTTATTGTTATTTAGTCATTTAATTTAATTTTTTTTGTTGATGCTATTTGGATTAATTGATGAATTAAATAAAATTCTTAAGTAAAAGTATTATAAAAATAGATATTAAAAATATGTTTATTAATGGTTAATAATAAATTTAACAGTGAAAATAATATAAAATAAAATAAAATAAATTAAAAGTGTGAGAAAACATGATAATATAAAATAAAATATTATTATTATTTTGGAATGTTGTAACTATTAGATAGTAAATATTATAAAAAGATAGAAAAAAATATTTCTTGTCCACATGCATAGTTTTGAACTAACTGTCAAAGTGAAACTTGTTGTTTTTGTGAGAGCTTTATTAGATTTTTGTTTTCAAAAATAAAACAACTCCCTTTTGGGTAAATAATCATCTTTTCGAGAGTTTTTGGGATTATCAGGAATTATTATTGAGTTTTTCTTTCTAAAAAGAAAATTTTGGTTTGCAAGAATATTTTTGTAGAATAATTGCATTTTGTTGTGGATTTGGGGAAAATTTGATATGCTGTAAAAATTTCTGGGAAAGTTGGTGGATTTATTGAAAGATATTGATTGGAGACTTGGAAGAAGTTATTGTATTGGTAGATTTAGACCTCAACATCAAATCCCCAGCCTAGCCAAGTGTTTGGATCCAGGTTCCATTGTTTTTCTAAATTCTATTTCTATTTAGAAAATAAATGCTTGAATGATTATGCTGTCTAGAAATGAAATTATTTACTTGTTATTTTAATTCCTGCATCGAAACCACTCTTGAATGTCTTTTTTTCTAAGGATCTCCAAAGCCCTTTGATGTAAATTTATTTGTGCATATTTTGTAGAATATTACAAACCTTGAAACCATATTTCTTCTATTTTGTTTAATTTTTTTTCCCATCTATGTTTTCTTAATTCGAGTGCATATTGAGTCGGGCGATGCATCTGCTATATTTGATATAAAATTATATTCTTTTGGTGAACCCTTTTGTCTTCTTCATCACTTTTCCCTTTTGGAACCTTGCTTAAAATTATGTTGCCTGCCACACCCCATTCCCTTCTTGGTATGTTGTTTGTGGTGATTCTTTCCCTACTATTTTGCTTGATGGATGTCCCTTCATTATTACTGAATATTTGATACAGTACCCCAAAGTATAGTGCGAGCCTATTTTTTTTAGATTATTTCATTTAGCACCACCAATATTCTCCACAAGAATATCATAAATGTTTAAATGATGGAAATGGTTCACATCTCTCAAAACAATTTCTCTTCCAACAATCTTGGAGATGAATTTAGATGTAGCGTGGCAATCAAATCATACTCAAAGGTTCTTAACATCTCTAATAGCCGTGCGAGGGCCATGTCCAATAACCCAAATGTAGTTGTTAGCTTTTCAGTATGGTGGCAAATAGATGATTTTTTTTCTTCTCTCCCACAACATTAAGTAAAAGTATTGAATTGGAAATACCTTGTTGTTTTCATTCGCCAAGCCAATTCCTCCAACTTTGCATACCTCTCCCACATTTTTGGATGTGATATTTTTCCTACACAAAAATCATGTACCATTTTATGGCGTTCGATCCAACTGCATCAGGGTATCTTTTTAATTCATCTAGCTTTCATCAATCTCCTTACTATTTGAACAACACCACACCTGGCTGCTCTTGTTGCGCAATGGGAATTGATTCATTGTTCCCTTATACTATTCAAATTTGGGTGCTCTTCACATGTTTATTCCTATAATTTGATTTCATTTTCCTGAGTTCTTTTATGGCTATCGATGGATTTTCCATGTTGGTCGTTGTTTGCATAGGCTGCATTTTATATGTGCCTAAAGTTCGATTCTTATGTATTCTAAATTGGATTTTTTTCTTATGGCATATGATTTTATATAAATAGCATTTGATTTTATATCCTTAGCATTTTATTTCACGGTTGGAATTCGATTCTTTGTTTAGATGGCATTTGATTTTATTCATATGGAAGTTTGATAATGATAAATTGAGTTATATTTGTATATGTATAATTACATTTATATTTGATATGAAATGGTGTTCACCTCAATGTTATCCGATTTAATTAGATAGAAAACAACTTTATATCTATAATATATACATATATTAATATATGTATCTATATAATATATATACTGATATTTGGGTATATGTTTATATATATGTATATGTATAATTAAGTATATATTTAGGTGTTAGAAGAAGTGTATAATTCTGCCTATGAGAATTCAATTGGATTTGTATATGAGTAAATGGGGAAAATTTAAATAAGGAAGAATTGATTTATTTATATTTAAATAATTGAAAGATTTGTTTATATGAGGAAATTAGATTATCATTTTTTAAGATGAATTCTTGGTAATCATGTAATGGTTGAATTGTAATCCGCCATGTATTTTATGATTATATTATTGGATTGGGTTGCTTGTATGAAGTATTGTGGTTGATTATTGGAAAATGGGGTGATTTTAGGTTATTGTTTTGAAGTTGGAATATTTTATGCTAAGTGGATGATGGTAGTCTTCCAAAGGCTTAGGGGAAGTATCTTGTATGTTGGGTTTTATGTTGTTCACTTGGACATGGTTGGTAATGTTTAAGTTGTCTGTAAGAGGGTCAATGCCTTGCACTATGATTTTTTTCATGTGATTAGGTTATCTGAGCATGATGATAAATGCCTTGCTTATTTGTAGGGTTTGTAGTTGCAAGTAGGGGGAGTGTCTCTCAATAGGGGTTGAAACCCAAAGGGGTGTCTAGGGTAACCCATTTGGGATTTTCTTAAAACAGTGATAACTTAAAATGAATTAGGGGGAAATGGTAGATTTCACATTAATCAAGATAATTGGATGCCTCACCCATGCCTATAGTGCTTGTTTAGGCTAAGGATTGGTTGAGAAGGCCTAGTTAGAAAAAACACCTTCCTTGTCCTCACAAAAGGAATGTTGGTTCTGCATGTGTCACCATATGGGGACAACATCTAGTGAGAGACTTCCAGGGTAACCGTAGATGGGGGTCAGCGTCTAGTGAGAGACTACCAGGGTAACTCATGCTAGGACCATGTGATGACACTCTTCCCTATTGCAGTCTAGCATTCCCTAGTTATGTCCTTCCCTTATTTTGTGTGAATTCCTCTAGAAGCAATGTTTGTGTTATGAGATGTTCATGTTGTTATGTGTTGTGTTGGAGTCATGTTTATCCTTGTTATGTTAGCCTTCTATCTTCTTGACTTACTTGTAGTGGGACCTTATGTTATCTCCTAGCACGGGGAGTGGAACTTAAGGTTCCACATGGTTGGGAGGTTTGTGCTTTTTCCTCCATTGGATTTCCCTTGTTGTTGTTCGTGGGCATCAAGGAGGAACCTCGTGTAACATATTCTAGTTTATGTTCCAATTCAAGGAGACGGTTTCCTTCTATCTATATTGGACTTGTATATAATATGTAACATGTATTATAATATTGATGTATACTTACCAATTGTATTCAGGGAATCATTATTTTAAACAATGCAATGATGTAACGAGTTGTGATATACTCTTATGTTTTGGAATTTTTATATATACTTGTCAGTTATATATATGTGATCTTTAATGATTAGTTATCTGATTATATGTTATGGAAATGTATGTTGTTAAATCATTTAATGTGATGGATTAAAAATAACTCTTGATTGTTAGTTAAATCATGATTAATGTTTATTTCTTGTTATTAGTTGTGTTAGTAATGTTGTCATGGAACCTCAGAGGACTTAGTTTAGTTTATGTGTCATGTTAAGCTATACATATCTTTGTTATTTCATTTAAAAAAAATGTATTGTGCCATTATTGTAGTTTTGATTTGTTGTCCTCTGGGGTTCCATGGTGGGGTGTTACATCAATAGCTGGGGACAATTATTTCTCTTATGAAGAAAATCTTTCTTTCCTATTACAAGATGTCATACATATAGTAGATGATAAAGAATTAGATGAATATGGGGAGGAATGTTGTTGAAACAAAGAAAAATGGGGGTGTGATCCACCAAAATGAATTTTTGAACCACTGTACCTATTATTCTATTTCACTCAATTATGAGAGCTATAATATGTAATTGAGTTACATAAATCAATCCTAACCAAAATACTAGTAAAAAGGAAAGTTTTAAGAATGTGAAATGTTGTGTACCTGTTGCAAAAATTTCTTTTTGGGCCTCATTGAGGACTCATTCGCCCAATGGAAAATGGGTCATGGCTAGGGTTTTGGAAAACCAATTTATGGGTTTTGTTCCTCAATTTTTTCACTCCCAGATCCTAGTCGGAAACAATTGGAAACCCAAAAATAAATCCTACAGCTCAATTTTTGTGATTTGACAACTTTCTCAACAACTTTGACAACTTTTACAATTTTTCTTTCCAAATGATCTTGAACCTAAAACTTGCAGTCACACATGAAAAGAGAAGAAAAATGTTTTTTGTTAGGGAATAGGGGTTTTCCTTGGTCAAGCCCCATTTTGGTAATTAAACCTTGAAATGAAACAATGCATAAAGGAAGGATGAGTGAACAAAATGAAATGTCACAACTCACCAATCCTCAATTGAACTTTGGAGTAAAAATAAACAATCGTACATGAAGTGACCTTAATGAATGTAGATCTTGATCATGAACTTGATTTGTAACAATGCTTGAATTGGATCTTGAAAAAATACATCACAACATTAGCTCAACAACATGCATGATGCACTATGCCTTTGGCATGATGAAATTATTCTTGATTGCTGCAATAATCTTCTATAAATATTCCCTTGGATGCCTTAGAAATTGCTCTTAAATGCTCTTTATCTCATAAACTTGCTATTAGGATTCTTGCATAGAAATTATTAGATGAAACATAGTGAAATAGCCTTGTATTTATACATAACTTATTCTTAATTCCCAAAATTCAAATAACACAAGCCAACATCTAGGATTTGAAATCTTTAAAATATGCTTCCAAAAACATATCCCAAGGGGGGTCTTAGGTGTAAGTGAGGATGACGAATGGGTCCTAGCTCACTTAGCTAGGAAACATTTTGGGCAATGTGTAATGTCATGTGAAAATAGGGTCCTAGGACCTAGTGAGGACCCATTGGCCAGGTGGTGAATGGGTCCTAGGTCACTAACCTAGGACACACACCTTCAAAAACTAAGTGTTGTGTAATATCATTTATGAATGTCGGGCTTAACTATCCAACACGATTTGGAACACATCTTAGTTGTTTTTCCAAGAACGTTCCCAAGAAGAACTTGATGTGCACTATGCAAACAACGTGCACACTCACTCCACACTAGTGGAACCTTAGGCCATCCACTAGGTGAGTATCCCAACAGGGTGGAAAATGAGGGAATCATATTAGGCTCCCATACCAAATCAAATATATCCTCCTAACAACTTCAATAAGGCACCACAATGCTAGGAAAGGCTCCATAGGCAAGCAAGGTGTGTTATGCTAGGTGGCCTTTATAAGGATTTTGTTTGAGCTTCATAAGGTCGGAAAGTTGTGTTATGCCAAACAGTTATGAAAAATATGTATAGGTTTTTTTTCAAAGGTATTTTGCTTCATTCGTGTAAGGTCTTCTTCTTAAGGATCATCGTGCCTAATGTTTCCAAGATAGGGCAAGTCAAGAGTAAAAGTTTCACAACTTGGGGAATGCAATGTGTCACATCAAGCCAGTAAGAGGAAATTCATACGCTAATAAATATAGCACTCTTGGAGGACATCAAACCCAATGACACCACCAAGAAAAGGATGCATCACAAGAAAAAAAATTAAAATTACACAATGAAACATGCAAAATGTCAAAAGATATTATTTATGTATGTCCCCACTTTAAAGCGGTTGCTAACACCATTTTTGTGAGAAATTGATTTAAAGTAGCCAATATTTACTCCTAATACATGAGATCTTATTCAAAAATCCCTATGCCAATTCATATGTTTCTAAAATAAACCTACATCAGAAAAAAGGAGGGAGGGGTTGCCCCCAAAAATAGATAAGGGATATATGGATTCAGAGTCAGTATATCTTTCCTACAATGTTGTTCTAGAGATCGAAAATGTCATCATTCCCCAAATACCCATAGAACTGGAAGAATGACACAAAGAGAGTGAAAAGAAATTAAAATCTTTTCGGGTCAACATAGAAGAGACCTAAATATCTCGATGCCTTGTGTCATCCCCAAAAGGAAAACACAAGACATGTGAAAAAAGATAAAATGTTTACGACATATAGAAGAATGTAGGTACATATAGAGGAATGCACAAAGGGAGAGAGAGATACATTAAATGAAACATCACAGGGGATCACATTATACACATGCAATCACATAAAGAAACATGAAAAAGAAAACAATGAAAAATACTAGTAAGGCACATGTGAGTCAATCTATGGCATCCAATTTCATTTCAATCTGTTGTTAATTTGTGTTTGTGTAGGAGTGGGTTTTTCAACCATAGGTTTCTTTTCTTGTTTTAGGGGAGGAACAAAAGGAGCCATGGGAGGTTTCTCAACCACTTTCTCTTTAGCTTTGTAAGATTTTTTGACTTTAGGAGGCATAACAGGATTGTTTTGGTTGTCTCATGGTCTCTAGTATGAAATGGTAGGATGATTTGTCATAGGTTGCTCTTGGATATTTGGAAGGGAGTTTTTCTCAATCATCGGTTCATCAAGGATAGGTGGCTCAATCACGAGTGGAGGCATGTTTCTAAGGGATAATTATGCTATATGTTTTGCCTTAAAATTTTGATATGCTTTGGAAAATTAGTCCTCATGAGGTCTAATAGGTTTAATCATCTTGAGCCAAAAGAAGTACAATGAAAAGCTCCCTCGGGAAGACATAGGATTAAAGCCACTATGGTGCACGATAAATATTTAAATACCAAAGGGAAACTTTAAAAATTTATACACAAATGACATGATGACATTCATGGAGCGAAGCCATGGATAGCCTAACTTCACATGAAATTGGTTTGATGATGGGATGATGGTGAATGAGACATTTAATGTTTTTGGTCCAACTTTTAAAGGGAGATTTATCGATCCCATTGTAGGACAATAAAAATCATTATGAATTTTGATTTATGATTTTGGTTTATCATATGTATCTTGATAGAGTTCATGCAAAAATAGGAATTCTTCAATAATCACATTCTCTACAAAGAAAGGATCAATTAATATCCATTTAGTAGGTTTGTCATTGATTCTTCCAACTATGTAAAGAGGACCATTGGGTGTATGTTTAAGTATGTCTTTTTGTGAGAATGCAATATAAAGAGGCATCTTGGTTGAGACCTTATGAGGTTTAGCCCTAATAAATGCCACTACTTTAGCTGGTTCATCCACATTTTCAACTTTTATGTTTTCGTCATCCATGTCAACATTCATCACATCATTATTTATTTCACTAGCTTTGGTAAATGAAATAGTGTGTTTCGGCACAGGGTTTGTAAAGATTTGTAAGTTTTGGTTAGGAGGAGCCACTGAATTATTATCTTGATCAGTCACACCTCCAATTAGAAGTTGATTATTATCAATGAGGTCTTGCACAAGATGTTTAAGATGCTTACAATATTTTTTATCATGTCCATTTTGTCAATGATAATGGCAATAAGAATTTGGTCTAAATCCTGCGAGAAATGGTTTATTAGGATCAGGAGCTCTCACAAGATGTAAGGAAATAATATTCTTTTCTATGAGCTGCAACATGATATTATGAAGGGTGTTGGGTAAAGGGGTAAATTTTCTATTCATATCCCCAAAGGAAAAAGGATTTGTCATCTTTATAGCAGTCACATGGTTATCAACTTGTTGATTTGGTTGAGGGGAATTAAGTTGTAAAAAGTCCCTATTTTGTTCCTTGAAAGGTTGGTAACTATTTTGATTTGCATATTCAGACATTTTAGGACAACTAGGGGGATTTTTCACATCACAACCATAAGTTGTATTTTGATAATCATGAAGGGTTGCACATAATTGTGTGAAGGATGGAAATTTCAACATCTCGAGCTTGGTTTGAATTTTATTTTATAAATTGGCAATAAACATTCGTTGAAGGTCAGCATCAGGAATCTTAATGTTTATTTTTGAATAAAAAATTTGATATCGTGTTATGAAATCGATCGCTTTCTTATCATCCTTTTGTTTACATGTCATTAAATCAGCAAGGGTAATCTTAGGACCCATGTGAATGTGGAAGTGGTTGTAAAAGGCATCAATAATGTTACACCCAAAATTGTGTAATTACTATTTACTATTACTATGTACGGTAAAATGTGAATGTAATGTGAATTCAGTGGATGGATAAATTGTGTGTGCACTTTTCTATCACTAATTTACGAATAAATGTAATCTCATTTAATGTTATATGAAGGAATGTATTAGATGAATATTGAATTGATATTTTAACTATGGAGATGTATTATGTGTAAAGCATATTTTGTTGAATAGTTGACTACCTTGGACATGTTTTGAGAATGTGTATGCAGGTACATGTTCATTCCTCCAAGAAGAGGGGAAGTATCACTCAGAAGAAGGTTTGGGCCAATTAACCAATAAAGTAACCTATCTGAGCTTACACACATCACAGTAGAATAATTGAGTTAGGTTATCATATGGGAAATAGGTAAGTCATCCTTAGCGTAATGTTTCTGCATTAGTAAGGGTCTTGTTTACTATTGAATGCATGCTAGGAGGATTTTTATCTATTTGAGCTTGTGAGTCTTTATCCTACAATGCTTGTTTATGTGGTTGAATGAGTGTTTGGATATATGCATATATGAATATGTCAACATACGTGTACGATGGATGTAATGGGATGTCCATACAAGTGTGATGAAATATATATAGACATGCATATATGTATACAAATGTTATTATAATGTTATGTTTCTTTTATCTTTTCATCGATACATAACTACGTCAAAAGTATGCATGTATATGAGTATATACGTACATTGATCCATGTGTTAGAGCATAATCATATGCATGTATGTGTAAGTAGAAATACTTACAAGCATACTAACATGGGGGATCAATTATATATATGCGAATATATGTATATATACTTAATAAATGTATGTATCGATGAGAATAGGATAAGAAAGGGTAATCTGATATATACATATATATATGTGTGTGTGTAGCATATTAAATATGTTTAGTGTGAGAATCAAATGTGTACATATGTATATATATAATATGTATATACATATATTCATATGTATATATGTATCCATATACATGTATGATGGAAAATGGACATGCCCATATGAGTGTATCGACACATGTATACATACGAATCTATGTACATAGAGGTGTATATATATATGTGTATACAAAACTGATATCTTAATGTAACAATGTGATTGCTATTTGGATGTATTCTTTTGTATATCGATTATATATACATGCTTTATGAAGCATATGATAAATGTGGAAATATATTAACATATACATATATACGTATACGTATATATATATATAAATACGGGATAATATATATATGTATGTATTATTTGTGAATATAAATGTACATTTATGTTTAAATTTTAATTTCTTTAGGATCGACTATCTTATGAAATGAATAGCAACTGATTTTTAATGCTATTTATATGGTTTTAAAGTCAATTACCATGAATGACTTGGAGGTCGATGATGAGAAAAGGTTGATTCCTATTTATGATAAAACCATGAACTTAGTAAACATAATTATCATGATATATTGCAATGATCAATAGCTGTAAAATCCTAGAAATATTTCAACGACTATGTCAAGCCAATTAAATGAATAAATTGACTCATCCTTTGACTTGGTGTTATAGGCTTAAATGTCATTGACTTGTTTTTTACTATCTCTATCATGAAGGAATTTGTGTCATCTCTGAAATGAATAGTTATGATATTGGTGCCACCTTTGAATCCTCTTAACTGCAGATGTCTATTTGGAGGTGCAAAATGAATTCTAGCATATGTAGATTTGAATTGGTCTCTATTTGCTATCAAACCTGAGAGTCGATCTGTATTTGCTTAAGCTAAGTTTGTGCTTGCAAATTCGCCACTTTTTAGCTAAGTTAAATGTGTTGCTATGCATGCATTTTTTTGTCAAATATCATGCCTAATCTATAGGCCATGTGATCACCCATAATAGAGGAATGAGTTCATCTATTTGGAATGCCTTCTATACATAAGTTTACACACTCTTTTGTGCAATATTTTTGAGAAAATTTTGCATTTTAATTATATTCTGCCAAGTATAGTGAGGAGAATCCTTAAGTATTAGACTGAGTTTATTATCTTTTGAGAAGTAGCATTTACCAACTTGATAGTTAAGGGTTGTGACACTTTGTTGGAGGATCAATATTAAGATAGTATTTATTCTGAAAGTGTTATACTCGCAGTCAGTCAATTGGAAATATTATAATGGGCATGAAGATATTCTACTTTCATTTATTCTATTTTTGAATGAGCTATGTCTTGATTGATTAAAATAGTCTTGTTGTTACTTTCATACAGAGCAAAGTATTGTTTACTTTGAAAGAAAAGTGGAAATTATTTACTTTGTTTGTGCATTGTTTGTAATTACTCCATAATAGGATGATTATGTTTATCATAAGTGTTACATACTAGATATGAATAAACATGGGAAGCATGAGGCTTATTCATAGCTTTAACCCATTTTAGTCAAAGAGGTGATACTCTTGAATGGAGTCCTCTATTGATGTCACAACTCTTCGATTGAGGCCTTGCTTTGTGTTTGTATTTACTCCATGATAGGGGAGATGTTTTTCATAGGTATTATTATTATACAAGATATGATTAGACATGGGTAAGAGATATTTTTTGTCATAGTTATTGTTATTATCCTAGATATTATCAAACATAGACAAGCTTAAGGAAAACACATAACTAGATATTTAATTATGCTAGATGGCTAGCAGGTTACTCTTGGGAATGTTATCCAGTGAAGGGAGGGAACTAGTACTTTGTTTTATGAGTTGTGTTTCCTTAGGTTGTGTTAAAGAGATAGGTTATCCTGGGGAGTAGCTTGCACATGGAGAGGGATTTCCTAAGTATAGATATAATGACCTTAAGTAAAAATGAGCTTGCCATAGTGTAGGTGAATGGTATATCATCACTCAATTATACTGAGTGAGAACACTTTGGCCAAAGTAGTGAAGATGTCTGAAGACTCCACTGAAGAAGTGTGAATGTCGAGACTCCATTTTCAAATCACCATGTTCATTTAAATGCATGAGGGCTACCTAGCATAGGTTATAAATCCTAGTCACGTAGGACACAACACTAAGCTCAAAGTGGTATGTCATACAAGGTTTCTCAACCAATAACTTTGTCAAAGGGAAGGGCCATCTATCATTGATAAATGTTCGGGGGACCACATATGAGTCTATAGTTGAAAAAAAAATGCTTGAGTGATGCTTCTCCTCCTAAGTAGGTGAAAAAAGACAAAGGTTTTGAAAGGCAGATTCTTGGACCATCTATATCTTATGCTACGAAGCTTGGTGGAGTTGTGGTTTTAATAGTGTACATTCTTGGAATATTGTAATTTCTGAAATTATTATATTGGAATGGAATCTCTATGGAATATTGTATGACATCTTTATTCAATATGATATCTTTGTTTTGGAATATTTGTATAATTACTTTAGAATGTAATGAAAAAATGGAATTTGTGTTATTTCAATTAAGTATGTAATTTTACATTATTGGAAGAAATTTTTTTATTGCTATGTCATGGAATCATGTTTAGATCACTTAAGGTGAAAACATTAGAAATTTTACAATGAAGAAAAATGGGGTTGTTACAAATAAGCTCATTGAATGAGCCGATTGAATTATTCAGTAAAGAGGAAAACCAATCTAAAGCAGTATCCTTCAAGGATCTCATAAATAGTTTAGCCAAGAGCTTATCTTCAAATATGAAATCAATAAATAGGGATGTATAAGCGGAAACATGTCAAACAAGATCTCCTTTCCCACCATATTTCTCAAATCTAGGAACTTCTATACCTCTTGGCATTTGTGTTCACAATATCTCCAAGGATGACGGGTTGGTTTTGATGTATTGTGAAGGTTGACCATTGTTGTGTTGATTTAGGGTTGTGACTTGTTGGTTAAGGGATGATATTCTTTGTAAAAGTGTGTTAATGATGGCATTATTGTTGTTATTGTAAGGTGGAGGGGATTAAGGTGGAGTGGTGTATGTATGCGAAGGGAAAGTGAATTATAAATTTATGAGGGAGGATGGTTGAGGAGACATTGTATTTGAATGCATAAAGCTAGAAGGATTCCTTGTGGAAATACTGAAGGAAGTGTTGACATTGCTAGTAGGTTGAATGGTTGTGGTAACTTGAGTACTAGTGTATGTAGTTATGGAAATGGGTATTGTAGAAGGAGGAATTGAAGTTTCACCTTGGATTTGGGTATACCCCAAAGCTTGAGTACAACTAGTCACGGTAAGGATGGTTTTGTTAAAATCATGCACATTGGTTGTAGGTAAGGAGGTCATGGGAAATGACATATGCATGATATGATCCATAGAGGGTTGATAATCAACACTATTAGAAAGAGAGTTAGAAATCCAAAGATCCAAAACAAATGGAATATTGTAGGATGACATGAGTCTCAAAATACATCTCACAATATAGTATTGCTAATAGGACACCAAGTTGTAAAGATCATACAAGTTTCACAAGCTTAGTGTACAAACCCAAAAAGGAAAGAGGCTAAAAATGCAATGTAATGTGTAAATGCAATTTTTAGATTCTAAACAAGGTAATTTTTTTATTACACTATGCAACAATCTGAAAATGAAATCTTGTAAATGCAATTTTGAAATCACACAATGCCCTAAATCGACCAAATTAAGCTAGATATGATGAAATTAATGAAACGAAAACTCAAAAAACCGAAATAGAAATATGAAAGCAAACAATAGAAGCACGAAATTGAAGATTTTAATTTCTAGAAATGCAGATTAAGAAATGTATATATGTGTAAATGCAATTTTTAGATTCTAAACAAGCTAATTTTTGTATTACACTATGCAACAATCTGAAATGAAATCTTTTAAATGCAATTTTGAAATCACACAATGCCCTAAATGGACCAAATTAAGCTAGATATGATGAAATTAATGAAATGAAAACTCAAAAAATTGAAATAGAAATAAGAAAGCAACAAATAGAAGCACAAAATTGAAGATTTTAATTTCTAAAAATGCAGATTAAGGGCTGATCAAGGACTCATTCGCCCTATGGAAAATGGGTCGTAAATAGGGTTTTGAAACTAATTTTTACAAATTTTCAATTTTTTTTCCAATGGTTTTTAGATTCAGTTTGTGTAACAACAAGATTCAACTTCAATTTTCTGTAAATGCAATGTGGAATGCAAGTGCAAATAATGAAAAAAAGATGACTTAAAAGACCTAATTTGTATGCAATTTTTTGTTTCAAAGTTAATGGGATGTATATGATATGAAAAGTGATTGATTTCTTTGTATTTTTCAGATTTAAAGAATGCCAAATAATGCAATCTTAAAACCCTAGATGAGATGCAAATTAAACACTCTAAATGAGATCTAATTCAATGCAAATGAATGCAATATCTAAGTCTAGGATGAAAATGGGCTCCAAAATCAGGAAAACTACAATGCTCAAAAGGTCAGGTTCACCAAAATGAAATATATAAAAATAGGGGTGTGATTCACCAAAATGAATTGATGAACCAATGTACCTATTCTTCCTAGTTTCACTCAATTATGAGGGCTATAATGTGTAAATGAGTTATAAAAATCAATCCTAACCCAAATACCAGTAAAAAGGAAAGTTTTAACAAGGTCAAATGTTTTTTAGCTATTGCAAAAAGATCTTTTTTCGGCCTCATTGAGGACTCATTCGCCCTATGGTGAATAGCTCCTGGCTAGGGTTCTAGAAAATCAATTTTTGGGTTATGTTCCTCAATGTTTGTACACCCAAATCCTAGCTGGAGACTGTCAGAAAAACATAAATAAATCTTGTAGCTCAATTTTTGTGATTTGATAACTTTCTTAGCAACTTTGACAACTTTGAAAACTTTTGCAATTTTTCTTTCCAAATGTTCTTCAACCTAAAGCATGCAATCACACATCAAAGGAGAAGAAAAATGTTGTTTATTAGGGAATAGGGGTTTTCCTTGGTCAAATCCCATTTTGTTAATTAAACCTTGAAATGAAACAATGCATAAAGGAATGATGAATGAACAAAATGCAATGTCACAACTCACCAAATATCAATTGAACCATGGAGTACAAATCAACAATCTTGCATGAAGTGGCCTCAATGAATGTAGATCTTGATCATGAACTTGATTTGAAACAATGCTTGAATTAGGTCTTGAAATGCTACATCACAACATTAGCTCAACAACATGCATGATGCACTATGCCTTTGACATGATGAAATGACTCTTGATTGTTGCAATAATTTTCTATAAATCTTCCCTTGAATGCCTTAGAAATTTCTCTTGAATTCTCTTGATCTCATAAACTTGCTATTAGGATGCTTGGATAAAAATTGTTAGATGAAACATAGTGAAATAACCTTGTATTTATAAATAACTTATTCTTAATTCTTGAAATTCAAATAACACAAACCGACATCAGATCTAGGATTTCAAATCATTAAAATACCACCAAAATAATATCCCAAGGGGGGGTCTTAGGTCTAAGTGAGTACCCATTCACCATGTGGTGAATGGGTCGTATCTCACTTATCTAGGACACACTTTGGACAATGTGTAATGTCATGTGAAAATAGGGTCCTAGGACCTAGTGAGGACCCATTTGCTAGGTGGTGAATGGGTCCTAGGTCCCTAACCTAGGACACACACCTTCAAAAATTAAGTGTTGTATAATATCATTTATGAATGTTGAGCTTTGTCCCTCAGAATCTATAATTAATTAGGCTTGGATTTGAATTAAAGGGGCCAATTAACCTTTATTAATTAATAAAACCCTAGATTAGTGTGAGTGTAAAGATACACTTTACAAGACCAAAAATAAGGCACCATTAAGTCTATTTTATTAAGAAGGGTCCTAGACTTAATGTGAATGTGTAAAACACATTACAACACTAAATAAAGGCATAATTAAGCTCATTTTAATATTATTTATTCCCAAATTAAGTGTGAAAAGGGATAATTTTTTCTACACTATAGTTGGAAACCTCGACCCTTCTTGGAAAAGTATGATATAGACTTCACTTGATCCCTATCATTTTATTTCATGTTTCCATTACATCCATGTTTAGAAATAACTTTTTATCCAAGACCATAACATGCTTCCAACTTGGATGAATAGATTTTATCTACATACTTTCGAGAAATATTGGCTTCTTCCTAAGCACGTAAATCATTTTAAAGTTTTTTTAAAGTTATGCATATTCCTCTCATGAGGGACAAGATTTGAAGAGCCCCCGTCACTACCATGGGGTGATGTTGTTGATGTAGAACAAAGTGGAGCAAATGAGACACATGAATGTTTTGGTTTAGATTGTGATATTTTTTACTCTCCTATAAAGGAGGGTGTAAAATATAATGCACCCCAATCAGCCCTAAAACATGTGTTTGAAGATGAATCATTTGTATTGGAATCATTAGAATTTGAGGGAAATATTTGGTACTCCCCTTTGAAATAAGGTGTAAAATCTAATGGCTGCCAATCATCATCTAAGAGCTTTGTTATAGGTGAAAGAAAATTAGGATTACCATAAACTTGTATAGGTTCTACCTTTTAAGTTGGAATCAAAGTATTAAGAGAGTTAGAAGTATTATGTTGGACTTGGTCTTGTAACTTATAACTTTCTTCATTTGCTTTAACCATGTATATCTTTTTATTATATCCATTATTTATCTCATGGTGAAGAGTAGACGAGACTCCCTCCATGGTATGAATCCACTATCTACCTTGGATTATATTATATGAAAGAAGTCCTGATATGATATGGACACAAGTAGAAAAAACCATGGGTCCAACCTCAATGGGTAGTGTGATCATTCCTAATGATTTCTCATTCACATTTTCTAAACCATGGATGCTAACATCATTGGGTTCTATGACATTCTTGTCCATGCCAATTTTATCTAGAAGGTCAATCCTATAAGCATTAAGACCCGCTCCATTGTCTATGAGAGTATGCCTAACTCTAGTTAAATTAATTATAACCTTTATCATTAGGGCTTCATGTTTATTTTGGATCTCAATGAGGGAGATTCATGTAGAGGTAATGTAATATCTGGCATTGTCACTTTCATACAATAAAATAATGTGGCTAAATCATTAGGTCTAATGAAATATGGGACATCAGTATTTTGCAAAACCTCTTGGATAATCCTATTGGATGTAGGTGATGTATAAAACAAATCACAAAGGTGTTATTCTAGAGTACAATGAAGTTTCTCAACAAGATCATACTCATTACCGCTATGTTGGGGAATGTTATATGTGTAAACAACTGTGTGATAACTTGGTTGTTGTGACACCTGCCTACTAGTGAGGTTTCTTACAAAGTGAAATATATATCCAAGGGTTTAAGAGGTCCTATAGTGAGAGGTGACTTTGGAGGTCCACTAATTAAAGGAGATCCAATTGTCAATTATGCATTCATAACCTCAACTGAGTTATCTACTTGTTGACAACCTTCTATTGACGGGGGGGTCTAATTCCAACTTAGCATCTTCATTAATTCCATCCATCATACTGTCTTTTGAAAGAAATGTATCAATAATTTCATCCTCATGTTCCCAATATATTTCTTAGTAGGAGAGGTATTGGGAGAGAAACAAACAATATTCTCATGACACTGAATGATTGGATCCTCTCTCACCACAATATCTTCTTCACAAGTGGGTGAGGTATCAGTAGAAGAATAACTATGATTATCGTGATGGTCCATGGTTGCATCCTCTTGCACCAAAGTGTTCTCACAAGCAGGGAATATGTTGGGAGCTGAATGAAGATTAGGCAGAGTGATGTTAAGAAATGTGTCAGTGATTTCATTTTCTTGTGAAGATATTCTCACAACTAGGACGGATATTATGAGAATCTCTATTATGATTATTATGAGTATCAATGATTTCCTTTGTTGGAATGTTAGAAGCCTTAAAGTGGATTATCTAGGTGAGATGAAGTCCCCAAGGGAATCATATAACATGTCAAAGTCATCATAAATAAAGGGCTTGGTAAATATACAATGCTCTTGTGGAAAGAGATCTAACATGATTAAATCAAATTTCAATTACAATCTAGGTTTACACATGTTAAGGAAAAATAGAACTGAAAAAGAACCAATAGACTTGATGTATGCACACTAGTGAGTTGTCTTGAAAAGTTCAAGATATGGCCAAGAGGTTTAAGTGGTCCTATAATGAGAGGTGACTTAGGAGGACCACTAATTAAAGGAGATCCAATTTTCAATTATGCATTCATAACCTCAATTGAGTTATCTACTTGTTGATGAATTCCTCTTGCACCAAAGTGTTCTCACAAGTAGGGAATTTTATTAAGTTTCTTTTTGTTGATCATCAAACCTAAAACTTGCACATTCAAAGAGAGAAAATGTTGGTCCATTTAGAGGCTTGCCTTAGTAAAACCCCATGTAAGTTTTTCCACAATTTCTACAATATCAATGTCAATGATAAAATGATAATGGATAGGAAGGAATGGTGAAATCACAAATTGTTGCAACTCACCACCCTTCAATGGCTTCCTTGAATGATTGAGGTCATGCACATCACCCCAAGTTCTTGGATCTTGCTTGCTTGATTTTCTTGAATGATTTGGATACCTACAAAAGGGGTTAGTCTTTACAAAATAAAGATGAAATGAACACATAAATTCACATAGGTTTTGACATGATGATTGGATCTTGAATTGTTGTAATGAATATCTAAAATTTGGCTCCCGAATTTCTCTTGATAATAATGCTTTCTCATAAAATCTCCTCCTTTCTTTCTTCTAGTTTCAAATGGCGAAAAGACTAGGTATTTATTTAATTTCTCAAAAATTAGATCCCAATAGCTGACCTTTTCAAAATTGGGTCCTAACACAATATGACTTATTTGGCCTGGGGTAAATGGGTCCTAACCCTATTTTCCAGGACATTAAGTGTCTAGGGAAAAATATCAATTGGATGCATTTGTTCAATGCTTGCAATTTGTTGAAAATTGGTAAAAATGGGCCTTGAAATGCATAATTTAGGAAGTTATGAGCTTAATTAGGTCTAATAATTTAGGGGGGACAAAACATAGTGTGAAATTTTCAAGGGTGACAATTTATGATGCTACAATTTTAAATTACCAGTTACAGATTTAACAATATCGTTAAAATATTCCTTTGTAACAGGTACTTCTCTGGTAGAGTGCTTGAATGTCATACAATAGTGCATTGGTATCTCAAATCCACGTACAAAGACACATAACTACCCACTAGCATTAAACTAAAAATAATTTTTGGGTAAGTGCACAAAGATGGTTCTTAAAAAGGGGACTTAAGTGGACAACTTTTTTCTGAAATTAGGAAATAGTGACCTTGGATGTGAAATTGAGGATAGTTACACTCAAAATTTTGAGATGGAACAAAAACAAGGATCGAAGTGCTCCGAGTCTACTTTCTAAAATACTAATTTATTTTTAAAATGGTTGATATTAAGGGGTTCAAAAGAGGGACGTACACAAATTGGTGTTGTTTTTGTCAAAAAAACATAACATAACAACTCTTGTACGACCCTCGTACAGTGAACTTTTTTTTAGTATTTTAAAAATCACAATGGTTAGAAGTTAGCTAACAGTATGTAGTTGATGCATGATTTTTTTGATAATTTTTTAATGAATATTTGATTTTTTACTAATTTTCGAAGTGGACATATTCTGAAAAACAGAATTTTGGTTGTGCTACCCCTACAAATTTTGGAAACTAATTGATTTTTTTTTAATTTTTTTTTTATAAATTTTATAATGGAGTCTAGTTTATAAAAATGTAATTTATTTAAAAATTCGATGAACGGTTAATTTATAACAAAAAAAATACCAAACTTTTTGGAAAAAAAAGACATACAAATAAAATAAATTATGGATGAAAGGCTTAACATTTTCAAACAGTGAAAAAAATTACATCGTTGGATAGCTAAGAGAGAACCCAACATAACCCATGTGTTCGATTTTTTCGATATTGAACCATGTGCAATCCTAACGGTGAGCACGAACTCGATTATGTGAAATATGGTAGATTTTTTAAAAACATGTCTCTGGTCATTGGGAATGCTTTCCAACCCTTTGGGTTGGTAATCCAAGGCAAATACCAAGTATAAGGCTTGAGAATTCCCAAATCAAGATATAACGAGGGTACACTATAACGCGTTCGCATTATATTTCAGTTTCGATATTGTTTTTGCTTCTGCGGGAAACATGTCAACTAAGACATAACGCGAGCTCATTATAACACACTCGCGTTATGTCCTTCTTTATGTTAAATGCCAATATATTAAATGTATACTGATATATTTGTATGTTTGTATGTACATGTATGCTTGTATGTTATGTATGCATGCTTGTATGTATGTACATATGCTTGTATGTATCAATGCATATATATTGTATGTATGTATGTAAGATTGTATCTACACATGTATGCATTTATTTATGTATGTATTTAAAGGGAGGGATAATTTAAAGAGAGAGAGAGAGTCTAGAGAGATGGAGAGGGGGTGGAAGTGAGATTTTAAGAGAGAGGGAGTGGGAGAGAAGGGGTTGGATTGAGAGGGACTTAGTTAGGTAGGGTGGGAGGGATAGAGGGAGGGAGAGAGAGAGGGGGGCTGGGAGAGAGAGAATTGAGAGAGATGGAGAGAGAGGGGGGGGAGAGAGAGACAGAGAGAAAAAGAGAGTTATGTAGGTAGGGTGCCAAAGGGAGAGACTTGAGAGTGTGAGGGGGGTGAGAGGGAGAGACTTGAGAGATAGGTAGTGAGATGGAGTGTGAAAGAGAGGGAGTGAGAGAGAGAGAGAGAGTGGAAGAGAGAGGGAGTGAGAGTGAGAGACCTGAGAGAGGGAGAGGGTGTGGGAGGGAGTGACCTGATAGAGGTAGAGAAAGAGGGGGGTGGATTGAGAGGGACTTATCTAGGTAGGGTGGAAGGGATATATAGAGAGAGGGGAGAGAGACAAAGAGAGAGTTACTGAGGTAGGTTTCCAGAGGGAGAGACCTGAGAGAGAAGGGGGGTTGGAGGGAGAGACATGAGAGAGAGGGAGAGAGAGGGAGTGGGAGAGAGTGGGATAAAGTGGGAGGGACATAGAGAGAGATGGATAGAGGGAGCAAGAGAGGGAGGTAGGGATTGATTGACCGAGAGGTACATAGAAAGAGGGAGACAATAGATAGAGACAAATAGAGAGGGTAGGAGGGAGGGAGGGAGGGAGAGGTGATAAGTATAGATAGAGAGAAATTGATAGGGGTTGAGGGTATAGGGTTGAGATATTAGGGTGGAGGACCTATAGGGTTGATGGTTTCTAGGGTATTAGGGTTTAAGGTTTGAGGGTTGAGGGAATAGGGCCGATGGTAGAGGGTATTTGGTTGAGGGTATAGGGTAGAAGGTTTAAGGGTTTAGGGTTGAAGGGTTTAGGGTTAAGAGTTTACTTGGTTGAGGGTAGAGGGTTTAGGGTATATGGTTGAAGGATTAGGTTCAAGGTCCAATGTAAGGGGTAGAGGGTTTAGGGTTTAAGGATTGAGGGTTGAGGGATTAAGGGTTGAGGGTTGAGGGTTGAGGGTTGAGAATTGATGGTTGAGGGTTTAATGTATAGGCTAGAGGGTAGAGGGTAGAGGGTTTAATGGTTTAGGGTTTAAGAGTTGAGGGTTGAAGATTGAGGGTTTAAGGTTGAGGGTTGAGGGTTGAGGGTATAGGGTATACGGTCGAGGGATTAGGGTTGAGGGTCCAATATATAGGGTAGAGGTTATAAGGGTTGAGGGTTTAGGGTTTAGGGATTAGGGTAGAGAGTTTTCTTGGATTTAACGGTTGAGAGATTAAGGGTTGAGGGTTTAGGGATTAGGGTTGAGAGTAGAGGTTAGAGGATTGATGGTAGAGGGTTTACGGGTTAGGGTTTAAGGGTTTAGGGTTTAGGGTTGAGGGATTAAGATTTTATAGAGTAGAGGGTATAGGGGTTGAGGGATTATGGTTAAAGGGTTGAGGTTTGAGGGATTAAGAGGGTATAGGGGTTGAGGGATTAGGGTTGAAGGGTTGAAGGGTTGAGGGTTGAGGGTTGAGGGATAAGGGTTGAGGGTTGAGGAATTAAGAGGGTATAGGGGTTGCGAGATTAGGGTTTAAAGGTTGAAGGTTGAGGGTTGAGGTATTAAGGGTCAAGAAGGTTGAGGGATTAGGGTATAGAGTTTACTAAGTGGGTTTAAGGGTTGGGAGATTAGGGTTGAGGGTAGAGGGTAGAGGATTGACGGTAGAGGGTAGAGGGTTTACGACTTAGGGTTTAAGGGTTTAGGGTTTAGGGTTGAGGGTTGAGAGATTATGGTTTAAGGGTTGAGGGTTGAGGGTTGAGGGATTAAGAGGGTATAGGGGTTGAGGGATTAGGGTTGAAGGGTTGAGGGCTGAGGGATAAGGGTTGAGGGTTGAGGAATTAAGAGGGTATAGGGGTTGCGGGATTAGGGTTTAAAGGTTGAAGGTTGAGGGTTGAGGGATTAAGGGTCAAGAGGGTTGAGGGATTAGGGTAGAGGATTTACTAAGAAATTAGGTTTAGGGTTGGGGATTAGGGTTGAGGTAGAGGCTGAAATTGAGGGATTGATGGTAGAGGGTAGAGGGTTTGCAGGTTAGGGTTTAAGAGTTTAGGGTTTAGGGTTGAGGGATTAAGAGGTTATAGAGTAGAGGGTATAGGGGTTGAGAGATTAGTGTGTAAGGGTTGAGGGTTGAGGGATTAAGAGGGTGTAAGGGTTGAGGGATTAGGGTTGAAGGGTTGAGGGTTGAGGAATTAAGAGGGTATAGGGGTTGTGGGATTAGGGTTTAAAGATTGAAGGTTGAGGGTTGAGGGATTAGGGTAGAGAGTTTACTAAGTGGGTTTAGGGTTGGGGGATTAGGGTTGAGGGTAGAGGGTAGAGGATTGGCGATAGAGGGTAGAGGGTTTACAGGTTAGGGTTTAAGCGTTTAGGGTTTAGGGTTGAGGGATTAAGAGGTTATAGAGTAGAGGGTATAGGGGTTGAGAGATTAGGTTTTTAGGGTTGAGGGTTGAGGGTTGAGGGATTAAGAGGGTATATGGGTTGAGAGATTAGGGTTTAGGGTAGAGAGTATTGGGTTGAGGGTAGAGGGTAGAGGGTAGAGGGTTTTAGAGTTTAGGGTTTAAGGGTTCAAGGGTTCAAGGGTTGAGGTTAACCCTCTACCCTCTATCTCTCTCTCTCCATCCATCTCTCCCTCCCTCTATATCTCCATCTCTCCCACTATCTCTTTCTCCCACTCTCCCCTTCTCCCACTCTCCCACTCTCTCCCACTCTCTCTTTCTCCCACTCT
>CM021102.1:470374489-470393015 GCA_007115665.2 Sequoiadendron giganteum | reverse complement strand
TCTCTCTCTCTCTCTCTCTCTCTCTCTCTCTCTCTCTCTCTCTCCCCCTCTCTCCCTCTCCCACTGTCCCTCCCTCACCCTCGGTCTTTCTCTCCCACTCTCTCTTTTCTAACCCTCTCCCTCCCTCGCTCCACCACCCTCTCTCTCACTCTCTCCCACTCTCTCTTTCTCTCCCACTCTTCCTCTCTCCCTCTCCCTCCCTTCCTCCATCCCTCACTCTCCCTCCCTCCCTCTCTCTCCCTCTTTCTCTCCCACTCTCTCTTTCTCTCCCTCCCTATCTATTACTCAGATACCATGATGCTTAGAAAATTCTCATATGATCTTAGAGGATCGTGTTGGGCCCCTCTACAAAAACCTCTCTCGGTTTCGGCTATCTTGGAGTGGTTTTCCTATGCCGGCGGATTTTCACTTGATGGAAAAAGCGTAAAATGCAAGCAATGCAAAGTTCCAAAGTGGTGCAAATTTCGCTCTGCAACTTGTGTGACCAAGGGGACTATTCCAACACATCTGAATAGGTATTTTTATGCTAGGCATGGTCCTCTTTCACACTGAAACACGCAGAATCACTCCAAGCTATGTTCCACCGGATCGATCCCTTAAGGGTCCAAAGTGCAAAATGGCTGCAAACTTCAGCGTGCTATTACTTAGATACCGTGACACTTAGAAACTTATCATCTAATCTTATAGGATTGTGTTGTGCCTATATACAAAAACCTCTCTTGGTTTTGGCTATCTCGGAGTGGTTTTCTTGTGTCGGCAGATTTTCACTTGATGGAAAAAGTGTCAAATTCAAGCTGCAAAGTTGCAAAGTGGTGCAACTTTCGCTCTGCATTTCGTGTGACCAAACTAACTGCTCCAACATGTCCAAATAGGTATTTTTACGCTAGGCATGGTCCTCTTTTGCACCAAAACACACGGAATCGCTCCGAGCTATGTTCCATCGAATCGATCCTTTATGGGTCCAAAGTGCAAAATGGCTGCAAACTTCAGCATGCTATTACTCGGATACCATGACACTTAGAAAATTCTCATCTGATCCTACAGGATTTTGTTGGGCCCCTCTACAAAAACCTCTCTCGGTTTTGGCTATCTCAGATTGGTTTTCCCTTCGCGGCAAATTTCCACTTGATGGAAAAAGTGTCAAATTCAAGCAGTGCAAAGTTGCAAAGTGGTGCAACTTTCGCTCTGCAACTCATGTGACCAATTTAACTGATCCAACATGTTTGAATAGGTATTTTTATGCTAAGAATGGTCTTTTTTCACACCGAAACACACAGAATCGCTCTGAGCTACATTCCACCGAATCGATCCCTTAAGGGTCCAAAGTGCAAAATGGTTGCAAACTTCAGCATGCTATTACTCAGATACCATGATGCTTATAAACTTCTCATCTGATCCTACAAGATCATGTTGGGCCCCTCTACGAAAACCTCTCTCGGTTTTGGCTATCTTGGAGTGGTTTTCCCGTGGCGGCGAATTTTCACTTGATGGAAAAAGCATCAAATGCAAGCAGTGCAAAGTTGCAAAGTGGTACAAATTTCGCTCTACAACTCGTGTGACCAAGAAAATTGTTCCAATGCATCTGAATAGGTATTTTTATGCTAGACATGGTCCTCTTTTGCACTAAAAGACACGAAATCGCTCTGAGCTATGTTCCACCGGATCGATCCCTTAAGGTTCCAAAGTGAAAAATGGCTGCAAACATCAACATGCTATTACTCGAATACCGTGAAACTTAGAAACTTATCGTCTGATCCTATAGGATTATGTTGGGCTTGTCTACAAAAACCTCTCTTGGTTTTGGCTATCTCAAAGTGGTTTTCCTGTGGCGATGAATTTTCACTTGATGGAAAAAGTATCAAATTCAAGTTGTGCAAAGTTGCAAAGTGGTGCAACTTTCGCTCTGCAACTCGTGTGACCAAGCAGATTGTTCCAAAACATCTGAATAGTTATTTTTATGCGAGGAATGGTCCTTTTTTGCACCAAAACACACAGAATCGCTCTGAGCTACATTCCACCGGATTGATCCCTTAAGGGTCCAAAGTGCAAAATGGCTGCAAACTTCAACATGTTATTACTCGGATACCATGATGCTTAGAAACTTCTTGTCTAATCCTAAAGAATCATGTTGGGCCCCTCTACAAAAACCTCTCTTAGTTTTGGCTATCTCGAAGTGGTTTTCTTGTGGTGATGGATTTTCACTTGATGGAAAAAGTGTCAAATTCAAGTTGTGCAAAGTTGCAAAGTGGTGCAACTTTTGTTTTGCAATTTGTGTGACCAAACTAACTACTCCAAAACGTCCCAATAGGTAGGTTTACCCTAGGCATGGTCCTCTTTCTCACCCAAACATGTGGAATTGATCAGAATTGCGTTCAACTAGCTTGATCCCTTATGATGGCATGCAAAACACTGGAAAAGAGAAACATACAAATGACGGTTGAGAAGTTTGAGTATTCCACACAAAAAATGTATGATCATTGGTGCAGAGCACCTTGTTCCTCCATTTGATGAAGAAGGTCTAGTTCAGTGGTTTTAGTGATTATCTGATGGTGAATAGGTTGTTGTGGGTATTTTGAGCATGCTTTGTCTTGAATAAGGTCAATTAAGACCATTAGGTATGTTTTAGGGTGACTTTTGGTTCTAGTGATAAAAAATGTGAAAATTTCCATCTTGCACTAGAAGTTGTCTTTGTAGTCTTTGAAGGAAAATTTGTGAATTTTTATATTATTGTGAAAGAATGGAGTTTTTTCAATGTAATAAGGCTATTTGTACGCCATGTGTGTGGGTTTAGAGGTCATTACATGTACTCATTAGGTTGGAGGAGTCTAAAGTTGCAAATTTGTAAGTTGCTTAAAGCAGCAAATTTGAAATGCAATGGTTACTTATTTTGAAAGTTGGGTTTTAGTTAGTTGAGGGCATGGATCAGTTAGAGAAGGGTGTAAAACACTATGTAAAGCCTTGAGAGGCTTGAATGGAGGTTGTTGATGAAATTTTGGAGAAGATCTAATAAGAATTATTCACACTGTTCTCTATTTTTTAGATTTTTGATACAAACTTGTTGATCTCATACTTGGTACGACCTCCATCTTTTAGATAAAGAACATATTGGAATCTTTTTATGAATCATTTCATGGAATGCCAATTGTAAACGTTTTTTTTTCTTTTCGATAAAGTTGTTTAGCATCCATCAATTAATATTCAAGACAAATCATGAAGGAAAAAAATGATCAATCCTAGGGCTAACCAATTAATAATTATACACGTGAATAATTCAAGGATGTACTTGTCAATAAGGGAAGCAAAAGTACTGAAAAACACATAACCCTCAAAAAGTATACACACGAATACATAGTATACACAAATTAATACAAAGTATATGTACGAATACAAGGTATACGCATGAAAACACGTAAGCCACAAAGTATACATTCGAATGCATGTAAATCACAAAGTATACACGTAAGTTGTAAAGTATACACTTGAAAACACGTAGCTCATATCTATTGAACCATAAATTTAGAATGAAAATATGGACAAGCATCGATAAAAGATATTTGTATTAACCGAATAGCCATGTAGGCATACATCAATATATGTTGGTATAAGTATAAAATATATGTACAAAATAGCCATATAGGCTTACGAGAATCCCATATAGGCATATAATGTCAAATATGTCTAATAAAAATATGTACAAAACTGCCATGTAGGCATACAACAAAGGGCTCTAGAATCAAAAGTCATTGCTCTCCATGCCCTGGAAATAAATTCTTTCCCTTTCCTTTTCGATCGAATGGCGATAGGTCTATCACTCATTTTTGCTATGCTCGAGGAGTGCTTCTGTTGCTCCTCCTAGTGTTTAGTTCATGGTGAAGTTTTAACCGTTACAATAAGAAGTAAAGACATGAATATATAGAAATTACATTATAAAAAATGATATATTTGACAAAATAATTGCTTACCACCATTTCATGATCTCTCTCCATGGGGGAAATATTCTCATGCCCATGCTTAGGAATTCTCAAGCCCTATATAAACCATACAAATAGAAATTAAACTATGTGAATCAATAATGGTTTGATTTTTCACTAACTAACATCTATAACAACAAATGTAAATTGAAATTTACTAATTTGCCTCATACCTCTCTAGTCAAATCCATTGAGGATTGTATAGAAGATGACACACTAATATCCTTTGCCCTTGTCACATTTGTAGGTGTTTCGTCTTGCATCATTTGAAAATAAAGCAACAAATTATTCAACGTAATCAACGATGTGCATATAAACTACACAAATATATTAAGTACTTGATTCATTAGTTAAACTCTTTATTCTATTACCTCCGTGTAGGTTTGAGTAAATCCACCGCCACTAGGAAGTGTTCCATCAAAAACTCCAATATTAGTCTGTTCAACATCCAAAATCGCATATTAAATTACCATTCGTAAAACAATTCTATTAACATGCAATAGATTTATAATTGTTTACTAGTTACATACCCCAACAATAGGTGTACTGCAGAAATAAGTTGGTGGGGGGCCGATGTATCCAGTCTCAACACTATGACCCTACAATTTTATTAAAATCATAAAACATTTTTAGTTAATCTTTCATTTCAAAATTGAAATTTAATAAATTAAATTCAATGAACTTGCACTAAATTTTACTTGACTATCGATGTCATATGCCTCATGCAAAAATGTCAGCTACCCTCTCCAACTCCATAGCTGTAGATGGATCCTATGTACCAATCTCCTGAGTGTCGGTGGGATCATATGAACAAGTAGCCCCGCAAGATTGACACACATGTGTTCGACGACCACCACTCGAAGACTCCCCTGGATGGCGTTGTAGAATAGGGCCAGTATGATGGATGACACTCTGGGTCAAAGTGTTGATCGCCTGCCATGTCTCTACATTAGCACTTTCCTTCGTGATGGAAGGCATAACAACGTGCTCATGAGGTGGCCTAGCGAGAGCTCATCTACCTTGCCACATAGGATATGGTTGTGCACCGGGTCTATCCTAAGCTGACCCCCCACCTCTCCCTTGGAAATCAAAATAATTTTGGATTTTTTTCAATATGAACTCACTGTATAGTTTCTTAAGGAAATATTGCGGGACCTCGCAATTGTTGCACGGTGGGTAATCGAAGACCATGTACCACCTATCGTAAAAATTGGTCCCTAATCTGTTGGTGGTGGCACCAATGGATAGGAAACCTCTTCGCATTGAGGGTAAGATTTTGATTTGTGCGTGGGTCGGTGAATAATGAGCACAAATCAACTTTTGTAATTTTTAAATCCTTTACATCTTTGTATGATATTTTATTTGCATAATAGTCCCTAGCCGCCTACCTCCTATCTTGCCATCCAGTTATTTTTTTGCTAATTGAATCTACATTTTTCACCATATCTTTCAATGAATTTTCTAGGGTCATTCTTTCTGTGGTTGAACCATTTGGATAACTCAACCTACTGATCAAATCCTCCGTTTATTTTTTGTTGTTCTCAATTTCACTCATTAAATTTTGTTGAGTGCCAGGAGGGGGTTGAGTGATTGGTGGAGGAGGTTGTTGTTGTGGTTGATTTTGATCTTGAGGATTTGGTTGGTCTTCTTGTTGAGGATCTTGAGGGATTGTAGGTTGATTTGCATCTCCTAAAAATTAAAATTAAATATATAACAAATTCAACCTAAAACTAACTAATTCAAAACAAAAACCACAAAATCCTTACCTCTCACATCTCCTCCTCGTCGTGGTGCCATCGTTATGAAGAAATAGAAATTTTTGGTGAAATAATTTGTTGAATTTCTCCTCCTAGAATGCGAACGTGTAAGTATGGGGGTTTTGGCCATGGCTGCAAGAAAAAAATAGTTGAAATAACAATGACTGATTTTCACTTTTTTTTTGGCTTTTAACAAGCAATAACACGAGCGCATTATAACGTGCACGCGTTATTTCTTTTCAAAAGTTTTTTGAAAGGTGTCCACGCAATTGCTACCCATTTCCATGCACCCGCCCTTTTAGGATTGTTCAAATTTGTAATTAACTTCCAACTTATAAATTTTGGACATTGAAATGGATAATCTGATAGATATAGATTATCGAGGGTCATTCATGTCATTCTACATAGTTTAGTACATTCTTGAATATGCATAGTTCTATCTTTGGGATTTTTTCACAAGATTGTTCATTTCATCTAGCATGGGGATAATACTTCCTAAAGTTAAGAGTGTCTCTTTATATCGCTTAACCTATGTAAGATGCCAGGAGCTTTGTCTAATATTTGGTGATGTTTGTACATTACTCCAATCAAGAATTGATATTCTAAAAAAAACTCGTTGCACTAGTCCATGCAAGGAGATCCATTTGGTATCAACATCCTTAAGAAGATTGTTTCCTCCTAAAACATAGGGAAATAGGTTCACCAATATGTAGGGGTTATGATGCACCTATCTTCCTTAGTTAATTAGGAAAAAGAGATCTTGTAGGGCAAGATTGACTTGCAACCCTTAGGTGAGTCAATCTTAAGGGAGATCTTGTTGTTTTCCTTATGACTCAGGATAGCGTAAGTCAACTTGAAATGCACTTTTGGCAGATAAATGAAAAATACCAAATTAATGCAATAATGCAATGTAAAATATGAATCATCAATTTAAAACCTTAATCTAACAAAATCAACAAAGTTTTAGTAGATCTGACAAGGTTATGAATTTATGCACTTGTCACCAAAAGCATCTGTTGAATGTCCTCCTAGGACAAATTTTCCCTAGGGAAAATGGGTCTTTCTATGTAGATCCATAATCTATTTTCATAGTCCTCTATTCTTGGATCCGCCCTCTTGATTCATCTAGATTTCATAGTCGACAAGTTGGAATTAAATTTTGCAAGTGAGTTTTTGTGGCTTGATGACAATGTTCACAACTTTGACAACTTTTCAAAATTGCACTTTTGATCAATCTTCAATCCTTCTTCAACCTAAGATCTGCAAACACAAAGAGAGGAAAAAGTTGTTTGTTTTTGGTGAATGGGGGTTTGCCTTGGTCAAACCCCATTTTGGTAATTAAACCTTCAAATGAAATGAAACATGAATGGAAGGAATGATGAATGAACAATAGCTTGTTGCAACTCACCAAACCATTGAATCAAAAACCCTTAGAGGACTGAAGTATAACAAATCTTTCCAAGGTCTTGATCTTGCATGAAATAGCTTGATTGGATGTTGATCTTGATGCTTGAATATTGAATTGAATGCTTGAAGCCTACATCACAATGTTACCTCCAAAAACATGCATGAATGATGATAAATTTGACATGATGCTTGAGATATTGAATGCTCCAACAAAAGACTGAGAAATCTACTCTTGAAAGCCTTTGACAAAAACCTTTGCTCTTGTGAAATTCCTCAAAAATTTCTAGCTTGCTTCTAGGATTTGAATTGACAATAAGACCTTGTATTTATAGGTAATCTTCTAATTTCCCAAAAATTAAACATCAAAAGATGACAATTTCAAATTGAATTTGAATCATGAAAATGTCACATAAAACATATTCAAAATTGGGGTCCTAAACTTAAGGGGGACTGGGCAAATAGGTCCTATTCCCAAAACCTAGGACACATGAATTACAAGGAAAATTAATTAATGTTTGGAATTGTTTAATACAAGTTTCCCTTTTAGAAAATGGGATTAATTAGGCTTTTAAATGAATAATTGGGACAATTATAAGATTAATTAAGTCTAATTTAATTAAGGGACCCAAACATAGTGTGAAAATGTAAAGGTGTACATTTTTCTACACTACACTTCCTATTATTCCCTTAGCAAAATTTTAGAATTTCACAAAAAATTTGGGACTTCGACAGAAGTATGAGTAGAGCTCATGGACTATATTTTCAAATTTTGATATTGGAGGAAACTTGCTTACAGTTTTAAATGCTAAATTCATCTTGTGGGACATGCAATGAATGACAATCATGTATGATGAAGAAGTAGTTTGTAACTTTACACAAAGACCATTCATGTGACCTTGCATTACTGAAGCTCCATGAGCTCCTATGTACACCAACTTTTTGGAAATTGTGAATTCATACATACCTCTAGTTTCATTCAAATAGATTTTGTGATGTTGAACTCTCCTTCATTTTATGAACACATAGTAGATGAGGTTGGAAAAAATGTTGGTGTATAGTATACACATGCATACATACCTAAGAAGTATTATCTACCACAGTAACTTCAACTAAAGATAATGCAATGAAGGTTGACTCTTTTATTTTCTCTTGTAAATCTTATTTTTCCACCTCACAAAGATAAATTTTCCATTCCCGTTGAATTTTTATTGACCAATGTGTGCTAATAAAGTGAGGAACACCCAAAAGTGATAATAAATTATTATATTTTGGGTAGTCTATCATAGAATGTTCTCTTGAAAAAATATGAAAAACAACACTCATTTGAATAGTTTTTTCCAGTTGTGCTCCTGACTTTATCTTTCCAATTGAGCTTCAATTGAACCTCCACATGCATCAACCTTCACCATTATTTGCATATTCTCATCATATTCTAGGGCATACATAACATGAAGACATTTTTCCTTTGATTTCTATCTTACTACTGATTTTTCCTTTCTATATATGATTTATTTTTCATAAACTTTACCCATATTCTTTTCTATAGTGTCAAGCTTTAGTTGCAACTTCTTGTCTCTTCTATATTTCAACCTACAAATATTACATATTCATTATGTTGGATTTTCATCTTTGTTTGTGTTCTCCATCAGTTCAATGAATGGTTACTTTGACACTCAATCAATCTAAAAATTCCTTGTCATATCCCACTCACGACCCATTTTTTATTTGGCTTTTATTTTCCCCTTCCTTTCAGCAACATCATCTACAATGCCAATATTTTCATCTAGGTTAATTAACACATTCTATCTAACCTGTATATCCCTTGGAAAATCTTCTACAACATTTTCATCCTCTTCTAACTTAATTAACTCAATCTCATCTTCTAGTGAGGTATTGACAATGCCTTATTCATTAATATTTGATGCAAGAGTTTATGATGTAGTTCCATCTTGATCTGATTGATCAAAAATATTGCCAAAGTAAGACTTTATAATAACTCTACATTTTGGGTGTTTTGATGACCTCCCTTCACCACCCTGATGAGTCTTACTCTTGTTGCACTTATTGCTCGACATATTGATCTCTCACAAAATAAAAGACTAGAAAAATGTCTTCCTATTCAAGAAGGGCATAGAATATAGAATCTAGATCTCATTCCCTACTCAATATCATATTTAAGATTGAAGCATGAATGGAAAAAGGATAAAAAATATTATAACACTATGAAGAAATGATCACTTACCTTTAGGTTTTCACTAACTCGCTATTCGTTAATGCAACAATGCCTGTAGTTGTAAGTTTGTAACTTTGCTATGATCAAGGTTCCAAGTCCAAATTTTGAATTGAGATCTCATAAGTTCAAAACTAAATAAAATGTGTAAGAATAAATCAAATTTTTGATTGTATTTATATCAATCCATATTTAGTGAATTCCATGATATTTTTTTATGGTATAGTAATAATTTGGTGAATCTTGCGTGATTATACAATGATACATTTAAATGTTGGGTGAATCAAACCTTGACAAAAATCATACGTTATAATTTTCAAGGAAATTATGACCCTATTATTAGCATGGAGTTATCATAGTATTAGCAAAATGAGTCCTTATACATAGTTATTTTTTAATGTAATTGGCGAAATGTGTTCTTAATTGAATAATTTTTTCAATGTTCTTAGTGAAATGGGTCTTCATACGTAATTATTTATAAATTTTATTGGTGAAATGGGTCCGCAGACACCGTAAACATTTAATGATGTTGGCTAGATGTGTCCTGAACACAATATCATTTTAATAGTATTGGTGAATATATGAGTGATTTAATACATGCTTTCAAGATTCCAAGCAAAAATATTAATTAGTCTGTTGGAAACACGTAGTTTGTTATGGTAAAACAATTAATTTAATATGCCTCATAAAATAAATCAATGGTGAATTGAAATGCATTGGACCGATAATTCATAAAATCTAGGTGATTTGGCCACCCTATTGGTTGTAATATATTTGTCGATTTTGACTTGGCCGATATGAACTATTCACTAATTGGTGAAGATTCACCACTAAAATTTCATTGAAAATAACATTTCAATAATTTTAGTAGTGAATGGTTCCATTAAGGAAAAAAATATAGATTTATTAGGGCCTATCTTAGCATTTTATGAGTTGAAATCAATATTTCTATAGATTTAACAATTTAAATAGCTCCTTATTCTCAACGCTTTTTCTATTATATACCCATACCTAAAAAATCAAATTTAATTTTAAACTCAGTACCACCTTTTAATATTTTTTTTTCCAATTGATATATGTAACTTCTTTATATTATGTTAATACATCTATTTCACATAGTTCAAGATTCAAAGTAAATATGATCTACAAAATTGTTATGTATATAGTTTAGATAGAAATGAAATATAGGATGTCTTAAAAATAATTATGATATCAACTTACTACATTTCAAATTATCACATTAATTTAAGAAATTATATTTCATACCTATCTTCATCAATTTAATTGAACACAATATTGATTGAACACATGTTATATCTATCTATAACTTTCCCATAATAGATAGGAAGATTTATGATTCTATATATATACTCCTCTTTCCTATAGATATAATAATTTTTATACATTAGAAATTTATGTTTTACATAAAGGAAGTAATTATTTATAGAACAATACAACATTTATAAAGAAGATGACAATTTTACAAGTAAATAATAAAGAATAAAATGGTAGATCGATGCTTAAGAAAAATAACTTGCATAGAACATTTTTCATCGCCTAACCTCATATATGAACTAAATTTATAAATACATCCAAGCCCCCAAGTCCCAACTCAAGATATTGCATATATACTCTATTAAATACACCACTAGTTACAAACCATAAAAATCACTTAAGGAATTATCCAAACTTGAAGTTTACTTTAAATGATTCCAAATAACCCTAAATCTTGAATCTCAAACTTTTGGTTCTAACAACCTTTTAAGTGCTTATTTAGAATTATAACTTGACAAGTAATGACATATTCATGCAAATATTTATTTATTCAAAAATAAAATTTACCCATAACACTAGTTATACATAAGGGTTTGAAAGAAGCAACTTGATGGTTTAGAAAAGACCTCAATATGTACCTTAATAATCTAGTAACATAGAAGTCAACAAAACCACAACCCTTATTGTAATAGGGAATATGTTAACATAGAGTTTATAATTTTAAGCCCTAGATCTAAGGGGCATATTATTAAACATACCTTAGCCCCTTGATCAAAGAGAAGATTTAGCTAAAATATGTGGCTTAAAATCCTTTAGTGAAGATTTAACTCTACAACATCTATGACTAAATAGTCAAATATAGCCACCCCAAGGTCTATAATAGTAGAAATCAACCAATTTAAATGAATAACCTTGAGATAAGGTCCTTTATATACATGATACTATACACAAAAAAAGACCCAAATGATGAATAACAAGTTTTTGTTGAAATAATTTATCCAAAATAACACCTAACTTATTACAAGATTCTTATGATAGATGAAAAGTGTTTGAAGATATAATTGTAGATTTGATGACTAGGAGGATTGAAATGTTATTTTTTTTAGATAGACTAAAATTTGGATTCCAATCATCCAAATCATGTCGCTCAAGTCAATAAGATTAGTAATGAATGACTCAACCAATGCATGAATGAAGGACTAATAACAAACCTCAAGAACACTAGTTAAATCTAGTGAAACCATTAGCCAAGTACCTATTGGTAAAATGATTTGTTGATACAATATTTTGCTAAAAAATATGACTTGGCCAATTAGTAGTGCGAAATATTCACAACAATGGAAAAACATTTATGAGATTTCCTTTGTATTTAAGAGAGGAAACTACCTTGTATGATAGTGTTTTCAAGGTTTTTGTATATTTTTAACTAGAAAGCACAAAAAGAACACAATAATGAAAAAAAAAGTATAGAGTAAACTTAGCTAGGCTTTGATGAGGTACTAACAAGATTTTTGAAATAATGATAGGAATGCAAGAAAAAAAATATTATAAAACAACCAACAAAGACACGGGGATATTTAGAGAGAATGCACAATATTGACAAGAGAATATGGGTTTAATAACTTACATTATTATCATGCACAAAAAAGTAAGAAGAATCTATTACAAATTAAACATAATAATAAACTATAATAAATGAAGAACATAAAGAGAAAAGATTCAAAAGTGCTCTTCTAATTCCCCAAAATCAAAATACAAAGTCTCTGTTCCATTTCCAATGCAACTTAATATACAAGTGAACATATAAAAAATAATCACAAATTTGATATAAGCAAAACTCGTAAACAAAGAATATTTTATGGCGTAAATTTAAAAAAATATCTTCAAATTTCTTAAAAATTAGGAGCACAAAGTGTCCTTGCAGCTTCTCCTTACAACCCTTTTCTTGAGAAGTATAAATTTATCCCATTTTTACATTGAAACAATTGTATTTATAACCTTACCCCTAATAATCGACTTATAACTACTTTATAACCATTTCTTGAAATTATAAGTCTACTTATAATCGATGCTTATGGTGCTTTATGATGGCTAGATAACCATTGCCTTCTTTGAGTACACTAGAACTTGCACCCATAAGAGATTCAAGGGATACACCAATAGGAAGTTAAAGGTAAAACATTTAAATGAATTTTAAAAATACATAATTGGTTATATAAAAATATAAATTTGTACATGTATCATTGTATACTATAATTAGGTATATAATTTTGCAGAATATCTTCATTTTTTGAAACAATTAGATTCCTTTGAGAAATTAGTATCAAGTTTGCATCAATTAGAGTTGCATAAGAGTGTCTATTTGTCTTTCTTGAAGCTCCTCTTTTAAAGTCCTAGAATTCATATACATTGAAATACAATGTTGTTAGATGAGAAATCCATAATTTGTAACTATTTTACTAAATATAAATTTAACAAAAAAACTATTTAGGAGACTCATATGGACTATTTTTAAAAACTTTTTCTTTATAAGAATTGTTTTGTAAGCTAGAAAACATGTATAATACCATAGATATATATAAAGTTGAGTTGAACTCATATTTTATTAGTTATATGAAATGAAATAGAGAAGTTGGCTTTACCTTGGTTGGCAACAAATATGTAGCCAATAGACATCATGGAGTCTACACACTAAAATTTACATGGAGTTGACTTAGAGAGACTACATATAAACGAAATAAATAGAATGCTTTAAATTTTCATTAGATGGAATTCAAGAGTGTAGAAGGATATTAAAAATGATTAAAAAAGCTAATTATTATATTGACTAAATATATTTAAGACACTCAAATTTTTTGGTCACATTTTAAAGCTTATTAAAACTTATCAATGAGAATCATGAATAATGATTTGTAAAAAATTCCTTGCATAAATAATGTCTAACCAACTTACCTTGGAAAACTATTTGGGACCAACATGTATGCTTGATTATGGCTTAATTTTTAATAATTTATACTTCACCATTGAAAACATGAAGTACAAGTTCCAACCTTGTATGATATTCACTTGAGCTGTAGAACCAAGCAATAGAAAATAAGCATCATTATGATTTGTATTAGTTAAATTTAGACTTCTCTCCACCAATCCTATTTCCCAATAATAAACCCCATTGAGAATTTAGACTTCTTTGCACTAATCCTATTTCTTAGTAATTAACCTATAGAGATAGAGTATTACTCTCAATATTAAGAGGAAAACAACACAGAGTGTCAAAATAAAATTAGCTTATATATAAAACTTACATATAATCTGTTCATATATAAACTTGGGAAATCCAAATGTTTAGATGTTCATCCACAGGAACGAAACAAAAAATGAAGGAACAAAACAAATCAAAATGCTTCTAATATGGAATAATCCACAATGAAGGAAAAACAATTATAGTGTGACACCACCCATTTTCCCTAGATCTCCAAAGTGGGTTTTAATCATATAATGAAAAAATATTTATACTTGCCTAAGAGTGTGGTTTTTGCATCCAATAGTAGGATTAAATAATAATAATGAATGTAACATATATAGGATTTGTTGCAAGAGATTTTGATTTTAGTTAAAAATATTATAAATTCCAATTGAACATAGAGAGAATCTATTGTAATCAAGCATAACATTTTATATGTTTTATCCTCACTCCTAATTCACCCAAATAGTCTTTGAGACAATAACAATGTTCTTAATCAGAATGGCAACAAAGAAAGATGAAGATAAATTTTAGAGCCTAATTTTTGGGATTCAAAAGGTAACAAATATATCCCTACCCATAATAAGATACTTTGCTAGAAAATTGAACATTTAGATTAACATGGGTGTTAAAGTAGTAGGCATACAAGATCAATCATGCATGCCATCTTTAATAAGAAAAATTATGTGAAAACATTTTTGTATAGAATCAAGGATTAATTTACCAATATTTTAATGTCACTTTAGATCACACATCTCTACATAAAGAATACCACTCCTACAGATGGTCAATCATATTGAACACAAGTAAAGGATGTTGCTCAAACATAATATAATATAATATAATCCAATATGCAAAAGAAAAAAATAGAGGAGATAATATTCTTCAAAAGATATTTTATACAACAAAACCTATGAATAGCAAACAAAGAGACATCATATGTAAGGAAGCAACTTGCAAATTTGATTTGAAAGTAGTATTGTGAGATGCAAGCCACAATCATGAATAATCACATAATTTAAGTAAACATCATAAAGTATATGGATTATTTTATGAAAATATCTATTTGATGATGTAACCAAATCATTCAAAGGCCCCAACTCCAAACTGAACTACAAGAAAGTGGCTCATCTAAAAGATGCTCAAATTGTTCTTCTCAATTCAAGCAATACACTTGCAACTAATGAGAAGATCTAGCAGTTGAAATGTTGGGTGGGAAGGAAATTTTTGGACAACGAAATCCTTAAAAAAGAAAATCCCATAATCAATACAAAAACAAATCAAATCATAGAATTTCAATTCCTACCACAATTTCAAACCCTAAAATTTGAAGCCATATAATTTCAAACCTAAAAACTAAGGACCTACAATTAAAACAATTAAAAACTCAAGCATCTTGAGAATATCTACTTAGACCAAAACTGCAATGGTTTATAAATGAAGGCCTATGACTCCTCAATGGAAAACATCGGTTGTGAGTTAATGTTTGTTTTTAGGCATGGGGTGAGGAATGTTAAACTGCCCAGAAGTTGTTTTTCCCGACATGGGTAGATAACAATATAATTGTTTTAGAATGAAATAAAACATAACAAAAAAATGATCTGGTTATGTACATATTCCTATGAAATAAAAATCATTGAAACCATGGAAAGTGACTTACCTCAATGTTCTTCTTACATTATGTCGTGTTGTCAATGATGTCAATGAGAGAAAAGGGGAAAAGTGTAAAGGAAAATTTTAAGAAACACTACCACAACATATTTTTTTTCAAATGAGACAAACCAAAACCAATCACTCTACTATTATTGCTTCAATCTATTAAAACTATTTATGAAAAGTGGATCTACAAATATCTAGGTTTTAGGGCTACCAAAATCTGATATGATTCTAAATTCTAATTTATAAAAAATTTGTAGCCTTTTAAACAAAAATACTAAATGCAAGACAAAAAAAATTAGGCATGAGATAACTTTCTCGTTAACCTCAAGATGGTCGGACAATAGCCTAAACCTATTTTTAGGCATGAGACAAGTTTACAAATGAATTGTGGATTGGCAAGTCCACAAGGGAAGCTTATCGACTAATTAATAAATTGTATAAAGTTTATTATTATAATAAGAGATCTTTTTGAAATAAAATCATTAATAAAAAAATCTCTTAAGACTATTAATAATTTTTTTAATATTTCAAATTACAATGTTTATGTTTTTTAATAAGTTTTATATAAATTTGTAACTCAAAATCATAGAATATGTTGCATCATTATTTTTGATATTTTATTTACACTTGTAATATAAAATAGAATCATTAAAAGGTCGTAGTTTTATTTTTGAAGGACAATGGCATGTTCGTTGATTATGCCATCCACCATGGTTCAAATATTTTGAAGGTGCAACTAGACCAATTTCAATCCTCAAACAAATTTGACAAATTGGACCCCACTATGCATGGATGTCAATATTCATGAAATCTAGTCATTTCCATAAAAAAAAAAAAAATTGTACCCACAATAAAAGTTAGGGATCCGGATGGTGATCTATCTTTTGTTCTCCACATGTGGTCTACTTCCTGTGAACCCAAAAAAAATGTTTTAGATGATTTCTTGAGCTAAAAAATTTGTTGTTTTTAATGGGGTTCATTATATTAGATTTCCTGTTAGCATGTGTAGTATGTGTAACAAAGTTGAAACCTTCAAGCATTTATTTTTCTAGTGTCATTTTACTTTTAAATTATAGCTATTTTTTTGGGCAATTCCTTGATTTGGGCTTATTAGGAATGTGTTTAATTCGGTTGAGATCTTATTTGGATGTAGTAGATACTTCTCTATTGAGTTTAACAAGTTTTGGCTTATCTTTACAAGTGGAGTATTGTGACACATTTGGAAAGCAAGAAATGATGAGATTTCCCAAGGTAAGAGAAGAAAATTTATTGAATCTTATGGTGAGATCATATTGTTTAATTTCATGGTGAAGGTTTCAATGATCATGGAGATTCAGAAGAAAGTGTTTACGATCCTATTGAAAGAAGGCCTCGCCTTAATTTACAAGAAAGATTGTTAGTGTGCATTTTTTCCCACAAGATAGAGATAGGTTGGATGAGAATGAGTTGCAATTATTCAAATACTACATGGAGTAGAATAAAGTTTCCAAGCTTGAAAAAAGAGAAATAAGTGTCCAAATGAGGAGAAATACTAAAATACTAGTGAGTTATGAGCCTATTGTCTTGAAGACCTAAAACCAAAAGATGAAGTGAAGACAACAACTGGTACTTATCATATCAACCACTATGAGAATGATAGTAACCAAAAATGTTGTTGATAGTAATTCTATACTCTCTAGTATTATTTTATGGTGTTTGTGAGTCTAGATTGTGTTAGTTTGCAAGATAGTTATCTTGTTTCTATAGATTGGTTAGTGATGCTTGTTCTCAGATTGGAATTGTTTGGTGGTTGGTGCTTGCACCTCATATTGCAACTCTTTTTTGTAATTTTTTCCTCAATCTCTAACATAAAAAATAAAAGTCAAGGAGTGAGCAAAACCATGTATTAGGCATTGCCAATGATAACCAACTAGGGTGACAATAATTTGAAGCAATGAAGCTCCAAGAAAAGGATTTTCAATTAAACAAGTATTACATGACACAAAGTACATGATTTCCAATATATTATTTTGAAATCAAGTAGCACACTTATATATGTTAACAACCATAATAGTTAGGTTAATTTTATTTTTTCACATTCTTGACATGTTAAAATGGCATGCATATTATTGCATGAGATTGGCATTTGGCTTATTGGATATTATAAGAAGCCCGAGCGCGTAGAATATTATTTGGAATAATTAGAGTGTCACCTTTAATTTGTTCTCAACGGTTTACACAAATTTAGAGTGTTGCCATTTGGAAGCAATTAAACTCTTTAAATAAATATAGTTTTCATTAAGCTTGTAATCTAGTATTGTGGGATTGGATTAATTGTATCTTAAAAATAATACTAAATAAAGTTATGTATCTCCACAATAAACATTTGGAGTATTGGGTATAAATTATCAATTAGTGAGAGTCTATCATAGCCACAATACTAGTCTCAATATAGAAAGTAGTGTCAATTATCCACCAAAATTGTGAAAGAGAGGAAGATCATCCACAACCATTAATTGATCACGTTGTGTTACAATCAATCTGAGCACCACCGTTATCAAGTAATAGTATATGTTACCGAATTTCATGTGCAAGATGAGTGAATAAAGAAGAGTTTTTTATAAATTTGTAACTCAAAATCATATAATGTATTGAAAGCGTCATCATTTGTGAAATTTTATTAAATTTGTAATTCAAAAGAGAATCACCAAAAGGTTGTAGTTTTATTGGTTGAGGACAATGGCACGTTCCTTAATTACGCCATCCACCAAGATTCAAATACCCCAAATAGTGTGTTATGGACTCTCATGTGCAACAAAAGACCCCGCCCAAGTATTAGACCATCTCCCCTACTCATGAGAAGCAACTCAATCGAAAGAGTCCAAAACAAAGAAAACCAAAATTCTCTATTAAAATAATAATATGGATGTATTAGATAAATTTCTGTATTAAAATAAGTACTATGAATCTAATAAAAAAAATTTGGACCATTTCTCGATTTATGCGT
>CM021102.1:470329802-470374389 GCA_007115665.2 Sequoiadendron giganteum | reverse complement strand
AAACCCTAATCCCGCAACCCCTATACCCTCTTAATTCCTCAACCCTCAACCCTTATCCCTCAGCCCTCAACCCTTCAACCCTAATCCCTCAACCCCTATACCCTCTTAATCCCTCAACCCTCAACCCTCAACCCTTAAACCATAATCTCTCAACCCTCAACCCTAAACCCTAAACCCTTAAACCCTAAGTCGTAAACCCTCTACCCTCTACCGTCAATCCTCTACCCTCTACCCTCAACCCTAATCTCCCAACCCTTAAACCCACTTAGTAAACTCTATACCCTAATCCCTCAACCTTCTTGACCCTTAATACCTCAACCCTCAACCTTCAACCTTTAAACCCTAATCTCGCAACCCCTATACCCTCTTAATTCCTCAACCCTCAACCCTTATCCCTCAACCCTCAACCCTCAACCCTTCAACCCTTCAACCCTAATCCCTCAACCCCTATACCCTCTTAATCCCTCAAACCTCAACCCTTTAACCATAATCCCTCAACCCCTATACCCTCTACTCTATAAAATCTTAATCCCTCAACCCTAAACCCTAAACCCTTAAACCCTAACCCGTAAACCCTCTACCATCAATCCTCTAACCTCTACTCTCAACCCTAATCCCTAAACCCTCAACCCTTAATCTCTCAACCGTTAAATCCAAGAAAACTCTCTACCCTAATCCCTAAACCCTAAACCCTCAACCCTTATAACCTCTACCCTATATATTGGACCCTCAACCCTAATCCCTCGACCGTATACCCTATACCCTCAACCCTCAACCCTCAACCTTAAACCCTCAATCTTCAACCCTCAACTCTTAAACCCTAAACCATTAAACCCTCTACCCTCTACCCTCTAGCCTATACATTAAACCCTCAACCATCAATTCTCAACCCTCAACCCTCAACCCTCAACCCTTAATCCCTCAACCCTCAATCCTTAAACCCTAAACCCTCTACCCCTTACATTGGACCTTGAACCTAATCCTTCAACCATATACCCTAAACCCTCTACCCTCAACCAAGTAAACTCTTAACCCTAAACCCTTCAACCCTAAACCCTTAAACCTTCTACCCTATACCCTCAACCAAATACCCTCTACCATCGGCCCTATTCCCTCAACCCTCAAACCTTAAACCCTAATACCCTAGAAACCATCAACCCTATAGGTCCTCCACCCTAATATCTCAACCCTATACCCTCAACCCCTATCACTTTCTCTCTATCTATACTTATCACCTCTCCCTCCCTCCCTCCCTCCTACCCTCTCTATTTGTCTCTATCTATCGTCTCCCTCTTTTATGTACCTCTCGGTCAATCAATCCCTACCTCCCTCTCTTGCTCCCTCTATCCATCTCTCTCTATGTCCCTCCCACTTTATCCCACTCTCTCCCACTCCCTCTCTCTCCCTCTCTCCCTCTCTCTCATGTCTCTCCCTCCAACCCCCCTTCTCTCTCAGGTCTCTCCCTCTGGAAACCTACCTAAGTAACTCTCTCTATCTCTCTCTCCCCTCTCTCTATATATCCCTTCCACCCTACCTAGATAAGTCCCTCTCAATCTACCCCCCTCTTTCTCTACCTCTATCAGGTCACTCCCTCCCACACCCTCTCCCTCTCTCAGGTCTCTCACTCTCACTCCCTCTCTCTTCCACTCTCTCTCTCTCTCACTCCCTCTCTTTCACACTCCATCTCACTACCTATCTCTCAAGTCTCTCCCTCTCACCCCCCTCACACTCTCAAGTCTCTCCCTTTGGCACCCTACCTACATAACTCTCTTTTTCTCTCTGTCTCTCTCTCCCCCCCCTCTCTCTCCATCTCTCTCAATTCTCTCTCTCCCAGCCCCCCTCTCTCTCTCCCTCCCTCTATCCCTCCCACCCTACCTAACTAAGTCCCTCTCAATCCAACCCCTTCTCTCCCACTCCCTCTCTCTTAAAATCTCACTTCCACCCCCTCTCCATCTCTCTAGACTCTCTCTCTCTCTTTAAATTATCCCTCCCTTTAAATACATACATAAATAAATGCATACATGTGTAGATACAATCTTACATACATACATACAATATATATGCATTGATACATACAAGCATATGTACATACATACAAGCATGCATACATAACATACAAGCATACATGTACATACAAACATACAAATATATCAGTATACATTTAATATATTGGCATTTAACATAAAGAAGGACATAACGCGAGTGTGTTATAATGAGCTCGCGTTATGTCTTAGTTGACATGTTTCCCGCAGAAGCAAAAACAATATCGAAACTGAAATATAATGCGAACGCGTTATAGTGTACCCTCGTTATATCTTGATTTGGGAATTCTCAAGCCTTATACTTGGTATTTGCCTTGGATTACCAACCCAAAGGGTTGGAAAGCATTCCCAATGACCAGAGACATGTTTTTAAAAAATCTACCATATTTCACATAATCGAGTTCGTGCTCACCGTTAGGATTGCACATGGTTCAATATCGAAAAAATCGAACACATGGGTTATGTTGGGTTCTCTCTTAGCTATCCAACGATGTAATTTTTTTCACTGTTTGAAAATGTTAAGCCTTTCATCCATAATTTATTTTATTTGTATGTCTTTTTTTTCCAAAAAGTTTGGTATTTTTTTTGTTATAAATTAACCGTTCATCGAATTTTTAAATAAATTACATTTTTATAAACTAGACTCCATTATAAAATTTATAAAAAAAAAATTAAAAAAAAATCAATTAGTTTCCAAAATTTGTAGGGGTAGCACAACCAAAATTCTGTTTTTCAGAATATGTCCACTTCGAAAATTAGTAAAAAATCAAATATTCATTAAAAAATTATCAAAAAAATCATGCATCAACTACATACTGTTAGCTAACTTCTAACCATTGTGATTTTTAAAATACTAAAAAAAAGTTCACTGTACGAGGGTCGTACAAGAGTTGTTATGTTATGTTTTTTTGACAAAAACAACACCAATTTGTGTACGTCCCTCTTTTGAACCCCTTAATATCAACCATTTTAAAAATAAATTAGTATTTTAGAAAGTAGACTCAGAGCACTTCGATCCTTGTTTTTGTTCCATCTCAAAATTTTGAGTGTAACTATCCTCAATTTCACATCCAAGGTCACTATTTCCTAATTTCAGAAAAAAGTTGTCCACTTAAGTCCCCTTTTTGAGAACCATCTTTGTGCACTTACCCAAAAATTATTTTTAGTTTAATGCTAGTGGGTAGTTATGTGTCTTTGTACATGGATTTGAGATACCAATGCACTATTGTATGACATTCAAGCACTCTACTAGAGAAGTACTTGTTACAAAGGAATATTTTAACGATATTATTAAATCTATAAGTGGTAATTTAAAATTGTAGGATCGTAAATTGTCACCCTTGAAAATTTCACATTATTTTTTGTCCCCCCTAAATTATTAGACCTAGTTAAGCTCATAACTTCCTAAATTATGCATTTCAAGGCCCATTTTTACCAATTTTCAACAGATTGCAAGCATTGAACAAATGCATCCAATTGATATTTTTCCCTAGACACTTAATGTCCTGGAAAATAGGGTTAGGACCCATTTACCCCAGGCCAAATAAGTCATATTGTGTTAGGACCCAATTTTGAAAAGGTCAGCTATTGGGATCTAATTTTTGAGAAATTAAATAAATACCTAGTCTTTTCACCATTTGAAACTAGAAGAAAGAAAGGAGGAGATTTTATGAGAAAGCATTATTATCAAGAGAAATTTGGGAGCCAAATTTTAGATATTCATTACAACAATTCAAGATCCAAGCATCATGTCAAAACCTATGTGAATTTATGTGTTCATTTCATCTTTATTTTGTAAAGACTAACCCCTTTTGTAGGTATCCAAATCATTCAAGAAAATCAAGCAAGCAAGATCCAAGAACTTGGGGTGATGTGCATGACCTCAATCATTCAAGGAAGCCATTGAAGGGTGGTGAGTTGCAACAATTTGTGATTTCACCATTCCTTCCTATCCATTATCATTTTATCATTGACATTGATATTGTGGAAATTGTGGAAACATGTACATGGGGTTTTACTAAGGCAAGCCTCTAAATGGACCAACATTTTCTCTCTTTGAATGTGCAAGTTTTAGGTTTGATGAGGATTAAGGGGAGCCTGAAGAAAAATTGTCCATTGTTGCAATTGAATCCCTACATATTGTCAACAAAAAGAAACTTAATAAAATTCCCTACTTGTGAGAACACTTTGGTGCAAGAGGAATTCATCAACAAGTAGATAACTCAATTGAGGTTATGCATGCATAATTGAAAATTGGATCTCCTTTAATTAGTGGTCCTCCTAAGTCACCTCTCATTCTAGGACCACTTAAACCTCTTGGCCATATCTTGAACTTTGCAAGACAACTCACTAGTGGGCATGTGTCGCAACGACCAAGTTATCACACAGTTGCTCACACATATAACATTCCTCAACATAATGGTAAAGAGTATGATACTATTTAGCAACTCTTTCATACTCCAAAAAACATCTCCCTTTGTGATTTGATTCATACATCACCTACATACAATAGGATTCTCCAAGAGGTTTTGCAAAAGACTGGTGTTCGATCTTTTGTTAGACCGAATGATGTGGCTGCCTTATTTGATTGTATGCAAGTGAAAAATTCAGATATTAAATTCCCTCAACATGAATTACCATCAATCGAGATCCACAATAAACATGAGGCCCAAATGATAAAGGTTATAATAAATGAACTAGAGTTAGGCATACTCTCATAGAAAATGGATCGGGTCTTATTGTTTGTAGCGTTGACATCCTAGATAAAATTGGTGTGGATAAGAATGTCATAGAACCCAATGATGTTAGTATCCATTGTTTTTGAAAATGTTAATGACCAATAATTAGGAATGATCACACTACCCATTGAGGTTGGCCCCTTGGTTTTTCCTACCCATGTCCATATCATTCCAAGACTTCTTTCATAAAATCTTCTCCAAGGTAGACCATGGATTCAAACCATGAAGGGAGTCTCGTCTACTCTTTGTCCTGAGATGAATTATGAATATAATAACAAGATATACATGGTTAAAGCAAATGAATAAAGTTATAAGTTACAAGACCAAGTCCAACATAATACTTCCAACTCTCTTAATACTTTGATTCCAACTTCAAAGGTAGAACCTATACAAGTTCATGGTAATCCTAATTGTCTTTCACCTATTATAAAGATCTTAGACGATGATTAGGGACCATTAGATTTTACACCTTGTTTCAAAGGGGAGTCTCAAATATTTCCCTCAAAGTCCAAAGAGTCGAATGCAAATGATTCATCTTCAAACACATGTTTTGGGGCTGATTGGGGTGCATTATATTTTATACCCTCCTTTATGGGAGGGTAAAAAATCTCACAATCTAAACCAAAATAGTCTTGTGTCTCATTTTCTCCACTTGATTCTACATCAACATCACCCCATGGCAGTGATGGGGGCTCTTTAATCCCCGTCCCTCATGAGAGGAATATGTGTAACTTTAAAAAACTTAAAAAGGATTTGTGTTCTTAGAAAGAAGTCAATATTTCTCAAAAGCATGTAGATAAAATCTCTTCATCTAATTTGGAAGCATGTTATGGTCTTGGATACAAAATTATTTCTAAACATGGATGTAATGGAGACATGAAACAAAATGATAGTGATCAAGTGGAGTTTATACCATACTTTTCCAAGCAAGGTCTAAGTTTCCAACATTCCTCCCCATCTTCATCTAATGTTTTATCATCTACTATATGTATGACATCTTGGGATAAGAAAGAAAGATTTTCTTCACAAGATAAAGAAATGCCCCCTAGTATGGATCAAGAGAATATCTTGTCAAGGCTTCTCAAAGCCTGCTTGATTACTCTTCCTCTAAAAATGAAATTTTTTACAACAAAAACTCATTTTACCATCGAGTGCATGGTCATTCCACCAATCAATGTCAGACCTTGAGTAATAAAATACAACATCTTAAGTATTATGGTGCTCTTCCTTGTGTTGATTCACCTAATTCCTATTGGAGTTGAGCAAGTACAACACCATAGGAGCCCAGTGATCTCTGCAAGAAAGAATACCTGTTACAAGGAAAAGCAAAGAGAAGCAACAAAGAACACTATAAAATGCTCAAAGATGTGGAGCTCTATATTCACCAATGTGTAAAAATGAATAATTACAAAAGAAAGTTTTTCAACCACATATTTATGAAAGAAACCCTAGGCTTGCACATTAAGATATACAAATATCTTATCCATAGAGGATAAGGATTGCAAAATATCTCTTATCCACAAAGGATAAGGATTGCAAAATATCTTATCCACTATTATGCACCTAAAGTTAGCTTAAGTGTAAAAGAGATAAAAGGGAACTTTAAATAATTAAACAAATATTGTTTAATTAATAAAGTAAATAACCAATTACTCTAACACCCCCCCTTAAGCTAGACTTAGGGAGAAGCTAAAACCTAGAAGAAACTATTGAAAGCAAAAGCAATGGGTCCTGACAACTAGGCCTCATTAGGTACCCAAATACAAGGAAATCTCTATGAAACGGAGAAAAAAAAGGAGAAAACCCACTGGGAAAAATCTCCTCTCCAAAAAGAGATAGAAGAACATGCTGAAAGAAACATGAAGGAAGGAAGGCCTCATAAAGACCTCCCAAGGAAAAATTCCTTCACCCCAAGCATAGAGTGCAACTGAAGATAGTGTGGCGATGCAAAAGGCTTCCTGAAGATGTCTACAACCTGCTCGGCAATGGGAATATACTCCAAGATGAGAGAACCATCCTGAATCAATTGTCTGATGAAATGCATATGAAGCTCAATGTGCTTCGTCCTCTGATGCTCCACCGAGTTGCGAGTAATGTGTATAGCACTCTGATTGTCACACCAAAGAATAGTGGGACTATCAAGAGGAAAACCAAACTCAGTCATCAACTGTCGAAGCCATAAAATCTCCTGACTAGCAAGCACAACAGCTCAGTACTTAGCCTTTGTAGATGATAATGCATGAGTAGGCTACTTCTTGCAAGACCATGTGATAGGACCAGAGCCAAGATAAAAAAACAAATCCAGAAGTAGACTTCCGATCATTGACATCACTAGCCCAATCTGAGTCAGTGTAGCCAACAATGTGAGGATCCCCTGATGTGTAGTGAATTCCATAAGAAATGGTCCCCTGAATGTACCTCAAAATACGCTTGGAAGCTTTCCAATGAGTCTCATGAGGATCATGGGAGAATCGAGAGATAAGGCCAACCACAAAGGAAAGATTAGGACGAGTGTGAGTTAGGTACAACAAAATACCAACCAACTGATGGTAAAGTGTAGAATCCACTGAAGGAGTGGGGCAAGTAGTAGTCAAAACAACCCCTGACTGAAAAGGTGTGGGGGAAGGCTTGCAATCAAGCATGCCAAAGCATCAAAGCATATCAATAGCATACTTCTATTGGTAAATGTAGATCCCATCAGAAGTCTGAATCACCTGAAGACCAAGAAAATAGTGTAGAAGACTGAGATCTATCATCTCAAACTGCTTCATCAAAGCTTGCTGAGCATGCTGAATCATAGAGGATGAGCTACCTATGATGAGGAGATCATCAACATAGAGTACAAGAATCAGGATCTCACCCTCAAGATTCTAAATATAGACTGTGGGATCAGAATGACAACATGTGAAATCAGTGGAGAGCAAAAAAGAGTCCATCTTCTCATACCAAGCCCGAGGGGCTTGTTTGAGACCATATAATGAACGTTAAAGTCTGAAAACCAAAGAAGCATCCTGTACAAATCCTTGAGGCTGCTCCATATAGATCTCCTCTTGTAGGTCACCATGCAAGAATGCACACTTCACATCCATCTGAAAAATGGGCCATCCCCTAGAAGCTGCAAGTGATAGTACAAAGCGAATAGAATTCATCTTGGTGATAGGTGCAAATGTTTCGGAGTAATCAATACCCTCAACCTGCGAGAAACTCTTTGCAACAAGACATGCTTTGTACTTATCAATAGAACCATCGGCAACATACTTGGTGTGATAGAACCATCTGCACCGAACCATCTTTCTGCCCTTAGGAAGAGGACAGAGATCCCAAGTACTATTCCTCATCAAAGAAGAATACTCCTCCTCCATAGCACTATCCCACTCAGGGTGCCCTATCGCTTTTGAAAACTTTTGAGGATCCTCTGAAAGAGCATGACTCAAAAGACTGGAACCCGAAGTATGGGAACAAGTAAAATGAGTGTCTGAAGGATCACCTGCCATAGATCCTGCTGCCTCAATAGTAAAGCGAGCCCATTTGGGCATTTGAGGTGGAGCAAGGGGAGGTGGAGATGGGGGATCATCAAAATCCTCATCAGAATCATCCTCAACATAATCCTGAAGAGCAACAGTGGGAGGAGTAGGTAATGAAGTAGACACTGGAGATAGGGTATCCATTGTGGGAAAGCACTCATCAAACTGGACATCCTGTCGAAATAGGACCTCTCTGGAATCAGGATCAAACAACCTGTATGCCTTAACATCCTCACAGTAGCCGACAAAAATGAGGGGTCGACTCTTCCGCTCCATGGCTCTCCTTTGAGCATCAGGAATAAATGCCCATGCCTCACTACCAAATACTCGGAAGGATGAAACATCAAGCTTTTCATGAGACCAAGCCTCCTCAGGAGTCATATGTTGAATCACCTTGTGAGGCATTCGATTCTGAATATAGTTGGCACAATTGACTGCCTTAGCCCAAAAAGACAAATCCATGGACCTGGACTGAATCATACAATTTGCTATCTCCCGTAAAGTCCTAATCTTTCTCTCAGCGACACCATTTTGCTAAGGGGTGTAGGGAACAGTAAACTAATGCTACAAACCATGCTCAGTGCAAAAATCTCTGAAAGCCTGATTCACATACTCCCCCCCATTATCTATATGTATCTGCCAAATAGAAAGGCCAAACTGCTTCTCTACAAATGTCTTGAAGATTCAAAAGGAATCAAAGACATCAGACTTGTACTTAAGAAGGTACATATAGAGGAATGCATAAAGGGGGAGAGAGATACATTAAATGAAACATCATAAGGGATCACATTATACACATGCAATCACATAAAGAAACATGAAAAAGAAAACAATGCAAAATACTAGTAAGGCACATGCGAGTCAACCTATAGCATCCGATGTCATTTCAATATGTTGTTAATTTGTGTTTGTGTAGGAGTGGGTTTGTCAACCATAGGTTTATTTTCTTGTTTTAGGGGAGGAACAAAAGGAGCCATGGGAGGTTTCTCAACCAATTTCTCTTTAGCTTTGTAAACTTGTTTGACTTTAGGAGGCATAACGAGATTGTTTTGGTTGTCTCATGGTCTCTAGTATGAAATCGTAGGATGATTTGTCATAGGTTGATCTTGGATATTTGGAACGGATTTTTTTCTCAATCATCGATTCATCAAGGATAGGTGGCTCAATCACGAGTGGAGGAATGTTTCTAAGGGATAATTATGCTATGTGGTTTGCCTTAAAATTTTGATATGCTTTGGAAAATTAGTCCTCATGAGGTCTAATAGGTTTAATCAGCTTGAGCCATAAGAAATCCAATGAAAAGTTCCCTCGGGAAGAAATAGGATTAAAGCCACTATGGTGCACAATAAAGATTTCAATACCAAATGTAATCTCATTTAATGTTATATGAAGGAATGCATTAGATGAATATTGAATTGATATTCTAACTATGGAGATGTATTATGTTTAAAGCATATTTTGTTGAATATTTTACTACCTTGGACATGTTTTGAGAATGTGTATGCAGGTACATGTTCATTCCTCTAGGAAGAGGGGAAGTATCACTCAGAAGGAGGTCTGGGCCAGTTAACCAATAAAAGTAACCTATATGAGCTTACACACATCACAGTAGAATAATTGAGCTAGGTTATCATGTGGGAAATAGGTAATTCATCCTTAGTGTAATGTGTCTGCATTAGTAAGGGTCTTGTTTACTACTAAATGCATGCTTGGAGGATGTTTATCTATTTGAGCTTGTGAGTCTTTATCCTACTATGCTTGTTGGTGTGGTTGAATGAGTGTTTGGATATAATCATATATGAATATGTCGGCACACGTGTATGATGGATATAATGGGATGCCCATACAAGTGTGATGACATATGTATAGACATGCATATATGTATATAAATTTTATTATAATGTTATTTTCTTTTATCTTTTCGTCAATACATATCTACGTCAAAAGTATGCATGTATATGAGTATATATGTACATTGATCCATGTGTTAGAGTATAATCATATACATGTATGTGTAAGTAGAAATACTTACAAGCATACTAACACAAGGGATCAATTATATAAATGCGAATATATGTATATATACTTAAGAAATGTATGTATCGATGAGAATATGATAAGAAAGGGTAATTTGATATATACATATATATGTGTGTGTGTGTGTGTAGCATATTAAATATGTTTAGTGTGAGAATTAAATGTGTACATATGTATATATAATGTGTATATATATATTCATATGTATATATGTATCCATATACATGTATGATGGCAAATGGACATGCCCATATGAGTGTATTGACACATGTATACATACACATCTATGTACATAGAGGTATATATATATGTGTATACACAACTGATATATTACTATAACAATGTGATTTCTATTTGGATGTATTTTTTTGTATATCGATTATATATACATGCTTTATGAAGCATATGATAAATGTGGAAATATATTAACATATACCTATATACATATACGTATATATATAAATATGGGATAATATATATATGTATGTATTATTTGTGAATATAAATGTACATTTATGTTTAAATTTTAATTTCTTTAGGATCAACTATCTTATGAAATGAATAGTAGTTGACTTTTAATGCTATTTATATGGTTTTAAAGTCAATTACCATGAATGACTTGGAGTTCGATGATGAGAAAAGGTTGATTCCTATTTATGAGGAAATCGTGAACTTATTAAACATAATTATCATGATGTATTGCAATGATCAATAGCTGTAAAAGCTTGGAAACATTTCAACGACTATGTCAAGCTGATTAAATGAAGAAATTGACTCATTCTTTGACTTGGTCATTACAGGCTTAAATGTCGTTGACTTGTTTTTTACTATCTCTATCATGAAGGAATTTTTGCCATCTCTGAAATGAATAGTTATGATATTGGTGCCACCTTTGAATCCTCTTAACTGTAGATGTCTATTTGGAGGTGCAAATTGAATTCTAGCATATGAAGATTTGAATTGGTCTCTATTTGTTGTCAAACCTAAGAGTCAATTTGTATCTACTTAAACTAAGTCTATGCTTGCAAATTTGCCACTTTTTGCCTAAGTTAAATGTGTTTCTATCCATGCATTTTTTTGTCAAATATCATGCCTAATCTATAGGCCATGTGATCACCCGTAATAGATGAAGGAGTTCATCTATTTGGAATGCCTTCTTTACACAAGTTTACACACTCTTCTGTGCAATATTTTTGAGAAAGTTTTGCATTTTAATTATATTCTACCAAGTATAGTGAGGAGAATCCTTAAGTATTAGAGTGATTTTATTATCTTTTGAGAAGTACTATTTACCAACTTGAGAGTTAAGGGTTGTGACACTTTGTTGGAGGATCAATATTAAGATAGTTTTTGTTCTAAAAGTGTTATGCTTGCAGTTAGTCAATTGGAAAGATTATCATACGCATGAGGATATTCTACTTTTGTTTATTCTATTTTTGAATGAGTTATGTCTTGATTGATTAAACTAGTCTTGTCATTACTTGCATATAGAGGAAAGTATTGTTTTCTTTGAAAGAAAAGTGGAAACTATTTACTTTGTTTGTGCATTGTTTATAATTACTCCATAATAGGAGGATTATGTTTATCATAAGTATTACAAACTAGATATGAATAAACATGGGAAGCATAAGGCTTATTCATAGCTTTAACCCCTTTTAGTCAAAGAGGTGATACTCTCGAATGGAGTCCTCTATTGATGTGACAACTCTTCAATTGAGGCCATGCTTTGTGTTTGTATTTACTCCATGATAGGGGAGATGTTTTTCATAGGTATTATTATTATACAAGATATGATTAGACATGGGTAAGAGATATTTTTTGTCATATTTATTTTTATTATCCTAGATATTATCAAACATAGACAAGCTTAAGGAAAACTCATAACTAGATATTTAATTATGCTAGATGGCTAGCAGGTTACTCTTGGGAATGTTATCCAATGAAGGGAGGGAACTAGTACTTTGTTTTATGAGTTGTGTTTCCTTAGGTTGTGTTAAAGAGATAGGTTATCCTGGGTAGTAGCTTACACATGGAGAGGGATTTCCTAAGTATAGATATAATGGCCTTAAGTAAAAATGAGCTTGCCATAGTGTAGGTGAATGTTATATCATCACTCGATTATATTGAGTAAGAACACTTTGGCCAAAGTAGTGAAGATGTCTGAAGACTCCACTGAATAAGTGTGAATGTCAAGACTCCATTTTCAAATCACCGCGTTCATTTAAATACATGAGGGCTACCTAGCGTAGGTTATAAATCCTAGTCACGTAGGACACAACACTAAGCTTAGAGTGGTATGTTGTACAAGGTTACTCAACCAATACCTTTGTCAAAGGGAAGGGACATCTATCATTGATAGATGTTCGGGGGACCACATATGAGTCCATGGTTGGAAAAAAAGTGCTTGAGTGATGCTTCTCCTCCTCAGTAGGTGAAAACAGACAATGGTTTTGAAAGGAAGATTCCTGGACCATCTATATCTTATGCTACGAAGCGCGGTGGAGTTGTGGTTGTAATAGTGTACCTTTTAGGAATATTGTATTTTCTAAAATTATTATATTGGAATGGAATCTCTATGGAATATTGTATGACATCTTTGTTCAATATGATATCTTTGTTTTGGAAGATTTGTATAATTTCTTTAGAATGTAATGAAAAAATGGAATTTGTGTTATTTCAATTAAGAATGTAATTTTACATTATTGGAAGAATTTTTTTTATTGCTATGTCATGGAATCATGTTTAGATCACTTAAGGTGAAACATTAGAAATTTTACTATGAAGAAAAACAGGGTTGTTACAAATAAGCTCATTGAATGAGCCGATTGAATTATTCGGTAAAGAGGAAAACCACTCTAAAGCAGTATCCTTCAAGGATCTCATAAATAGTTTAGCCAAGAACTTATCTTCAAATATGAAATCACTACATAGGAATATATAAGAGGAAACATGTCTAACAAGATCTCCTTTCCCACCATATTTCTCAAATCTAGGAACTTCTATACCTCTTGGCATTTTTGTTCTCAATATCTCCAAGGATGACGGGTTGGTTTTGATGTATTGTGAAGGTTGACCATTGTTGTGTTGATTTAGGGTTGTGACTTGCTGTTGAAGGGATGACATTCTTTGTAAAAGTGTGTTAGTGATGGCATCATTGTTGTTATTGTAAGGTGGAGGGGAGTAAGGTGGAGTGGTGTATGTATGCGAAGGGAAAGTGAATTGTAAATTTATGAGGGAGGATGATTGAGGAGATATTGTATTTGAATGCATAAATTTAGAAGGATTCCTTGTGGAAATACCAAAGGAAGTGTTGACATTGCTAGTAGGTTGAATGGTTGTGGTAACTTGAGTACTAGTGTATGTAGTTATGGAAATAGGTATTGTAGAAGGAGGAATTGAAGTTTCACCTTGGATTTGGGTATACCCCAAAGCTTGAGTACAACTAGTCACGGTAGGGATGGTTTTGTTAAAATAATGCACATTGGTTGTAGGTAAGGAGGTCATGGGAAATAAGGTATGCATGCTATGATCCATAGAGGGTTGATAATCAACACTATTATAAAGAGAGTTAGAAAACCAAAGATCCACAATGAATGGCATATCATGGGATGACATGAGTCTCGAAATACATCTCACAAAACTATTGCTAATAGGACACCAAGTTGTAAAGATCATACAAGTTTCACAAGCTTAGTGTACAAATCCAAAAAGGAAAGAGGCTAAAAATGCAATGTAATGTGTAAATGCAATTTTTAGATTCTAAACAAGGTAATTTTTTTATTACACTATGCAACAATCTGAAAATGAAATCTTGTAAATGCAATTTTGAAATCACACAATGCCCTAAATGGACCAAATTAAGCTAGATATGATGAAATTAATGAAACGAAAACTCAAAAAACTGAAATAGAAATATGAAAGCAAACAACAGAAGCACGAAACTGAAGATTTTAATTTCTAGAAATGCAGATTAAGGCCTGATCAGGGACTCATTTGCCCTATGGAAAATGGGTCGTAAATAGGTTTTTGAAACTAATTTTTACAAATTTTCAATTTTTTCCAATGGTTTTTAGATTCAATTTGTAACAACAAGATTCAACTTCAATTTTTTGTAAATGCAATGTGGAATGCAAGTGCAAATTATGAAAAAATGATGACTTAAAAGACCTAATTTGTATGCAATTTTTTGTTTCAAAGTTAATGGGATGTATATGATATGCAAAGTGATTGATTTCTTTGTATTTTTCAGATTTAAAGAATGCCAAATAATGCAATCCTAAAACCCTAGATGAGATACAAATTAAACACTCTAAATGAGATCTAATTCAATTCAAATGAATGCAATATCTAAGTCTAGGATGAAAATGGACTCCAAAATCAGGAAAACTACAATGCTCAAAAGGTCAGGTTCACCAAAATGAAATATATAAAAATAGGGGTGTGATTCACCAAAATGAAATATATAAAAATAGGGGTGTGATTCACCAAAATGAATTGATGAACCAATGTACCTATTCTTCCTATTTTCACTCAATTATGAGGGCTATAATGTGTAAATGAGTTATAAAAATCAATCCTAACCCAAATACCAGTAAAAAGGAAAGTTTTAACAAGGTCAAATGTTTTTTACCTATTGCAAAAAGAGCTTTTTTGGGCCTCATTAATGGCTCATTCGCCCTATAGCGAATAGGTCCTGGCTAGGGTTCTAGAAAATCAATTTTTGGGTTATGTTCCTCAATGTTTGTACACCCAAATCCTAGTTGGAGACTGTCAGAAACCCATAAATAAATCTTGTAGCTCAATTTTTGTGATTTGATAACTTTCTTAGCAACTTTGACAACTTTGAAAACATTTGCAATTTTTCTTTCCAAATGTTCTTCAACCTAAAGCATGCAATCACACATCAAAGGGGAAGAAAAATGTTGTTTTTTAGGGAATAGGGGTTTGACTGGTAATTAAAACTTGAAATGAAACAATGCATAAAGGAATGATGAATGAACAAAATGCAATTTCACAACTCACCAAACATCAATTGAACAATGGAGTACAAATCAACAATCTTGTATGAAGTGGCCTCAATGAATGTAGATCTTGATCATGAACTTGATTTGAAACAATGCTTGAATTAGATCTTGAAATTCTACATCACAACATTAGCTCAACAAAATGCATGATGAACTATGCCTTTGACATGATGAAATGACTCTTGATTGTTGCAATAATTTTCTATAAATCTTCCCTTGAATGCCTTATAAATTGCTCTTGAATTATCTTGATCTCATAAACTTGCTATTAGGATGCTTGGATAAAAATTGTTAGATGAAACATAGTAAAATAATCTTGTATTTATACATAACTTATTTTTAATTCTTGAAATTCAAATAAAACAAACTGACATCAGATCTAGGATTTCAAATCATTAAAATACCACCAAAAATATATCCCAAGGGGGGGTCTTAGGTCTAAGTGAGGACCCATTCACCATGTGGTGAATGGGTCGTATCTCACTTATCTAGGACACACTTCAGACAATGTGTAATGTCATGTGAAAATCAGGTCCTGGGACCTAGTGAGGATCCATTCGCTAGGTGGTGAATGGGTCCTAGGTCACCAACCTAGGATACACACCTTCAAAAATTAAGTGTTGTGTAATATCATTTATGAATGTCGAGATTTGTCCCTCAGGATCTACAATTAATTAGGGTTTGATTTGAATTACAGGGGCCAATTAACCTTAATTAATTAATAAAACCCTAGATTAGTGTGAGTGTAAAGATACACTTTATAACACCAAAAATAAGGCACCATTAAGTCCATTTTATTAAGAAGGGTCCTAAACTTAATGTGAATGTGTAAAACACATTACAACACTAAATAAAGGCATAATTTAGCTCATTCTAATATTCTTTATTCCCAAATTACGTGTGAAAAGGGATACTTTTTTCTACACTGTAGTTGGAAACCTCGATCCTTCTTGGAAAAGTATGATATAGAATTCACTCGATCCCTATCATTTTATTTCATGTTTCCATTACATCCATGTTTAGAAATAAATTTTTATCCAAGACCATAACATGCTTCCAACTTGGATGAAGAGATTTTATTTTCATACTTTTGAGAAATATTGGCTTCTTCCTAAGCACGTAAATCATTTTTAATTTTTTTAAAGTTATGCATATTCCTCTCATGAGGGACAAGAGTTGAAGAGCCCCCGTCACTACCATGGGGTGATGTTGTTGATGTAGAACCAAGTGGAGCAAATGAGACACATGAATGTTTTGGTTTAGATTGTGAGATTTTGTACTCTCCTATAAAGGAGGGTGTAAAATATAATGCACCCCAATCAACCCCAAAAAATGTGTTTGAAGATGAATCATTTGTATTGGAATCATTAGAATTTGAGGGAAATATTTGGTACTCCTCTTTGAAATAAGGTGTAAAATCTAATGGCTGCCAATCATCATCTAAGAGCTTTGTTATAGGTGAAAGACAATTAGGATTACCATAAACTTGTATAGGTTCTACCTTTTTAGTTGGAATCAAAGTATTAAGAGAGTTAGAAGTATTATGTTGGACTTGGTCTTATAACTTATAACTTTATTCATTTGCTTTAACCATGTATATCTTTTTATTATATTCATTATTCATCTCATGGTGAAGAGTAGACGAGACTCCCTCCATGGTATGAATCCACTATCTACCTTGGATAATATTATATGAAAGAAGTCCTGGCATGATATGGACACAGGTATAAAAAATAATGGGTCCAACCTCAATGGGTAGTGTGATCATTCCTAATGATTTCTCATTCACATTTTCAAAACCATGGATACTAACATCATTGGGTTCTATGACATTCTTGTCCACACCAATTTTATCTAGAAGGTCAATGCTATAAGCATTAAGACTCGCTCCATTGTCTATGAGAGTATGCCTAACTCTAGTTTCATTAATTATAACCTTTATCATTAGGGCCTCATGTTTATTTTGGATCTCAATGAGGAAAATTCATGTAGAGGTAATGTAATATCTAGCTTTATCACTTGCATACAATAAAATAATGTGGCTACATCATTAGGTCTAACGAAAGATGGGACATCAATCTTTTGCAAAACCTCTTAGATAATCCTATTGGATGTAGGTGATGTATGAAACAAATCACAAAGGGGCTATGCTAGAGTACAATGAAGTTTCTCAACAAGATCATACTCATTACCGCTATGTTGGGGAATGTTATATGTGTAAATAACTGTGTGATAACTTGGTTGTTGCAGCACCTGCCTACTAGTGAGGTGTCTTACAAAGTGAAATATATAGCCAAGGGTTTAAGAGGTCCTATAATGAGAGGTGACTTTGGAGGTCCACTAATTAAAGGAGATCCAATAGTCAATTATGCATTCATAACTTCAACTGAGTTATCTACTTGTTGACGACCTTCTATTGACGGGGGGGTCTAATTCCAACTTAGCATCTTCATTAATTCCATCCATCATACTGTCTTTTGAAAGAAATGTATCAATAATTCCATCCTCATGTTCCCAATATATTTCTGAGTAGGAGAGGTATTGGGAGAGAAACAAACAATATTCTCATGACACTGAATGATTGGATCCTCTCTCACCACAATATCTTCTTCACAAGTGGGTGAGGTATCGATAGAAGAATAACTATGATTATCGTGATGGTCCATGGTTGCATCCTCTTGCACCAAAGTGTTCTCACAAGTAGGGAAGATGTTGGGAGGTAAATGAAGATTAGGCATAGTGATGTTAAGAAATGTGTCAATGATTTCATTTTCTTGTGTTAAGATATTCTCACAATTAGGAGGCATATTATGAGAATTGTTATTATGATTATCATGAGTATCAATGATTTCCTTTGTTGGAATGTTAGAAGCCTTAAAGTGGATTATCTAGGTGAGATGAAGTCCCCAATGGAATAATCTAGCATGCCAAATTCATCATAAACAAAGAGCTTGGTAAATATACAATGCTCTTGTGGAAAGAGATCTAAAATGATTAAATTAAATTTCAATTACAATCTAGGTTTACACATGTTAAGGAAAATTAGAACTGAAAAAGAACCAATAGACTTGATGTAAGCACAAATATGGAAACTAGGTTCCAAGTATGCAAATTGACAACATATATTAATTTATTCTGGAGATCTCAAGTAGGTTTTTGGAGAACTAGGATGCCCTAGGGGGTCTGACTCCTATTAGGGTGTTTTCTAAGATTTCAAATTTAGAGGCACTAGTGATAGGAACTAACTATGTGATAACTTCCAAACCTAGATTTAGAATTAATTATGTTGTTGTTTTATAAGTTTCGGGATTGTACATTGTGTTGTAACAACCTAGGGTTTTGGATTTTTGCAAAAATGAAACTAACCTACCCAAATTATGTAATTCTTCAAAAAATGTAAATAATTTTCCTACATATATGAAAATATTCAATACTGAAATATAACATTTTTTTTATCAATTTACAACAAATGAAGCAAAATGAAAACTTTCTATAACATATAATAAAATATTTCTGAAATTTCAAATTAGATATTTACAAGAAAAATTAGACAGAGAATATAGAAACAAAGACCTATGCAATAACAAGGATTCTTGGGATGAGGTCTAAATAGCAATGGAGAAATTGATGTTGACAAAGGTATTTCTTTTGAACACTTGTCAACAAAAATTATAGAACTGCACCAATAGAGAGAAGAAAAGAAGCAAATCAGGAGGTACAACATTTTTTATGAAAAAGTGATCTACCATATACTAAAGTAAAAATACCAAATTCTCTAAAAATTGCTTGTAAAGAAAAAATGGACACAATATAAAATTTATTGCCTTTTGGTCTATAAGGAATGATCTAGGTGAACCAAAAACTAGTGCAATGTTTCAAGAGATCGAAGAAGATTCTAAGTTTAGCAATTTGTGGAATAAAGAACATTCATTTGAATGTGAATAAACCAATGATGATATGAAAGAACATAGTGTACAATATGCAAGCAATACCAAATTTGGTTTAAATGAGATCATAAAATAAACATATACTTCAAGAGCAACCATAGCCCCAAAAAATGGGTTATGGATGTGGTGGTTAGGGGTCCAAAGGATAAGGCATTTGGATTAAAATAGAGCTATGCCATAGAAAAACTAGTGATTTGCAAGGCCTTGGAGTTGATAAAATAGCCTAAGGGCATACAAGGACAACTAAAACAATTCATTTTGTTACAACTTCAATTCCTAATCCTCACGGTTAGATACAATCACAACCAAGACATGCCCATGGTAGATAATCTAGTGCAACTAGCACTGGCACTAGTGGTGATGGTATGGGTAGTAGTACTAATAATGGTCAACATGTGCCACACCAACAAATTACAAACAAGAGTCTAACTATACAAGATACTACATGGAAATCCAGTAATCAAGGCATTTTGAAGAAGTAAAGGATTATGACAGGTCCAAGTCCAACTACTAGTATCAATACCACAACCTTAATTTACACCCCAAAGGAGTTATTTCCAATAAATCCTCCAGTTAGTGTGACTACAATAGCAATGGATAATCCTTAGCCTCGATCTTGGTCTCATATAATTGGAGATGTTCTCATCATTGCAAGTAGTCCTTTTCCATTCAAGCATTCCATTATTTCTACGGCCCTGGGTTTTGATGATGATGATGAGTTTAAAAAGAAATAAAAAATGTATAAAAAATAAAGAAATTGATAGAGAGTACATCTACTATAACTTTAGAGCTTACAACAACTAGGTTATTACCCACATTTTGATCCAAATACAAAAATCATGGAGTGCATGTTTATTGTTCCAACAGTTCAAAATAAACTAGAGAATCAAATGGGCCGCTCTAAAGTTTAGGTAAGTAGTTTCCAATTGGATTTTTTATGGATATAAAATTCTAACAAAATTAATGTATCAAAAAGGACAATGAATTGGTGTACACGTCATTGCTAAAGCAAGAGCGAGAGAAAAAATGGGTTGCAGATTCAAATAGAAAATTTACAGGAAGACCTAGCAAATGAGAAAGAAAACAATACCATTGCCAAAGGGGGTATGTCAATAAGTCAAATATCACAAGACAAAATGGATAGGGGTAATATATGCCCCCCCTTAAAATGTCAACATACTCGCTATGTTGGTATTTTAAGGAGAAAGGAGGGAAGAGGGGATCCTTGAAAAGAATGTGCACCTCCCAAAACTAGTTATCCTTGCCCCCCAAGCGCCTAGACAAAGATAACCACACCAAGGACTATCATGTTGCTGCAATAAAAATATGGTTGCACTTAAAAATTTACCACCATGAATGGCAATGGGAAAAACACCTAAAGCTACAAATGCCACATAGTGATGAACAACACGATCGGATGATCATTATTGATTAGAGGAATTAGGTGAATCAACACAAGGAAGAGCACCATAATCCTTAATATGTTGTATTTTATTACTCAAGGTATGACATTCATTGGTAGAATTACCATGCACTCGATGGTAAATGAGGTTTTGTTGTAAAAAAATTCGTTTTTAGAGGAAGAGTAATCAAGCAGGCTTTGAGAAACCTTGACAAGATATTCTCTTGATCCATACTAGAGGACACTTCTTTATCTTGTGAAGAAAATCTTTCTTTCTTATCACAAGATGTCACACATATAGTAGATGATCAAACATTAGATGAAGATGGGGAGGAATGTTGGAAATTTAGACCTTGCTTGGAAAAGTATGGTATAAACTTCACTTATCACTATCGTTTTGTTTCATGTTTCCATTACATCCATGTTTATAAATAATTTTGTATCCAAGACCATAACATGCTTCCAAATTAGATGAAGAGATTTTATCTATATGCTTTTGAGTAATATTTTCTTCTTTCTGAGAACACAAATCCTTTTTAAGTTTTTTAAAGTTACACATATTCCTCTCATGAGGGATGGGAATTGAAGAGCCCACATCACTGCCATGGGGTGATGTTGATGTAGAATCAAGCGGAGAAAATGAGACACAAGAATATTTTGGTTTAGATTGTGAGATTTTGTACTCTCCCATAAAGGAGGGTATAAAATATAATGCACCCCAATCAGCCCCAAAACATGTGTTTGAAGATGAATCATTTGCATTGGACTCTTTGGACTTTGAGGGAAAGATTTGAGACTCCTCTTTGAAACAAGGTGTAAAATCTAATGGTCCCTAATCACCATCTAAGATCTTTATTGTAGGTGAAAGACAATTAGGATTACCATCAACTTGTATAGGTTCTACCTTTGAAGTTGGAATCAAAGTATTAAGAGAGTTGGAAGTATTATGTTGGACTTGGTCTTGTAACTTATAAATTTATTCATTTTCTTTAACCATGTATATCTTGTTATTATATTCATAATTCATCTCAAGACAAAGAGTAGACGAGACTCCCTTTGTAACATCCCACTACGCAACTTGAAGGTTAAGAGCCAAAAGAGGACAAGATATATTTTTTTTGAATAAGAAGAATAATATACACATAAAGTAATTACCAAATTCTATAAAATGACACCAAACATGGCCAAATATACCTAAAGTACAACTTCAAGGAGAGGACTAATCCACCCTCCAAAGAAAATCCAAACTGGAGCAAACAGGACAACTCCAAAATTTGCTCCGGAACTTGCAGTTTTGGAGCCCGATACTATGAAACCTCCAGTTCTGGAGCCCGATACTACGGAACTTGCAGTTCTGGAGCTCCCAGCTCCAGAACCTATTGCTACCACACTCAAAATACAACAGAAGGCACCGGTGCTCCGAAACCTGGGGAGATTGCCAAAATGGAGAAACGCACAACTATGGAACTAACTTAAACATGAAAATTAATGACAAAAGAACTTAAGAATGATCAAAGAACATTCGAGCCTGTTACCAACACCGAAGCCCATAAACCAAGACAAACATCACATATCTTCTAATTAAACTTATGATAAATTTTCTCTCTCAAGAGAGTACAACGTGCATAAAGGATCAAGTATGAATACAATTACATTTTCATGGAAAAGGTACAACATCTATCAAGATATATATACACAAGGCATGTACATGAATATGTGTGATAAACAAAAATGAGAGAGAGAGAGAGATCAAATTCCAACCGGTACCCAAACCTATAGGTCGGTCCCCAATGGCGGTGACAATGCCTCCCTACCATGTGGACTCTAGAGAGACCACCCCACCATGCTCGAAGGTAGTCACAAGGCCCAAGCAAACACAACAAGACAGGGGTAACATAAAGCCAACACTCACATCAGACATGGAGCGAACACATCATACAATACATAAAACAATTATCATAACATGGAGAGGTTCATACCATACATGTCAGGTACTATTCATGACAACTAAGGTGCAAGATACCAGATTACAGAACAGATAAGGAGACTCAACCATGCCCAAATCGACACCTCGTAGATGGATAACTCAATGCCTTACAGGTGGATAGGCCTTCTCAAGTGCATCTTTAGCATTTTCAAGTGCTCAAGGCCATGCACGAGGAGTCATAAAATTATAAGAAATTTACACCATTTTTTATTCAATCACCATATGCATACAATAAACCAGCTACTAATTTCGTTTACAGCCACCTACGGGCCACTCTATAGGGCCACCCTAATGACCTCGACTCAAGCCCATCTCATTTAACCAAACAAGAGGTTCATACAAACATGAAAATAAGGAAATCCATAATTCCATCACAAAAACCATTTAAACACCCAAGCCAATATTGCTGAAAAAAAAGTCATTGAATAGTTGAAAACTATAAAGAAATGAGGGCAAAGAATTTTCATCAAAATAGAAAGTGCTCAGATTAAAATTCTAACCTTGACCCAAATCATATTTCGGTGTTCCAATTTGGAATCCACCCTTTAAATTTCAAGTTTAGCCTAGGAAAGAGATGTTTAGAAAATGCCATTTTGGCCAAGTTGGGCAAAATTGACATGAAAATTGAAAGTGCCCAAAATTCAAATCGAACAAAGATCCAGTTGAGATATGGGCATTTCAAAATGGACTACACTATTATTTTAAAAATTTATTGAGCAAGAACAGGGTGCTGTTCAGAAACGTCATTCAACCAAAATGGACAAAAATTCATTAAAAATGAAAGTGTCCGGATTGAAAATCGGACAACAACCCATTTGAGATATGGGTAATTCTAAATGAAATCCATTTGCATTTTGAATTTTTAGTAGGTAGATTTCGAGCAGCAAAAAAAAATGTCTTTCAGTAAATTGGGAAAAAATATTAAAAAAAGGGAAGTGCCCGAAACTCAAATTTAACATAGACCCATTTTAGATTTGTCAAATTCAAAAAGAATTTCATCTTTTTTTGCAAAATTCTAGACAATAGAATGACTCTATTTTAAAATAGAACAATCATTGGCCAAGAATAGAGCTGAAAATGCACAAAAATTCAGCCATATAGAAAAGCTACAAGCAACAAAATTGAACCCAACCCCAACAGTTGAAACTCTCAAAATTATTTAAACACATTCTAGCATACATTTCTAAAACAAGGATTCAAGGAAAGCATGGAAGAATACCACATATCTGCCCAAATGTGAAATGAGGAAATGCTTTGTTAGCAAGACATGACGAGATTCCAAAATGGAGCAGCAAGAAGAAGATGGTCCATTGAATTCAACAATCCAATACCCACCAATTTCTTCATAGAAACCCTTCATGTTTCTTCTCCAACTCAGCTACCCAAATTGTGGGGGTTTTCTCCTCCATGCAAAATCAGTAAATTTGCTTCTCTCCCAAAAGATCATCCTCCCCCAAAAAGGTTCAAAATAAAGTATATATATGTATCAAAGACCAAGCTGCCCTATTTTATTGATTTCTTTTCTTTTAGCTAACTCCTCAACACAATAAAATGAAATAAATCATTTTATTAAACAAACTATTAATGCTCTCCAAAGAAATTAATCAAAATCTCTATTATACAACATTCTTAATTTCCACATAATAATAATAATTTAAATCCAACATCACAATACATAAGGCTCCCCAAAAGATTAAATAAAATTATGAGGGCTCACAAAATGGATTAATAAAATCGCTTAAAATTTCCAATGAAATGTATCATTCTCCTGAATGATCAAAAAAATCAATTAAAATGACATATTTAAAACCTCGAGAATAAGACCCTTCAAATCTCAAATCAATTAAACACAATGAGATACCAAAAATAAAGTCACGAAAAGATGTCCAATAAACCACATCAAGGTATCGACAACCAATTAAATATCAATATAACCATATAAACGATTAACGGAACCAAGACAAAATACCTCAATGAGACATACAGGTAAACCACATATGACCGAAGGGTGCTCCGAACGTTACCGTTAGGTAACCAGATGGTAAGACAACATGAGAGCACTGCACTAAAGAGGTACAGTGGGCTAGGTTAGGGGACATTTGGCCTTATGACTACCTCCAGTTACCACCATCGGGGAATAAGAGTATGCTCAGGCCTGTGAGTCCAGGCGGAGTCGATACTCAGTACCTGCATCACTCCAATTATACGTCAAGGTACATGTGCATATAACATATATCATGTAGTTGAAACAACATCAATTATCAAGAAAATGATCATGATATCGTAAGCCTCTCAGATATGAGTGTTATGACATCGTCCATTTCCTATCCATAATCATGCAAAAGTAATGATAACTAAACATGTAATCCAGTATAATAACTAATCATGATAATCATTGATATCTAATCTCATTATGATAACATCTATAATGCTAAATCAAAATTAAAATACCATCTTACCCAGGTTGGAGTTGGAGAGATGTTACACCCTTCATGGTATGAATCCATGGTCTACCTTGGAGAAGATTGTATGAAAGAATTCTTGGCATGATATGAACATGGGTAGGAAAAACCAAGGGTCCAACCTCGATGGGTAGTGTGATCATTCTTAATTATTGGTCATTAACATTTTCAAAACCATGGATACTAACATCATTGGGTTCTATGACATTCTTATCCACACCAATTTTATCTAGGATGTCAATGCTACAAACAATAAGACCCACTCCATTTTCTACGAGAGTATGCCTAACTCTAGTTCATTTATTATAACCTTTATCATTTGGGCCTCATGTTTATTTTGGATCTCTATTGATGGTAATTCATGTTGAGGGAATGTAATGTCTGAATTTGTCACTTGCATACAATCAAATAAGGCAGCCATGTAATGCCCCGCCAAGTAACCTTAAAAGAAGTTGCAATTAACATCATAAGCGAACCAAATTTTTTTTATAAAGTGCATTTAACATACACATTCACTTACTAGTTCACAACAACCTCTAAGGCTACAAGGTTATGATTACTTAAACCCACACATACATATTACATATAACCATAGCCTTATGAACTTTATGAAATAAACATCATACATCATAAGAATACCACATAACATAATAAGACAATCAACCAAGATACAATCTCATAAACATTATCTTAAACCAATAGTTACATCACTCATTCCCAAAATGAGACACCAGTACAAATGTATTACAATTACATAACTCCACCTCTTACAAAAGAGGGATAAAGTATCATATACAAACTGAAATATTACAATGCAAGAAATTACAACAAGAACCGCGAGCTGTCCATCTGGATGTCTCGCCACCAAGTACTGAAGATCGATGGGGACCCAACGGTTTTGGTGCATGTTCCACCCAACCAATGTGGTACCCGAAGACCCACCCCCCATGCTAGGAGATAGTGACAAAGTAACATGGACAAGACTCTACTACCTCTAACCAAAGGCAGACTCAAACTAACTCATACTATTATAACCAACCAAATGAATTAATAAATAACAACTCATTCACCATACAAGTACGAATTAAGTACAACTCAAGTACAACACAAGTACAAATCAAGTACAATACAAGTACAACTCCAACATCACTGACATAGGTCACATTGCTTCCAGACATAAAGTAGATCAAGTATGTTCAAATAACCATACACATAAAACAATTAACAACAGTTGTCCTAGATAGAGTGTCATCGCAAGGTTTGTCATGAGATCTCCTCTGGGCATTCTTCATAGGCTCTGACACAAGTAATCCTGGTGTCCTCAACCGAATCCCGGCACTCATACTCACTCATGCGGAATCAACTACCTCTCGCAAGGATAAGATAGTTGATCTTGTCATTCCAGGCCTTCTCACTCATCACAAGTCTAAACGAGCCCTTGTGTCTATGAGTGAGGATTAAATTATCTTGATTAATGTGAATGCATCATAATCATCTAAGTACATTAATTTAATTATCACTTGATTAACTCACTTTTGAAGGTTACCCGGTTTACCACTTTGGGCTCTAGCCCCTAACAAAAGCCACTCTTCTATTCGACAATACACACCCAAATAATCCACCAAGGGAAACACAAGTGCATACCAACTAGGCATCATAATCCACTCCAACACAAGGAGGATACAAATAATAGAACTCACTCCAACATCTTGGAGGAAACAAACACATAGTCCACTCCTTTCATAGGAGGCAACCAGGTGAAACCACATAACAAGGTCACTCCATACAAGGAGACACAGATCCCATAATCCGCTCCTAAACCAAGGAGGTGCAAACATCCCCGTTCGTGAAAATCGAGTAAAACTAAGAAGACGCCATGCACTACCCAAGGGAAAACAACTGGATGGCATAAAGATTCAACAACCCTTATCCTCTAAGTTCTTCTGGAAGACTTATAATTTAGGACTAACACTAAATCCCAAAACCAACAATGCAACTTGACGACATAGCAACAAAAGCATTCAAGTCATCAATCAAATCTAATATTTGGATTTCCTAAATCCATACTCATTCAATAGGTAGTGTTGACAAAGTCAAAGACACGATAACTAGATCATATAAAATAATCATAACCCCTATTTCCCTTTTTATTATTGGAAATCTAAAACAATTACACTTACTTCCCTTTACTGAATACAGAGAATTAAATCCTTTAAGATAATCATGAGGAAGATACTACTTTTGGATATACTAAATCCATATCTTTTTCATAATCCAATCACAATGATTCAATTAATCTAAATATAAATTAATTAAATAACATAATTGATTGCCTCATCAATAAACAACTTCTAAATTTACTTTTAAATCGACACAAATCCATGCAAGTAAACTCTTTCCATTTCCTAACCAAATCTTACATCTTATTCAATTTTCTATTTAAAACATTCAATCACTTTAATATAATAACATATTGTTTCTCTATCCATTTTTCATACATACTAATCATTTCCTTTAGAACACTAATAATACCCAATTTGCAAACAACATAATAAAATAAGATAAAATATTATTTATTCTTTCAAATGGATATATACTTTCAATATATATATACTAAATATAAATTAATATATTTAAATATATTTAATCATTAACATATCTTCTATTCTTTATAGAATATCAAATTGTTTAATTCAAAATAAAATATCCCTTATCATCAATTTTTCAATATATATATATTTTTCCAATTAAATCAAATTAATAATTAAACCTTTTACACATGAATTTAAATTTCACAATTAAATTTTAAATTATGCATTCTTTAAATCAAATATTTAACTCCTTCAATTAAACTTTAACATGCTATTTTAAAATAAACAATAATTTCTCCATATATTTATAATTTTAATTCCATTAATTTAATATACAAATTTTATTTAAAATAATATAAATAAATATAATACTTTAATATTATATATTATAATATAAAATATTATTAAATAATATTTTAATATTATAATAACAATACATAAAATATTAATATTTATAAATATCAATTTATTATTATTTTATTTTCAGAGCAGCCATGGGAAAATGACTTAACATTAGTCTCATGTTTCAAGCATAACTCAAAAACTACGATCTGGGTATTTACAATTTTTTGGTAGGGATAATAAATTTTCAAAATGCAAAAACCTTTTAAATTTCCTGACAACCCAGTTTGTGAAAGTGAAGTTATAGGTGACGCAACCAAACCATTTTACCATGAAAATATAACTATACTGCAGATTTTAAAATCCGTTTTTTAATAATAAACAGAAGGTTTCATTTTCTAAAAACATTCTAAATGCATTGTTCAATCTCTATGTTTGATTTCAATAACAACAAAATCGATTTCTCCAAATAATCTAAATTCAACTAAGGTTTTCACAATTTTCACAAACAAAGGTTGTAAATTTATTTAATTCTTTTCTTCTAATATCAAATTTGTTTTCTAAAACAGATTTAACAAACAAATTTTTAATCACTACTATTTTTAAAAAAAAATCAAGAACAATAAAATACAAAGAGGAAAACCTAGTACAAGAAGCTACAAGAAGAGATGAATCTCTGATGCAAGCCTCCTCCAAAGATTTCCTGAATTTTCTTCAATCCTCCAATAAATCCAATCCAAAACCAAACAAATGCAAACAATATTTCTTTCAATCAATTCTACAATCAAAACTTTCTTCAAACACTTGTGCAAATTTTCCAAAATTTCTTTCTTGCTGTAAAAATGTATTTTTTTCTAAATCTACTTTTGCTCCCTAAAATTAAAACATGCATTCCTTATAAATCAAAAATATCTAATTCAACCCTAATTCACATTACATGCAAATTAGATATTTTAATTTCAATTTCAATTTTAATTTCAATTTCAATATTTACAACCCTAATTCACATTACATGCAAATTAGATATTTTAATTTCAATTTCAATTTTAATTTCAATTTCAATATTTACAACCCTAATTCATATTACATGCAAATTAGATATTTCAATTTCAATTTCAAAAACTCACTTTCAATTTAAAATGCAATTTCAAATAATAAATCAATTTCCAAAGTTGCAACCAATTTTCCAAATAAACATTTAATTACAATTTCTAATTTAATCCCAACACGTTGAAATTAAATTCCAAATTTAATTTTAATTCTTTTATTTCTTTTCATTCTCTTGCATCACGTTTAATTAATTAATTTAATTATTTAATAACTAAATTCAACCCCCTTGGATTAAATTTAATTAATTAATTAATTTAAATATAAACTTTTATCCATATTGCATTATTTAAAATAAATAACCATCAACATGATTTAAATGCAATTATTCTAAATGTCTATTTCCAAATCAAGAATTCTTCAGAATTAAATAACATCCAAGCAAGACAGACAATGACTCGACACACACAACTGACGACACACTAAGGCTAGGGTGTAATCTTGACATATGTTACCTAGCTACTATGTCCCGTTCAACTTAACCGTTGGATCGACACACTCAAACTTGTGAAACTAGGTGGAGTTGATGTCATGTACCTGCAATCCTGCAACCAAGTAAACAACATCATATAATATACCCAGCATATAATACACACCGTGAAGAAGAAATCACGGATTCGCAGGGCGCTTGCAAGCGAGTGATGCGAAACCATCCTCTTCACCAATGCACTCATTGAAACTGACACTTCCATCATAATTCCAATAATCTCATAATAATATCTCATGTTAACTCTATAACATCATTAATCCATAATGCATGTGAAACAATAATTAGATAACTACATCCCACAATAATAGTTGTCATTCAATAGTAGCGATCAAAACATCATAACAAAATGTATCCAGTATCAAAGTAACTGCAACGAAACATAGCATAAAGCAACTTGAACAAAAAGCAAAATGAAGGGGTATTACAAGCCACATCATTCGGTCTAACAAAAGATCGAACACCAATCTTATGCAAAACCTCTTGGAGAATCCTATTGTATGTAGGTGATGTATGAATCAAATCACAAAGGGAGATGATTTTTGGAGTATGAAAGAGTTGCTAAATAGTATCACTCTTTACCATTATGTTGAGGAATTTTATATGTGTGAGCAACTGTGTGATAACTTGGTCGTTGCGACACATGCCCACTAGTGAGTTGTCTTGCAAAGTTCAAGATATGGCCACGAGGTTTAAGTGGTCCTATAATGAGAGGTGACTTAGGAGGACCACTAATTAAAGGAGATCCAATTTTCAATTATGCATTCATAACCTCAACTGAGTTATCTACTTGTTGATGATTTTCTATAGGGGGGGTCTAATGTCAACTTATTATCTTCATTAATAACATCCATCATATTGTATTTTAAAACAAATGTATCAATAATTTCATCCTCTTGTGCCACAATATCTTCCCAAGTAGGAGAGGTATTGGGAGAGAAACAAACAAGATTCTCATGAAACTCGATGATTGGATCCTCTAACACCATAGTACCTTCTTCACAAGTGGGTGAGGTATCGATAGAAGAATAACTATGATTGTTGTCATGGTCCATGATTGCATCCTCTTGCACCAAAATGTTCTCACAAGTAGGGAATTTTATTAAGTTTCTTTTTGTTGACAAGATGTAGGGATTCAATTGCAACAATGGACAATTTTTCTTCAAGCTTCCTTCAATCCTCTTCAAACCTAAAACTTGCACATTCAAAGAGAGAAAATGCTGGTCCATTTAGAGGCTTGCCTCAGTAAAATCCCATGTAAGTGTTTCCACAATTTCCACAATATCAATGTCAATGATAAAATGATAATGGATAGGAAGGAATGATGAAATCGCAAATTGTTGCAACTCACCACCCTTCAATGGCTTCCTTGAATGATTGAGGTCATGCACATCACCCCAAGTTATTGGATCTTGCTTGCTTGATTTTTTTGAATGATTTGGATACCTACAAAAGGGGTTAGTCTTTACAAAATAAAGATGACATGAACACATAAATTCACATAGGTTTTGACATGATGCTTAGATCTTGAATTGTTGTAATGAATATCTAAAATTTGGCTCCCAACTTTCTCTTGATAATAATGCTTGCTCATAAAATCTCCTTCTTTCTTTCTTCTAGTTTCAAATGGTGAAAAGACTAGGTATTTATAGGCATTTATTTAATTTCTCAAAAATTAGATCCCAATAGTTGACCTTTTAAAAATTGGGTCTTAACAGAATATGACTTATTTGCCCTGGGGAAAATGGGTCCTAACCCTATTTTCTAGGACATTAAGTGTCTAGGGAAAAATATCAATTGGATGCATTTTTTCAATGCTTGCAATCTGTTGAAAATTGGTAAAAATGGGCCTCGAAATGCATAATTTAGGAAGTTATGAGCTTAATTAGGTCTAATAATTTAGGGGGGACAAAACATAATGTGAAATTGTGAAGGGTGACAATTTACGATGCTACATTTTTAAATTACCACTTATGGATTTAACAATGTTGTTAAAATATTCCTTTGTAACATGTACTTTTGTGGTAGAGTGCTTGAATGTCATACAATAGTGCATTGGTATCTCAAATCCATGTATAAAGACACATAATTTCCCACTAGCATTAAACTAAAAATAATTTTTAGGATTGTTCAAATTTGTAATTAACTTCCAACTTATAAATTTTGGACTTTGAAATGGATAATCTGATAGATATAGATTATCGAGGGTCATTCATGTTATTCTACACAGTTTAGTACATTCTTGAATATGCATAGTTCTATCTTTGGGATTTTTTCACAAGATTGTTCATTTCATCTAGCATGGGGATAATACTTCCTAAAGTTAAGAGTGTCTCTATATCGCTTAACCTATGTAAGATGCCACGAGATTTGTCTACTATGTGGTGATGTTTGTACATTACTCCAATCAAGAATCGATATTCTAAAAAAAATCGTTGCACTAGTCCATGCAAGGAGATCCATTTGGTATCAACATCCTTAAGAAGATTGTTTCCTCCTAAAACATAGGCAAATAGGTTCACCAATATTTAGGGATTATGATGCACCTATCTTCCTTAGTTAATTAGGAAAAAGAGATCTTGTAGGGCAAGATTGACTTGCAACCTATAGGTGAGTCAATCTTAAGGGAGATCTTGTTGTTTTCCTTATGACTGAGGATAGTGTAAGTCAACTTGAAATGCACTTTTGGCAGATAAATGAAAAATACCAAATTAATGCAATAATGCAATGTAAAACATGAATCATCAATTTAAAACCTTAATCTAACAAAATCAACAAAGTTTCAGTAGATTTGACAAGGTTATGAATTTATGCACCTGTCACCAAAAGCATCTGTTGAATGTCCTCCTAAACCTTGAAATGAAATGATACATGAATGGAAGGAATGGTGAATGAACACTAGCTTGTTGCAACTCACCAAACCCTTGAATGAAAACCCTTAGAGGACTGAAGTCTAACAAATCTTTCCAAGGTCTTGATCTTGCATGAAATGGCTTGATTGGATGTTGATCTTGATGCTTGAATCTTGAATTGAATGCTTGAAGCCTACATCACAATGTTATCTCCCAAAACATGCATGAATAATGATAAATTTGACATGATGCTTGAGATATTGAATGTTGCAACAAATGACTGAGAAATCTACTCTTGAAAGCCTTTGACAAAAATCTTTGCTCTTGTGAAGTTCCTCAAAAATTTCTAGCTTGCTTCTAGGATTTGAATTGACAATAAGACCTTGTATTTATAGGTAATCTTCTAATTTCCCAAAAATTAAATATCAAAAGATGGCAATTGCAAATTGAATTTGAATCATGAAAATGTCACATAAAACATATTCAAAATTGGGGTCCTAAACTTAAGGGGGACCAGGAAAATAGGTCCTATTCCCAAAACCTAGGACACACGAATTACAAGGAAAATTAATTAATGCTTGCAATTGTTTAATACAAGTTTCCCTTTTAGAAAATGGGATTAATTAGACTTTTAAATGCATAATTGGGCCAATTAGAAGATTAATTAAGTCTAATATAATTAAGGGACCCAAACATAGTGTGAAAATGTAAAGGTGTACATTTTTCTACACTACACTTCCTATTATTCCCTTAGCAAAATTTTAGAATTTCACAAAAAAATTGGGACTTCGACAAAAGTATTAGTAGAGCTCATGGACTATATTTTCAAATTTTGATATTGGAGGAAACTTGCTTACAATTTCAAATGCTAAATTCATCTTGTGGGCCATGCAATGAATGACAATCATGTATGATGAAGAAGTAGTTTGTAACTTTACACAAAGACCATTCATGTGACCTTGCATTAGTGAAGCTCCATGAGCTCCTATGTACACCAACTTTTTGGCAATTGTGAATTCATACATACCTCTAGTTTCATTCAAATAGATTTTGTGATGTTGAACTCTCCTTCATTTTATGAACACATAGTAGATGAGGTTGGAAAAAATGTTGGTGTATAGTATACACATGCATACATACCTAAAAAGTATTATCTACCACAGTAACTTCAACTAAAGATAATGCAATGAAGGTTGACTCTTTTATTTTCTCTTGTAAATCTTATTTTTCCACCTCACAAAGATAAATTTTCCATTCCTGTTGAATGTTTATTGACCAATGTGTGCTAATAAAGTGAGGAACACCCAAAAGTGATAATAAATTATTATATTCTGGGTAGTCTATCATAGAATGTTCTCTTGAAAAAATATGAAAAACAACACTCATTTGAATAGTTTTTTCCAGTTGTGCTCCTGACTTTATCTTTCCAATTGAGCTTCAATTGAACTTCCACATGCATCAACCTTCACCATTATTTGCATATTCTCATCATATTCTAGGGCATACATAACATGAAGACATTCTTCCTTTGATTTCTATCTTACTACTGATTTTTCCTTTCTATATATGATTTATTTTTCATAAACTTTACCCATATTCTTTTCTATAGTGTCAAGCTTTAGTTGCAACTTCTTGTCTCTTCTATATTTCAACCTACAAATATTACATATTCATTATGTTGGATTTTCATCTTTGTTTGTGTTCTCCATCAATTCAATGAATGGTTACTTTGACACTCAATCAATCTAAAAATTCCTTGTCATATCCCACTCATGACCCATTTTTTATTTGGCTTTTATTTTCCCCTTCCTTTCAGCGACATCATCTACAATGCCAATATTTTCATCTAGGTTAATTAACACATTCTATCTAACCTGTATATCCCTTGGAAAATCTTCTACAACATTTTCATCCTCTTCTAACTTAATTAACTCAATCTCATCTTCCAGTGAGGTATTGACAATGCCTTATTCATTAATATTTGATGCAAGAGTTTATGATGTAGTTCCATCTTGATTTGATTGATCAGAAATATTGCCAATGTAAGACTTTATAATAACTCTACATTTTGGGTGTTTTGATTACCTCCCTTCACCACCCTGATGAGTCTTACTCTTGTTGCACTTATTGCTCGACATATTGATCTCTCACAAAATAAAAGACTGGAAAAATGTCTTCCTATTCAAGAAGGGCATACAATATAGAATCTAGATCTCATTCCCTACTCAATATCATCTTTAAGATTGAAGCATGAATGGAAAAAGGATAAAAAATCTTATAACACTATGAAGAAATGATCACTTACCTTTAGGTTTTCACTAACTCGCTATTCGTTAATGCAACAATGCCTGTAGTTGTAAGTTTGTAACTTTGCTATGATCAAGGTTCCAAGTCCAAATTTTGAATTGAGATCTCATAAGTTCAAAACTGAATAAAATGTGTAAGAATAAATCAAATTTTTGATTGTATTTATATCAATCCATATTTAGTGAATTCCATGATATTTTTAAATGGTATAGTAATAATTTGGTGAATCTTGCGTGATTATACAATGATACATTTAAATGTTGGGTGAATCAAACCTTGACAAAAATCATACGTTATAATTTTCAAGGAAATTATGACCCTATTATTAGCATGGAGTTATCATAGTATAGTATTATCAAAATAAGTCCTTATACGTAGTTATTTTTTAATGTAATTGGCGAAATGTGTTCTCAATTGAATGATTTTTTCAATGTTATTAGTGAAATGGGTCCTCATACGTAATTATTTATAAATTTTATTGGTGAAATGGGTCCGCAGACACCGTAAACATTTAATGATGTTGGTCAAATGTGTCTTGAACACAATATCATTTTAATAGTATTGGTGAATATATGAGTGATTCAATACATGCTTTCAAGATTCCAAGCAAAAATATTAATTAGTCTGTTGGAAACACGTAGTTTGTTATGGTAAAACAATTAATTTAATATGCCTCATAAAATAAATCAACGGTGAATTGAAATGCATTGGACCGATAATTCATAAAATCTAGGTGATTTGGCCACCCTGTTGATTGTAATATATTTGTCGATTTTGACTTGGCCGATATGAACTATTCATTAATTGGTGAAGATTCACCACTAAAATTTCATTGAAAATAACCTTTCAATAAATTTAGTAGTGAATGGTTCCATTAAGGAAAAAAAATCGATTTATTAGGGCCTATCTTAGCATTTTATGAGTTGAAATCAATATTTCTATAGATTTAACAATTTAAATAGCTCCTTATTCTCAATGCTTTTTCTATTATATACCCATACCTAAAAAATCAAATTTAATTTTAAACTCAGTACCACCTTTTAATATTTTTTTTTCCAATTGATATATGTAACTTCTTTATATTATGTTAATACATCTATTTCACATAGTTCAAGATTCAAAGTAAATATGATCTACAAAATTGTTATGTATATAGTTTAGATAGAAATGAAATATAGGATCTCTTAAAAATAATTATGATATCAACTTACTACATTTCAAATTATCACATTAATTTAAGAAATTATATTTCATACCTATCTTAATCAATTTAATTGAACACAATATTGATTGAACACATGTTAAATCTATCTATAACTTTCCCATAATAGATAGGAAGATTTATGATTCTATATATATACTCCTCTTTCCTATAGATATAATAATTTTTATACATTTGAAATTTATGTTTTACATAAAGGAAGTAATTATTTATAGAACAATACAACATTTATAAAGAAGATGACAATTTTACAAGTAAATAATAAAGAATAAAATGGTAGATTGATGCTTAAGAAAAATAACTTGCATAGAACATTATTCATTGCCTAACCTCATATATGAACTAAATTTATAAATACATCCAAGCCCCCAAGTCCCAACTCAAGATATTGCATATATACTCTATTAAATACACAACTAGTTACAAACCATAAAAATCACTTAAGGAATTATCCAAACTTGAAGTTTACTTTAAATGATTCCAAATAACCCTAAATCTTGAATCTCAAACTTTTGGTTCTAACAACCCTTTAAGTGCTTATTTAGAATTATAACTTGACAAGTAATGACATATTCATGCAAATATTTATTTATTCAAAAATAAAATTTACCCATAACACTAGTTATACATAAGGGTTTGAAAGAAGCAACTTGATGGTTTAGAAAAGACCTCAATATGTACCTTAATAATCTAGTAACATAGAAGTCAACAAAACCACAACCCTTATTGTAATAGGGAATATGTTAACATAGAGTTTATAATTTTAAGCCCTAGATCTAAGGGGCATATTATTAAACATACCTTAGCCCCTTGATCAAAGAGAAGATTTAGCTAAAATATGTGGCTTAAAATCCTTTAGTGAAGATTTAACTCTACAACATCTATGACTAAATAGTCAAATATAGCCACCCCAAGGTCTATAATAGTAGAAATCAACCAATTTAAATGAATAACCTTGAGATAAGGTCCTTTATATACATGATACTATACACAAAAAAAGACCAAAATGATGAATAACAAGTTTTTGTTGAAATAATTTATCCAAAATAACACCTAACTTATTACAAGATTCCTATGATAGATGAAAAGTGTTTGAAGATATAATTGTAGATTTGATGACTAGGAGGATTGAAATGTTAATTTTTTTAGAAAGACTAAAATTTGGATTCCAATCATCCAAATCATGTCGCTCAAGTCAATAAGATTAGTAATGAATGACTCAACCAATGCATGAATGAAGGACTAATAACAAACCTCAAGAACACTAGTTAAATCTAGTGAAACCATTAGCCAAGTACCTATTGGTAAAATGATTTGTTGATACAATATTTTGCTAAAAAATATGACTTGGCCAATTAGTAGTGCGAAATATTCACAACAATGGAAAAACATTTATGGGATTTTCTTTGTATTTAAGAGAGGAAACTACCTTGTATGATAGTGTTTTCAAGGTTTTTGTATATTTTTAACTAGAAAGCACAAAAAGAACACAATAATGAAAAAAAAAGTATAGAGTAAACTTAGCTAGGCTTTGATGAGGTACTAACAAGATTTTTGAAATAATGATAGGAATGCAAGAAAAAAAATATTATAAAACAACCAACAAAGACACGGGGATATTTAGAGAGAATGCACAATATTGACAAGAGAATATGGGTTTAATAACTTACATTATTATCATGCACAAAAAAGTAAGAAGAATCTATTACAAATTAAACATAATAATAAACTACAATAAATGAAGAACATAAAGAGAAAAGATTCAAAAGTGCTCTTCTAATTCCCCAAAATCAAAATACAAAGTCTCTGTTCCATTTCCAATGCAACTTAATATACAAGTGAACATACAAAAAATAATCACAAATTTGATATAAGCAAAACTCGTAAACAATGAATATTTTATGGCGTAAATTTAAAAAAATATCTTCAAATTTCTTAAAAATTAGGAGCACGAAGTGTCCTTGCAGCTTCTCCTTACAACCCTTTTCTTGAGAAGTATATATTTATCCCATTTTTACATTGAAACAATTGTATTTATAACCTTACCCCTAATAATCGACTTATAACTACTTTATAACCATTTCTTGAAATTATAAGTCTACTTATAATCGATGCTTATGGTGCTTTATGATGGCTAGATAACCATTGCCTTCTTTGAGTACACTAGAACTTGCACCCATAAGAGATTCAAGGGATACACCAATAGGAAGTTAAAGGTAAAACATTTAAATGAATTTTAAAAATACATAATTGGTTATATAAAAATATAAATTTGTACATGTATCATTGTATACTATAATTAGGTATATAATTTTGCAGAATGTCTTCATTTTTTGAAACAATTAGATTCCTTTGAGAAATTAGTATCAAGTTTGCATCAATTAGAGTTGCATAAGAGTGTCTATTTGTCTTTCTTGAAGCTCCTCTTTTAAAGTCCTAGAATTCATATAAATTGAAATACAATGTTGTTAGATGAGAAATCCATCATTTGTAACTATTTTACTAAATATAAATTTAACAAAAAAACTATTTAGGAGACTCATATGGACTATTTTTAAAAACTTTTTCTTTATAAGAACTGTTTTGTAAGCTAGAAAACATGTATAATACCATAGATATATATAAAGTTGAGTTGAACTCATATTTTATTATTTATATGAAATGAAATAGAGAAGTTGGCTTTACCTTGGTTGGCAACAAATATGTAGCCAATAAACATCATGGAGTCTACACACTAAAATTTACATGGAGTTGACTTAGAGAGACTACATATAAACGAAATAAATAGAATGCTTTAAATTTTCATTAGATGGAATTCAAGAGTGTAGAAGGATATTAAAAATGATTGAAAAAAGCTAATTATTATATTGACTAAATATATTTAAGACATTCAAATTTTTTGGTCACATTTTAAAGCTTATTAAAACTTATCAATGAGAATCATGAATAATGATTTGTAAAAAATTCCTTGCATAAATAATGTCTAACCAACTTACCTTGGAAAACTATTTGGGACCAACATGTATGCTTGATTATGGCTTACTTTTTGATAATTTATACTTCACCATTGAAAACATGAAGTAAAAGTTCCAACCTTGTATGATATTCACTTGAGCTGTAGAACCAAGCAATAGAAAATAAGCATCATTATGATTTGTATTAGTTGAATTTAGACTTCTCTCCACCAATCCTATTTCCCAATAATAAACCCCATTGAGAATTTAGACTTCTTTGCACTAATCCTATTTCTTAGTAATTAACCTATAGAGATAGAGTATTACTCTCAATATTAAGAGGAAAGCAACACAGAGTGTCAAAATAAAATTAGCTTATATATAAAACTTACATATAGTTTGTTCATATATAAACTTGGGAAATCCAAATGTTTAGATGTTCATCCACAAGAACGAAACAAAAAATGAAGGAACAAAACAAATCAAAATGCTTCTAATATGGAATAATCCACAATGAAGGAAAAACAATTATAGTGTGACACCACCCATTTTCCCTAGATCTCCAAAGTGGGTTTTAATCATATAATGAAAAAATATTTATACTTGCCAAAGAGTGTGGTTTTTGCATCCAATAGTAGGATTAAATAATAATAATGAATGTAATATATATAGGATTTGTTGCGAGAGATTTTGATTTTAGTTTAAAATATTATAAATTCCAATTGAACATAGAGAGAATCTATTGTAATCAAGCATAACATTTTATATGTTTTATCCTCACTCCTAATTCACCCAAATAGTCTTTGAGACAATAACAATGTTCTTAATCAGAATAGCAACAAAGAAAGATGAAGATAAATTTTAGAGCCTAATTTTTGGGATTCAAAAGGTAACAAATATATCCCTACCCATAATAAGATACTTTGCTAGAAAATTGAACATTTGGATTAACATGGGTGTTAAAGTAGTAGGCATACAAGATCAATCATGCATGCCATCTTTAATAAGAAAAATTATGTGAAAATATTTTTGTATAGAATCAAGGATTAATTTACCAATATTTTAATGTCACTTTAGATCACACATCTCTACATAAAGAATACCACTCCTACAGATGGTCAATCATATTGAACACAAGTAAAGGATGTTGCTCAAACATAATATAATATAATATAATCCAATATGCAAAAGAAAAAAATAGAGGAGATAATATTCTTCAAAAGATATTTTATACAACAAAACCTATGAATAGCAAACAAAGAGACATCATATGTAAGGAAGCAACTTGCAAATTTGATTTGAAAGTAGTATTGTGAGATGCAAGCCACAATCATGAATAATCACATAATTTAAGTAAACATCATAAAGTATATGGATTATTTTATGAAAATATCTATTTGATGATGTAACCAAATCATTCAAAGGCCCCAACTCCAAACTGAACTACAAGAAAGTGGCTCATCTAAAAGATGCTCAAATTGTTCTTCTCAATTCAAGCAATACACTTGCAACTAATGAGAAGATCTAGCAGTTGAAATGTTGGGTGGGAAGGAAATTTTTGGACAACGAAATCCTTAAAAAAAAAAAATCCCATAATCAATACAAAAACAAATCAAATCATAGAATTTCAATTCCTACCACAATTTCAAACCCTAAAATTTGAAGCCATATAATTTCAAACCTAAAAACTAAGGACCTACAATTAAAACAATTAAAAACTCAAGCATCTTGAGAATATCTACTTAGACCAAAACTGCAATGGTTTATAAATGAAGGCCTATGACTCCTCAGTGGAAAACATCGGTTGTGAGTTAATGTTTGTTTTTAGGCATGGGGTGAAGAATGTTAAACTGCCCAGAAGTTGTTTTTCCCGACATGGGTAGATAACAATATAATTGTTTTAGAATGAAATAAAACATAACAAAACAATGATCTGGTTATGTACATATTCCTATGAAATAAAAATCATTGAAACCATGGAAAGTGACTTACCTCAATGTTCTTCTTACATTATGTCGTGTTGTCAATGATGTCAATGAGAGAAAAGGGGAAAAGTGTAAAGGAAAATTTTAAGAAGCACTACCACAACATATTTTTTTTCAAATGAGACAAACCAAAACCAATCACTCTACTATTATTGCTTCAATCTATTAAAACTATTTATGAAAAGTGGATCTACAAATATCTAGGTTTTAGGGCTACCAAAATCTGATATGATTCTAAATTCTAATTTATAAAAAATTTGTAGCCTTTTAAACAAAAATACTAAATGCAAGACGAAAAAAATTAGGCATGAGATAACTTTCTCGTTAACCTCAAGATGGTCGGAGAATAGCCTAAACCTATTTTTAGGCATGAGACAAGTTTACAAATGAATTGTGGATTGGCAAGTCCACAAGGGAAGCCTATCGACTAATTAATAAATTGTATAAAGTTTATTATTATAATAAGAGATCTTTTTGAAATAAAATCATTAATAAAAAAATCTCTTAAGACTATTAATAATTTTTTTAATATTTCAAATTACAATGTTTATGTTTTTTAATAAGTTTTATATAAATTTGTAACTCAAAATCATAGAATATGTTGCATCATTATTTTTGATATTTTATTTACACTTGTAATATAAAATAGAATCATTAAAAGGTTGTAGTTTTATTTTTGAAGGACAATGGCATGTTCGTTGATTATGCCATCCACCATGGTTCAAATATTTTGAAGGTGCAACTAGACCAATTTCAATCCTCAAACAAATTTGACAAATTGGACCCCACTATGCATGGATGTCAATATTCATGAAATCTAGTCATTTCCATAAAAAAAAAAAAAATTGTACCCACAATAAAAGTTAGGGATCCGGATGGTGATCTATCTTTTGTTCTCCACATGTGGTCTACTTCCTGTGAACCCAAAAAAAATGTTTTAGATGATTTCTTGAGCTAAAAAATTTGTTGTTTTTAATGGGGTTCATTATATTAGATTTCCTGTTAGCATGTGTAGTATGTGTAACAAAGTTGAAACCTTCAAGCATTTATTTTTCTAGTGTCATTTTACTTTTAAATTATAGCTATTTTTTTGGGCAATTCCTTGATTTGGGCTTATTAGGAATGTGTTTAATTCGGTTGAGATCTTATTTGGATGTAGTAGATACTTCTCTATTGAGTTTAACAAGTTTTGGCTTATCTTTACAAGTGGAGTATTGTGACACATTTGGAAAGCAAGAAATGATGAGATTTCCCAAGGTAAGAGAAGAAAATTTATTGAATCTTATGGTGAGATCATATTGTTTAATTTCATGGTGAAGGTTTCAATGATCATGGAGATTCAGAAGAAAGTGTTTACGATCCTATTGAAAGAAGGCCTCGCCTTAATTTACAAGAAAGATTGTTAGTGTGCATTTTTTCCCACAAGATAGAGATAGGTTGGATGAGAATGAGTTGCAATTATTCAAATACTACATGGAGTAGAATAAAGTTTCCAAGCTTGAAAAAAGAGAAATAAGTGTCCAAATGAGGAGAAATACTAAAATACTAGTGAGTTATGAGCCTATTGTCTTGAAGACCTAAATCCAAAAGATGAAGTGAAGACAACAACTGGTACTTATCATATCAACCACTATGAGAATGATAGTAACCAAAAATGTTGTTGATAGTAATTCTATACTCTCTAGTATTATTTTATGGTGTTTGTGAGTCTAGATTGTGTTAGTTTGCAAGATAGTTATCTTGTTTCTATAGATTGGTTAGTGATGCTTGTTCTCAGATTGGAATTGTTTGGTGGTTGGTGCTTGCACCTCATATTGCAACTCTTTTTTGTAATTTTTTCCTCAATCTCTAACATAAAAAATAAAAGTCAAGGAGTGAGCAAAACCATGTATTAGGCATTGCCAATGATAACCAACTAGGGTGACAATAATTTGAAGCAATGAAGCTCCAAGAAAAGGATTTTCAATTAAACAAGTATTACATGACACAAAGTACATGATTTCCAATATATTATTTTGAAATCAAGTAGCACACTTATATATGTTAACAACCATAATAGTTAGGTTAATTTTATTTTTTCACATTCTTGACATGTTAAAATGGCATGCATATTATTGCATGAGATTGGCATTTGGCTTATTGGATATTATAAGAAGCCCGAGCACGTAGAATATTATTTGGAATAATTAGAGTGTCACCTTTAATTTGTTCTCAACGGTTTACACAAATTTAGAGTGTTGCCATTTGGAAGCAATTAAACTCTTTAAATAAATATAGTTTTCATTAAGCTTGTAATCTAGTATTGTGGGATTGGATTAATTGTATCTTAAAAATAATACTAAATAAAGTTATGTATCTCCACAATAAACATTTGGAGTATTGGGTATAAATTATCAATTAGTGAGAGTCTATCATAGCCACAATACTAGTCTCAATATAGAAAGTAGTGTCAATTATCCACCAAAATTGTGAAAGAGAGGAAGATCATCCACAACCATTAATTGATCACGTTGTGTTACAATCAATCTGAGCACCACCGTTATCAAGTAATAGTATATGTTACCGAATTTCATGTGCAAGATGAGTGAATAAAGAAGAGTTTTTTATAAATTTGTAACTCAAAATCATATAATGTATTGAAAGCGTCATCATTTGTGAAATTTTATTAAATTTGTAATTCAAAAGAGAATCACCAAAAGGTTGTAGTTTTATTGGTTGAGGACAATGGCACGTTCCTTAATTACGCCATCCACCAAGATTCAAATACCCCAAATAGTGTGTTATGGACTCTCATGTGCAACAAAAGACCCCGCCCAAGTATTAGACCATCTCCCCTACTCATGAGAAGCAACTCAATCGAAAGAGTCCAAAACAAAGAAAACCAAAATTCTCTATTAAAATAATAATATGGATGTATTAGATAAATTTCTGTATTAAAATAAGTACTATGAATCTAATAAAAAAAATTTGGACCATTTCTCGATTTATGCGTGTCATCCTTGCGCAGGGGCCATGCTAATCTTCTCTGTATCGTTCCAATTTTATCGGATGTCTCCGAAGAGACATCAATAATACTCTACGACTCTGTATACGTAGTGCCATTATTCTTTACGCATTGCCAATGTGGGAGCAAGTAGAGACACGTTTATCCGCAGAGGGCAAAAGTATTGAAGTGTAAAACCTTAACTCCTGCTCCTGCATCCCCATCGCCTTCTAAGCAAAACAGATAGGTATACTTCAACCGAGCACAGCTGCTAACCAAGCAAACAAACCACCCCACCCTTAAAAGACTGACGCTCTACCACTGAGCTATAGAACAGCAATCCCCATTGTTCACGGTTTCGAACCAATGACGATAAACCAGGAAACCCACCCCCGATGATCTCCAGAAAGGCCAAATTCCGTCGCTTGTCGGGGATGTAGCTCAAACGGTAGAGCGCTCGCTTTGCATGCGAGAGGCACGGGGTTCGATACCCCGCATCTCCATTTGCGTTTGGTGTTTTTTCTGTTTACAGCGGCGGTATCTGTCATTTGTAATATTTTCGCTATCTATCTCTACATGTGGCCAATTCATCTC
>CM021102.1:470141073-470329702 GCA_007115665.2 Sequoiadendron giganteum | reverse complement strand
CATTTTTCTACCTTTTAGGATCCAGATTTGAGAATAGGATGGTTACAACTTGGGCAAGATACACAAATTTTAAACATGTTACAAACATAGCCAACTAGATTTGTATTTTTTTATTTATTTATTTCCCATTTGCATCTCACAGAATATTACATTTACTCAAAAATTTTGACTGCATGAGAGGGAGTAACTATTTATAGAAAATACTTAACATACATAGATATTTTTCTTTCTTATTCAACTCAGGAATACTTATTCTCGACACACACACAACCTGTTGAATAAAAGTAAAAAAGACAACAAACAAGGATTTTCTTTTTCCTACATTTATGAACAAAACCAATTGTTAACACTCGTACAAAGTAACTTGGAAATGCTTGCAAAATTTTTATCTCAGATTTGATTACATTGTTTTATTTTTCTCTTAAGGTCCCAAACGGCTACACAAAGAAGGAAACTCGAATATGGCTTTAAACAATAATGGTTGGTGTTTTTCAACCTACAAGAAAACACATAACACAACTTTCTTCCATGGCCGTTTGTGTGTTCTCACCTCCCAACCTTGGGTTGGAAAACCAACCACCCCCAAGCTAGGAGGTAACCAAGCTACCAGGTACACACAACAATAGAGCAAATAAGCCATTCCAAAACACAACACTCAACAAATTAATCCCAACCAAGATTCACACATTCACATAGGGATTTTTCAAGAATCCAAAGATGGGGATAGAGGTGGACATCACTTCTATATGGGGAGACCTATTAGCAAGTAGAAATAACCAAGAACCACATCTTTTTGGTTCTTCTTCTCCAATCTACCCATTCATCAAAATTCCTCATATCATACATCTCCATACAACAATCTCCCAATACACCATATCATTATGAACCAAATTTGGGTACTCATAGCATTTTTTTTTTGTTTCTCCTTCTCAAAGGAGGAACAATCTTCCCATAGAGGTTCCTACTCATTCCTATCCCCCACAAGGATACTCTTCCCACATTGGGTGAGTTTATCCTATACAACCCCAACCCAACACATGGAAATACAAGGCACATAAAATGAACAACCAATTCACATAAACAATCTTCTTACATTTCCATATACAAAGGATAAAAAGGAGAAACATGCATACAAGTTGTAAGATGGGGAAAATAAAATAGATTAGATTAAATGACAACCAACACTTCTAAACTAAAATTCCAATCTAGACAAGAGAATACAAATAAAAGAGAGCAATAAACTAAAAACAAGTAAATGAAACACTCTCCATTATGGTTGATTACTTCTCTTGTCTCTCCTTCTTCTTCTTATGCAATCTTTTCCCTCAGATTTTTTGATGAAGTTGTGCAAATACCTGCAAATAGTAAGTAAGAAAGTTGGAGATAATGGTTGTTAATCCAAAAGTGGAGAAGAAAGGTTGCTTTTATAGACAACCATTCAAATGGATGGACGAGATTGATCTTCTAGAAATATTCTAAGATCAACGGATGAGGATTCATGAGAGGGAGGTTACAAAATGGATGGTCAAGATTGAGTTTCTAGAAAGATACCAAGATCTACGGTTGAAAATTGATGCAACCAGAATATGCCATGCATTGAAAAGATATGATGCTGATGGCTATGACGCCTGATGGCTATGACAGACATGCAGGACATGTAGGCTATGACATGAAATAATGATAGGGGATCTTTGACCAAAATGGAGGGATAAATAATTTATTTTAAATAATTTATTCAAAAATGGAGGATGACAAGTGCATTTTAAATTATTTATTTGGAGGAAATGAAAAAGGAGATTTAATTAAATTCATAAATTTAATTAAAGGAGGAGATAGAAATTAAATATGGATAATTGATTTGGATCAATTATTTAATTATAGAAAAATAAAAGGTCAAATAATTATTATTATCTGACTATAGACATGTGATGAAAGATAAATAATTAAATAAATAATAATTTATTTAATTATTGAAGAAAGCGGTATTAGTGACAATTAATTTATTTTAATTGATCAGGATAGAATAGAGATTAGAAAGTGAATTAATTAAATAATTAAACAATTATTTAATTAATAAAGGAATATGGTCAAGAATAATTAAATAATTAAAATTATTTAATTATTAGAGGATGATGACTAAGGAGAAAATGTTTCTCGTAGACTTTAGGACATTTTTCTGTGTCTACATTTTTCCCCTCTTTGACATAATGTAGTTCATCGCGTTGTGTCAAAGAAATTTAATTATGAAATATGCCCCAGTGTAAAGAGAAAGGGGAAGGATGACCAAGAGGGTTGTGGTATGCCCCCTCGAGAGGACATGCAGGTTCAAAGAACAGGAATGTGCTCTCGAAATGGAAGAGAAGACTAGAGGATGAAAGATGGAAGAAATGTTAGCATGAAGGAGATGGATGTTAGCATGGAAAAAATAAGGGAGATGGGATGTTAGCGTGAAAAGGGGAAAGAAGATAGACATGAAATGATAAGGGAACCAACTTTCATGCTTACATTTTTATAGTTATCATCATTGGGCATCAAAATTTCACAAATGGACCACAAACACCATGGTATGACATAAACCAAGGTGTGCAAGGTGACCATTTGGGAGAGACAAACAATCAAAAAGACAAGGAATGCCCCAACTCATACTAGGGACCTGATTGTCCTAGTCTTTTTGCCAAGACAAACCACAGGCAACAAACAAAGAAAAGAGACCATGATCCATCATCATCCCTCTAAATCCATTGATAGGATATCCTCGAGGAGACTAGTAACATGACCCAAAACCAATCAAAAAGATAAGAAAAATCAGACCAACAAGGTGTTTTCCAAGATGGTGTTTTCTAGCGATAATGATGATTGTTTGATTGGTTGATTAGGTTGACCAAGATGACTAAGTTGATTGATAGGTTGATAAGGATTCATAAAGTGATTTGATTGACCACGCCTAGCCTCTAGAAGGACACATCCTGATGAAGGAAAGATTGATTGACCAAGCTAATAAGATTGAGTGGTGTGACAAAGTTAATTGATAATGATAATGCCCGGTTTGAGGAAGGACACATCCTGATGAAGGAAAGATTGATTGAAAAAGTTGACAAGATTGTTTGATTGTTTGAAAAATATTGATGAATATTACCAAGCAATGTGATGATAACCGCAGGAAGGACACATCCTATTTAGGTAGAGGATACATCTGATAAAGTTGACCAAGTGACAAGTGTTGACATGACACCTAACTGCAAGGACGCATCCTGCTTAAGGTAAATGACAAGGTTGAGAAATTCTAATCCCAGGAAGGACGTATCTTGATAAAATACAAGAGATAAGATTGAATGGGACAAACAACATAATGCCCCAGTCCGATATAAGACTAGTGACCGGATTGAGTTGATGATAAGATAATTGATTGCCAAAAGATTTAATTGGTTTGATTTTTCTTGATGTAGTTTGAATGATGATTGCTTGCGGACCAAGGATATGACCCAACTCAATGAACCCTAAAGGACTTGACCTAGGGGACCTCGAGGCTCATCGATAGATGGCCTTGCCTACGTAGCAGTGCACATAGACCTCGTAGTTCAACACGACTTGACTTTGTCTTATTCGACAAAATACTGGGTCATGATTTTATTTGTCAACCTAAAGGGACTGACCTAATGCCTTGAGAGCTCATTTAAGATGAGCCTTTCCTATGTAGAAAATTCATAGAGGCAATGTAGTTCGACCACTCTAACAAAACCGATTCAGACTCAAACTCAGACTTTGTTCTTTTTTTGGGAGTTTTGATTTTTTTTTTTGGATTTTGAAATGTTTTATTTTTTTTGGATTTTGAAGGTTTTAAAGGGTTGATACCATGTATTATTTCTCATGAAGATGCAAGTCAAGGAATTTCCCCTAGTCAAGTATAGGGCCAGTTTACTATATACAAAGGGAAGCGGAAAATGCGACAGATGGATATGAAAAAGAAGGATGCTAAATGTCGGTGGTCTTCAGTCCATGGAAAGGATGGCACTTTATTATGGATGATAACTATAAGGATCATGGAAAATGCATGTGAAAGATACCCACAATCAACCAAAAAGATATGCACGAGCACCCAAGGATGAACATGATCTTACCCCTAGTCAAGCTGAAAACCAATTGATAGGTGATGGTGATGACGACGCTATTTGATATGGGAAGGATGCATCTCGAAAAAACATGAGGATTGGAAAAGATATATCCCATGGAAGATAATGTAACTAAAGGACCAAGGTTTGCAGCAAGGCCAAGAACAAATCCAATCAATTTTTTGGATAACGCGCTAGAGTGTATAGCAATATTGTATGGATTAGGCTTGTTGCATTTGAAATGACTAACCTTAGGACCAAATGGGATTATGGAGGGCACTTGGATAAGTGAGTTAGAATCCTTGAACCAATAACAAGGGAAACCAAGTCTAGCAATAGGTATGGAAAGATAATGGATTGATTTTCGTAAATGATAAGAGATATGAGGATTATTGGATGGAAGAATTGGGATATGATCTCCAAGGACTATTTCACATAGGAATAAATTTTTTTTTCCAAGATATGGGTTTGGATAACTTCTATGAAGGAAATGACATGATATTTCATGGGTAATGTATGACCAAAGGATAGACATGTCAAGAATTTTTCCAAAACATGATTTATGTTTGTGCCCCATTTCTTATCAAGATGAAGGTAGGTGGGAGAAGGGATGGAAACGATATGGATTAGATGGAAATGTTATGAAAAGGCATGGGAGATGAGACAACTTGCCCCCAAGTGTAATGGTCCACATAGATAATTTATTTTACACATGATGCTTGTTTTCCAGGTTTTCATCATGGTATATATCCAATGCGCCATAAAAATGGTTTTCACTATTGGACAAAAATTTTCTCTTTACTATTTTCTTTCTTTTTCTCTTTTTTTTTCTTTCTTTTTTGATTTTTCTTTTCTTTTTTATATTGATTTGATGTTTTGTATGATTGCTGATTGTTCTGAATCCTTTGATGGTGTTGATGTGGATATCGGTGTCATGATATGCCAATAGTGACCTTGATGGAGTAGTTGTGTTGTTAGGATCATAATACTCACATACAATTGATTGATGTCATTGTGATCCTCTCTAATACTAGATTTGGCCTTATCGAAATACGCACATCATGATAGAGTACCATAGGAGTCCTTATGATAAAGAGTTGCTGCCAAGATGTAACGAATTCATGAGGTTCAATTTTTGGAATGATGGATGATGGTAGCCATGGAAGGATTATTTGGACATTTGCATGTAGCAGTTTTTATTTTCCAAACTTGGGATGGTAGATGATGGAGTTTGGAATTTTGATTGGGATAGCGATTGGAACCAAATTTTTTATATTCCTTTATTGATGACCATTTTGAAGGAGGTGGACATTTACTATATGTGGGAGTCCTCTTTTCTTGTGGCTCCATATTTTGATTGACTTTTAAATTTGGAATATTTTCTTTGCTTGATCCAATTTTCTTTGGGATCCATTTTAACTTTATTTGTCCACTTGTATTTTTGTTTGATTCAATGGCCTTTGAAATTTGATTTTTAACTTTGGATTTATAATAATTTTCTTTTTGTTGGTTCCAAATGGAAGATTTATTAATGTTGGAATGATGGTTTATGGTATGGATGGAGGGAGTGTTGGCAACAACCTTATGACAAGGACTACTCATGGCCCCCATTTTGATGTTTGTATCAAATAAAGTTGCCCCCAATATCAAGGAGGTAACACTAACACCATTTGATTCTCTAATTGAAGAATAACCAAGACGTTGATGTATAGGATTTTCATAAAATTGTATTGGTTCTCGAATGCCTTGCTCATGTAGGCCTAGTCCTCTTCCTTGATACTGCATACTTTGACATATTTTGTTTGTGATGGGGTATTTGTTGTTTTGAAAGCAAGATGCGAACCCATCATTGTGTAGCTAGAAACCATTACTCAAAATTTTCTCATCTCTAAGAAAGCCTTCTTTGACAAAAGTAGATGCTCCTAGTTGATAGGATGTTTTGGTGTTATCATTTTTCATGCTTGTTTCTTCTTGATCATTTGGAATGTCGATTTGATCCATGGTAGATTGTGTATATTCTTCTTTGACTTGATCAATGATAGCTTCTCTATGTTCTTCTTGATCCATAGTATCCTTTTTATGTTCTTGTTTGACTTGATCAATAGTAGCTGCTTTATGTTCTTCTTTGATGTTATCCATATCATTCATTTGACTCTCTATGTGTCCAAAGGAGGCAAGTGTCTCATTTTGGGAAATGGAGGTGTTTTGAGTTTGGATAGGACCATCTTCAAATTTTTGGTCATGGATGGTATAAAGGTTGATGAGAGGATCATTTTGGATTTCTTGTTCAATGGTAGGATCTTGGTCAAAAATAGGTGTATCTTGGAAAACATGGTTGTGAATAGACTCTTGAGCAAGGATAGGTGTATTTTGGGTGCCATGATTATCTAGAAGGACTTCTTGGATGGACTACTTTGATTTTGACATGAAGGTGAAGCTATGATGTCATGCTTTGGACTTTTATTTTGACATGTATCCCAAGGTGTAGGTAATGTGATGTGGTTTTGGAGACCCTGACCAAATGTATTTCCATGATCAAATGTAGCTTGGGATGGAATGGATGGAAATGGTCTAGTGGATGGTGGATTATGATAGGATGTGGAGGATTGGAATGGACTAGTGGAAGGTTGGTTTCCCTTGTCAAGGTTAGGATAAGGATGATTAATGGATATTTGTTGGGGATCAATGGCATGGATTGTGCTAAGGGACTCTTGATAGTGAGGGTAGATGGATGAAAGATTAAAGCTTATGGATTGTTGGTAAGAAGGGTATGTGAGTGGCTGGTATTGACAATTGAGGATTGATTGGTATTCAACTTGACTACAAAGAAGATCAAGGTAGAGTGAAGACATGATCATGAATTTGGATTAGGATGGATAAGAAAAAATTAGTAAGGACCATACAAAAATTGTGACCTTTGGATGACAATGCAAGGTTCCAATGCAAAATGGATATGAAACTATGCTATTTTTTGCGATTTTCAAGGATATAAGGATGCAAAGTGCCAATGTACCTAAGGCAAAGATTAAGGAATGGTGGAATGATAATGGCCCTATTACCAAGGATATGATATGAAACCAAGATGATCTTTTTTAAAGACTTTATGTGCTCATTTTTCTATGCTCAAAAGAAGACAGGATTTCGTATGAATTCTTGGTTGTAATCTGCAAAACAACAAAAATAAACAAGAAAACAAACAAATTCTCTACAAAATTATAAGATTCACGTCGGGTTCACCAATGTAAGATGGGGAAAATAAAATAGATTAGATTAAATGACAGCCAACACTTCTAAACTAAAATCCTAATCTAAACAAGAGAATACAAATAAAAGAGAGCAATAAACTAAAAACAAGTAAATGAAACACTCTCCATTATGGTTGATTACTTCTCTTGTCTCTCCTTCTTCTTCTTATGCAATCTTTTCCCTCAAATTTTTTGATGAAGTTGTGAAAATACCTGCAAATAGTAAGAAAGAAAGTTGGAGATAATGGTTGTTAATCGAAAAATGGAGAAGAAAGGTTGCTTTTATAGACAACCATCCGAATGGATGGAAGAGATTGATCTTCTAGAAATATTCTAAGATCAACGGATGAGAATTCATGAGAGGGAGGTTATGAAATGGATGGTCAAGATTGAGTTTCTAGAAAGACACCAAGATCTACAGTTGAAAATTGATGCAACCAGAATATGCCATGCATGAAAAAGATATGACGTCGACGGCTATGATGCCCGACGGCTATGACAGACATGCAGGACATGCAGGATATGACATGAAATAATGATAGGGGATCTTTGACCAAAATGGAGGGATAAATAATTTATTTTAAATAATTTATTCAAAAATGGAGGAGGATGACAAGTGGCAAATAATTTATTTATTTTAAATTATTTATTTGGAGGAAATGAAAAAGGAGATTTAATTAAATTCATAAATTTAATTAAAGGAGGAGATAGAAATTAAATATGGATAATTGATTTGGATCAATTATTTAATTATAGAAAAATAAAAGGTCAAATAATTATTATTATCTGACTATAGACATGTGATGAAACATAAATAATTAAATAAATAATGATTTTATTTAATTATTGAAGAAAGGGGTATTAGTGACACAATTAATTTATTTTAATTGATCATGATAGAATAGAGATTAGAAAGTGAATTAATTAAATAAGTATTTAATTATTTAATTAATAAAGGAATATGCTCAAAAATAATTAAATAATTAAAATTATTTAATTATTAGAGGATGACGACTAAGGAGAAAATATTACTCATAGACTTTCGAACATTTTTCAATGTCTACACAAGTAAGGTAAAACCTACCTCAAATCCAAAGCCAAAATGAAGGTAAGTTGAAGATGAACTCTTTATCTTCTACTCCTCCAAACTGAAGCCAAAATTTTCCCTTCCAAAGCATTCCAAGCACAAGGCCAAAAAATCCCTTCTTTTGGGTTTCAAAAGAATTCAAATAGGAGTCAAGGGTTAGAAACCCTTGGAGAAGAGAGTGACACATGTCAATCTCCTATTCACTCCTATGGACACACCTCCTCACAAGTTCTCACACATGTGTGAGAACTCTTGGGGAATTGAAAGACCAAAGAGTGTTCAACACTCAACAAGGCTTTCAAATATCATAAATGAGATTTTGGAGCCAACACTCCAATCCCATCCCCAAAATTCGTTATCATTCTTAATGGCCAATTAATAAGGGTCACAACTTTCTATTTTCAAAAGCTATAGGCTTGATTTGACCCCTAACCCATAGGTAACCATCCTAAGGGTTAAATTAGGGTCAATTAACCCATTCTAATAACTAATTCAATATTTTTAAACCCTCAAAAAGAAATTAAATTCAAACATAATCAAAGAATTTCCAAAATTCCCCAGAACCCTAATTAAAAGTTTGATTGACTTTAAAAAGAAACATAATCACAAGATTCAACATTAAATCTTTTTAATCACAAATAAAATACAACACAAAGAGGTTATGGTCCATTCTTCAAATGGACCATAGTGGCTTCACTTGGATGACATAATCAAGTACCCTTGGTTACCTCCAATCCCATTGGCCATGGGAATGTACCTACACACTCAATTCCCACATGTCAAAATATCCAATGCATGATAATCAATAATTAAACCAAAAAATTCATAGGCATACATTTTGCACAATCTAATTCTAAATCAATAAATTCTATATCCATAATCATTCTTCTTCTAGAAATAACATATATTATCAACTTGTATCAAATCATGACATAATAAGGAAATCACATCACCAAATTAAATTTAGCATCCTATCAATTTCATCTCATAAAACAATTATCCATTTCTATCATGATAACAAGATCATATGAATATATCAATAAAGGAAGCATAATGTGCAAAATATAATCATCATAATATCATAAACATAAAACAAGCATAACATAAAGTATCTATGATCATCCAAAATAGTCCAAAACACATAGAGTATCAACATGATCGAATCAAAAGATAGTCAAATGGGTGTATCAGATGGTAGGCCTCACATATTGAATAATTAAATGCTAAAATAATATTGATAATTTTGATGTTGACTACTCTTGAATTCTCAATTATTCTTCTTCAAATTGCCAAAGACTCTTGTCAAAATTAAAATAGTGAAAATACTTTGTATTTATATGCAATTATTTTAATTTTCCAAAAATAAAATATTGATAGTTGACATTTAAAAATAGAAATCAAAATAATTAATTATCAACATTGACATACTTGAATTTGGAGCCAAATTAGTTGGTCTAGACCAGATCCAAATCCACCTAGGGATTAAAAGTGTTGAGGAAAAAATATTAAATGCATGGTTTTATTTTCTAATAATATTTATAAAAATAAGCAATTTTATGCATAATAGGTCTGTTACCTATTTTTCACTACCAACTCAAACAAGTAGAGCTGAATTGTAAATTCAAGCTATGGTACACAAGTTTTTTTTTTTTTTTAAATTCTGCTAAAGTACTCATATTGTGCATTGTTCCATAACAGTGTAAATTTCAGTGATATTATGCAAAAACATTTCAAAAATGATATCATAAGTTTGCATAATATTTGTTGTTTTATTCATAATGTACGAACCAGAATCCCACACAAGCCATGGAAGTAACTCATTTTGATTTTTCTAATCAAATAAGGGGTGCATGAGTAAAAGAAAACTATACACCTAAGAATAACGAAAGCATAGGGTAGAAGGTGATTCGTCATTTCCTGGAATGAGGAATCATTGACAAGTTGAGGAATGTTGTCACGTCAGCTCCAACTCCAGCTCCATTTCTAGTTCTAGCTTCGCATACCTACAAAGTATGATGAAAGTGTGGTTAGAGCAATGCGAATCAGATCCTATCATATGCCTACACTACCAACAGAAATATAGAATATAGTCGATCAAGCATCCATTAGATGATTACAAAAAATTCAAAGCAGCATAAAAAAAAAAGAGAAGGCTTTCAGCTTCTTTTATTTTGCTAACATGTTTGTTCATTGTGCAAGAACAGGTGCATTATATTCATGATCATTTTATCAGATATGTGGAGTAAAATGGGCTCCCACAAGGGTTGAGCCCGACATATCAAAAGGATACACTCTCAAGATACATATGAGAGTTCATTAATGCTAAAAAAGTCATCAAAAGAGCTGCTGAAATAAAAGAAATAATCAAATAAGTTGCTTTATTTCAAAGAGATTCAGGAAAAACAGTTTGAGCATACAACATAACTTTGCTCTTCATGTCAAGAAAGGATCAAACAGTGTGAGAATTCATAGATTTCATTGATATTTTGTTTCAGCTCTACTTTACATTTTCACATTACATCTAAATGAGGTATAGAGCCTCTTTACACTAAGAGAACAGAAACAGAATATCAAGCATGAAGTTTTTTTTTATGAGCTTTAGAATTGTTTTCACATGAGCTAATGAGTATTCACCATCCTAGCTCGAGATAAGCATGTTTGCTTTCAATACATTTTTCATCATGCTGAAACATAACATTGGCAAGAAAACAACATGTATTTTACAGAGATTTAAAAACATCCAAGTGCCATTACCATGATACCTACAACAACAATTATTAAGAGTAGCATAAGGAAAAGATCCTTTTAAAAAGCAATTAGTAAAATCTCTTGATCATTATCTGCCGGTGCCATTGTTAAGTTAACTCTTGACAATAATGTTCTTACTCCTTATGGTTTGAGTAAGGAATGTTCATCAGAATCAGAAATAGATGATGAGAATGATGGAAGTAATGAGCAATACAAATTCAGTAGTGATAAGTAGAAAATTTTAGGCCCGTGGCCATGAGCAATGGATCAACATCATATTTGAAATGAGAGACATCAGATGCCAGGATTAAAATTAAAAAAGATGCAGTCCTAGTAATGTAGTGGACAGTCATGATTACTGCGAAGTTATGAGTCAGTTCTCAAAGTATCACTAATTGTAATTGGAAAGCATGGTTAGAAATCACAGTCTTCATGGATGTATGTAGTGAGCAGCATATGCAAGCTATATATTCTGCATAGTGTCTCTATTATTTTCAAATAGAAGGGCCAATTAAAAAAGAAAAAATAATAAAGGACTATCATCTAATGGCACAAAGGCACGGCTATATAGAATTCTTGCATAAATTAGGGGAGAAAAACAGCAGAAAGGAGGAACAACATTTAATGACAGTATGATATACAAGTTATATATAACAGTCTATATGTTATACAGTCATTGAAGTCGAAAAATACCCTTCACAAAGGAGGACTGAGTTTGCATAAAGTCATTATTCATAGTTGGGATAATGAAGCGACATGTTTGTTTTGTTATGCAACTTCAATAAGGTTATATGCAAAGTAAAGATATATGAGCTATATGGAGGAAGAACCCAAAAAATTACAAGAGGGTCTTGAGACCCTCAATGTTTCTTGAAGAAGCATGGCAGTGCACCTTTCAGAGAAGTCTACAGTATAAAATAAAGCATCTCTTTCCTTTTTTGTTGCAAATAAACTTGAGTAAAGACGAGCACATGTTTTTCAATTATTTTGTAACCCAGCCAAGGAGATTCTAATAGAGTAAGCTGAAATTTCAAATCATGTAGACACAATGGATGGTGTAGGCCGTTACAAAAATGGAGAAAAGTAGAGCCAAACTCTCTCATAGGAAGCCACGGCGCTAGTGTACAAGGGGTCATCTTTCCGAGCTCAAGAAATCAAGAAGGGTTCTTTTTCCCAGCAAAGAAATATTTCAAAAAAAATGGAAGCCATGACTTGCATCTCTTTCATGAAGCTCCACCAGCAAAAAAAAAAAAAAGAGAAATACAAAGCTCGTGGCTAATATCCATGTAGGGTTTCTTTCAAAGATGTGAAGGTATAACTGGAGCATAGTGGCGTGGCCTATGTAATGGAGAAGAAATTCATATAAAAGAACTTTTGATCTTTTACAAAGTATAAAGCTCTTATAAGCTTTTGTTTTGGAGAAGGTGTGTTCCCAAGAGTTCAAAAGAAACAATGGACTAGCATATCTAGCGCCTGTGAAACAAAGAAACCCACAGACATAGGAAAATCACAGGAAATATATTGTGTTCCAGCTAATACCCAGTTTGGCCAAACAAAGACTTGAAATTTCATGAGAACACATAGCTTGAGCATATATACATGGCGGCCAAGAACAGTAGATTTTGAGTCAGGAAAAAACCAACAACAGAGAATACTATGGAGTTCGAAAGCTTACCAGGCCACACCTAATATGTAGATAAGGAGTCGGCCAATCTGGATAGCATAAATGTTGCAGATTTCGAGCCCAGACAACTATTCACCATGGCGGCATTGTTTTCTCAAAAAGAGCTTCTTCGGCAAAATTGTTAAGAGAGGAAAATGATAAGGATTAGGGTTTGACTGAGTAAACTTAGGCATTGGTTTATTAGGCGCATAAGTCCTAAAACATTCAAGTGTATGGAGCCTGAAAGGTGAAAACCATTAGATCAAAAATATGCTGAGAGTGGTGGTGATTTTTGTAAAGTCATACTTCTGACTTTATAATAATATCAATGTGTTTTTCTTATTGTAAGGTTAAAATAATTAAATGATAAACTAACTCATTTAATTATTTTTAACTATTTTTAGAGCAAAGATAGCATTGAATTATTTTTCATTGTCATGCAAGCATAAGTTTTTATTTTTATTTTTGCATAACATATTGTAAAGTTAAAATGATTAAATGATATTTATAAATCATTTAATTATTTTAGCTATCTTAAAGTGCAAAAATAAAAATAGTAGGCCATGATGAAGTTTCAGTTTCACTTGGGCAGATTGACACGAACGAGGTGATTTTCGCATGCTTGGGCCCACCTTTTCATGGATTTGAAGTTTAGTTCGAGTCTTCCATGTTTCAGTTATGACTTGACAGTGTGTTTGGACCATCATGCACTTATTTTTGCATGGTTTTGACTCCCTTTTTCAGAGATATTTGCTTCTGCTCGTAATTGGCCTTGGAGTTATCACCCTCTCTTGGAGTTTGACTTTTAGTTCTTTTTCCATGCCTTTTTGAAGGCTTTTGTATATATTGAAAAGACTTAACTGTTTTTTCTTAGTTCTTATTTTTCTCCTTTGCACTCTGCAAAGTGAATGATTTGTAACTCAACATGTATTTTCAGATTAATACAGTAGCAAGTTTACAGGTTACATGGATTTTTTCCTTTTTGCTTAAAGGATTCAAGTTTTACCTTTTCATTACTGAGGTTTTTGCGTTGATGATTGATTTGATGAAACTTATTGTGTTTTAATAAATTAGAAACCTTTAAATTTTGTCTCTTTCACTGATATGAGTTCTCAAATATAATCAAGTTTCAGGTCTTAAGTTGTGCTTGTATTCATCTATTCAAAGTTGTGAAACATAGTTTCCTACCAGGAGAGATCAGTCAGCCTTCTTTCGAAACACTTTTGCAATAAGATTGTCATTAATGACCTGTGTGAAGTATTCCTTCGAAAGTTAATTGTGAATCAGTCTACCTTTTAGATCATCATTTTAGGTGCATCACCATAGTTAAATTTTTACAGCTTAAGTTTTAGACTTAGTCAATTTATCCTTTTCCCAACAATTTACCAAATTATTAATCATAAAAATTCATAGGAACTAGCCTAGAATCTGGAGGTCTAATTCCTTATAGGATACCCATAGCCTGGAATTAGTTCCAATATTTCAACAGATTGTTGAATTTTCAATATTCAAGCATACGGGTGCAATCTATTTGACAACAAGGTCCAAGCACATGGGGGAACTAAACCTTGTGTGAAATTGTCAAGGGTGACAATTTTTGATGCTACATTTAGCCCCAACTTTAGTAAGAGTATAAGCTTACACTTATACTCATGCTAAAGTGCAAATAGGTCAATAAGGGTTCAATTATCCAAATATTCAGGAGATAGGATGGCATTGAATCTTGGGGAAGTCCTAGCCCCCAAGATTCAAGATCCGAGGAAAATAAAATATGAGGACAAACGAAACACGCATGTGAAGTCAAATGTAGTATGAAAAAATAAGACATGCATGAAAAATACACTACACTTAACATAATTCACAAAATAAAACAAAACAAAAAACATAATGCAAACAAAAACACAAATAAAACACAAGGTTAGTATTACCAAGGATTTGGGTTGGTAAGGAAAAGAGACCTCAGTCTTAATTTTGTTTCAAATACCAAATGTCATCTCTTGAATATGATGTTCAACTAGATAATGCTCTCATGAGGACTTAGCAATTTGTGTTATCCAAATCACTCATGAGCTACATAGATCCACTAGCTATCAAGTTGCATTATGCTAGGCGTCCATGCAATATGATGGGTTCCACAAGGCTAGTAAGTTATGTTATGCTAGGTGTCCACGCAATATGATGGGTTACACAAGGCTAGAAAGTTTCATTATGCTAGTTATCTCATGAAACACATGGCTCCATTAGCAAGCAAGTTTTGTTATGCTAGGCGACCATGTTAACAAGTGCTCAAGTCCATGAATCAACAAGTTTTGTTATGCCAAATCCATAAATTCTTTTGTAAATTACACCTCAAGGCTCCACACAAAAATTTTAATGTCATTGGGGACCATTTGACATCATAGGGGACAAAAATTACCTCAGGGAGTTTAAAAAGTTAAACATCATTGAGAATGAACAAAAAATCACCTTAGGGGGTGTACCAAGTTTAACATCATGGGGGGTGAACATCAAAAGGCCATGCCTCAACGAGCATTATAAATAACATCACCAATTAAGGTGTATGTTAGTAGATCATAATATTTTAAAGGATAATATGCAATATATGGGAGGTCAAACCTTAGAGAGTTTCACACATGACACCACCACTAAAAGAGGACAAAACATGGAACGAAGGGTCACACCTTAGGGAGTGCCAATCATAGTACTACCTCAAAGGGGACATAGCATGTCATGAAAAGTCACACTTTTAGGGGGGTATCAAGCCTAATACCACCACAAAGAGGACCACCAAAATGTATTGAAAATTACACACTTTAGTGAACATCTATTTAATAATACTACTAGAGAATACATGATGTGATAAACAAGGCCACACCTTTAGAGGATGTGTAATATCACAACTAAAAAGGGTCCAATTTACTTGGTAATTGTATTATGCAAGGTAATATATCCTCCATTAAAATTTTAGTGTACTTGCTACACTAATATTTTAAGCAGATAAAGGGGAGATAAAGGATCCCTTATCTAAAGGAATTCACTTTATACAAGGCTAGTCACTCTTGCCCGCCAACCGTAGGGGCAAAAGCGAGCCTATATTGATCGAATTGTTGTGCTCCTTATGTTAGGGTTAGAAGGCAGATATCTAACAAGTTAAATGCAGATTTGAACAGTAAAATAGAGAAATAAAACACACAAAAAATTATAACAGAAATAAGACAACACAAAGAATTAAACATGGTTCACCCAATCTGGGCTACATCCACAAAACTGTAGCCATCCAATGATTTTATTATTCAGTGCAAAACATATTATAATAATGCGAATAATTCCATGCTACAACTCCCCATCCCAATCGCTTATAACAATATTTTAGAAGCTTCCAGAAATTAGGGTTTGCAAAGTCAATGTTTTTTCCTTTTCGGTGACGAAGTGAAAAAAGGTGAAAAGTGTACAGTACTAAAGAGTGTACAATATAGCATGATCAATTGCCACATACCAACACCTTAATGATAGAATATGATTGCACAAAAATATATTTTGCCCCCATGCATGGTAATTAGTATCTAATGATACTACAACTACCACATAGCAAGGAGCAAAGCCATAACTATTTAGTCTACCATCTGATCATAGTCATCTTTAAAAGGATCTAGGTTAGCTAATATGTTCTTTAAAGTATGACATTCATTAGTAGTATAACAAAACTATCTATGATACACACAAAAGGGTGTGTTTTTATTCTTGTGTTGATTTTCTCTTCTTTCATGCATGAGAAGGGTGTGAAAAGGGATATATTTTTCTTGGATATGGATATAGGTTGCTTGGATATGGAGGCCTTTTGATTGATCACTCTTTTAAGTTTTAGAAAGGAATTCATAAGGAAATAATTTCTTGGATAGTGATGTTTTCAAATTCAATAACATCAAAACTCACTTTCCCACTTGCTTTGGGTGGTTATATGCATGTAAGACATGTGTCATTTTGTGACTGGTCTAAGAAAGTGACTAGATGAAACATATGAAAATATCACTATTAGCATATGACATTGGCTTGGTCACTAAAGGATTATCTTGTGGTGGGTTTTAATTGGTTGGAATAATCTATAGAAGTCTAAGTCGCATTAAGTAGTTGTGAACTAAGGTTTAGGCTTACCACATGCTACCTTAATTTTTGGGAAGGTTGTATAAAGAATCTTAGGAGTTTAAGAGGAAAATATGTAAAGAGGAGAAAAGATAAATGAAAGGGATACCCAATATTGATGGAAGAAGTGGGATTATGGTGAGGGAAAATTTGATACCACTAAATTTAATATTGACAAAATGGTAAAGTAAAGGGATTAGGGATTAGGGATATAGAGTGTTAGATGCATTTTTTAGTAAAGGAAAATATAGAAGTCCAAAGTTCTATGGCTCAAGAGAAATGGATTAGGGATAATTAATATGGAGTACCTAATGCTAGAAGAAAAAAGAGCAAGGGAAATAGAGTGGAAGAGTTTCAAGGTTTAGAGTGTGGTTATTTTCTCAAAAACAAAATTCACAATATAGATCATCTTGTCATGGTATGATCTTTTTTGTGTAATATATTTCCTATTAGTATAAGATCATCTTTCTTGAAAATTCATCTTATTAAGGGCTAGTATATGAAATATTTGTACACCATTTCTTCCTTTCATGGTATCAAACATTAATCACCTTAGGTTCTTCATGTTAATGGTAGGTTTTTTTGTACCAACCTTGGATTGAGAGAGATCTTGAGAAAATGGAATCTTTATGTGGGGAAAATGGAAAGCACATCAAGTATAGAAACAAAGAAGTTCATGGACACTTAAATTTATATATAATCCTATATAGTGATAGAGACAGATGGAATCATGTTTGGATGAAATTTTATTTTAGAAACATGGAGATAAGGATAAAGGCATTTCCTAGATCAATAAAATTTATCTTTTTTTAGTCTCTTATGATATCAATTTAACAATATGATAAAAAATTCAAAGACAATAGTCAATCATTAAATATGAATATGATGCTATGTATATATTAATTCTCTTATGGTGACGTAATTACTAATGACCATTATTTTTAAATACTCTCGATGTGCATTGCATGCTTACTATTATTTTAATAAATTAGATTTTGACCTTCGATAAAACACTCTAGAGTGTATTTTAATTATTTTAGACTTCATGTCAACTCATAATGGCTATGTAAAACTATTGAGGCTCAAATTTTAAAAATTGACATAGGAAATGTAGGTTCATTTTTTGCAAATTAAGTAAACCTAGGTCAATTTTATTATTCCTAGATCTACACAAATATAAAATATGTATAAACTAAATATTGATTTTTGAAATTGAGAGTAATTATAGTTGGAATCAAGCTATGATCAATTTTCCCAAGTTCTTCCCAAATTACATCATTTTTCAAAACCAGTCATTATATTAGGGATAACTAAATTATTAAAATGAACCTAGTGGGATAAAAATCCTCCCCAAAAGAGAATAATCCATGCATTTTGATGCCATGTTGAATAATTATATGATGTGAGCAAAGGAACCTTAGAATAATCCACAGAAAAGAAGAGCACAAGAAAACAAATCAAAAGAATGCACCAAGAGACCCCGCCAAATCACTCAATCAAGAACCCCCCAAAAATATATGATTTGTCACTTTATATTTAGTGTGTTTACAAATGCCACTTACCAAAACAGTGAAGTGGACTTGATCTTAGTGCATATAGATGCCAAAATTGGCCACAATCTCAAAGTAAAATTTATATAAAGAATGAAATCAATCTGATCACACCACTACAAATCACATGAAAAATTATGAACTTTAAAAAAAAATCACCAAAATGTGTTACTATAGGAGCAAGAATGGAGCCCCAAAAGTTCCCAAAAAGAGAATGACTTGGCAACACCTTTGAGAATCTACAATTTTTGGAAAAAAAATAGGCATCAAAATCAAAAAATAATTGCACCACTGCAAAGATCAAAAAATTCTTCCCCAAAAAAAAATAGAGTGTAAAAAAAAGGAGTTTCATAGCCCAAGTTATAAGTGTTTGAAATTCACCCTTCAAAACCAAATCTTTAATGGAGAGGGGGGGGGAATTTAAAAAATGTTGTTTACATCATTGCTAATGTCAATAGTATATGACCTTAAATTTGACGTCATGGAGGCCATCACAAGTCATGGTGAAAAAGACACTACATGTAACATAGTGCACAAAATAAAACAAAACACAAAACATAATGCAAAAAAAACAAAGGTTAGTAGTACAAAGGATTTGGATTGGTAAGGCAAAGAGACCTCAATATTAAGTTTGTCTCAAAAACCAAACATCATCTCCCAAATGTGATGTTAGACAAGAGAATGCTCTCACGAGGACTTAGGAAGCTACGTTATGCCAACTCACTCATGAGCTACATAGATCCACTAGCTAGCAATTTGTGTTATGCTAGGTGTCCATGCAATATGATGGGTTCCACAAGGATAGCAAGTTGCAATATGCTAGGTAACTCATGAAACACATGGCTCCATTGGAAAGAAAGTTTTATTATGCTAGGTGGCCATGTTAGCAAGTTCTCAAGTTCATGAATCAACAAGTTGTGTTATGCCAAATCTATCGACTGTTTTGTAAATTATTCCTTAGGGATCCACACACAAAGTTTAACGTCATGGGGGACCATTTAACATCACAGGGGACAAAAATAACCTCATGGTGTTTACAAATTATAAAGTCACTATGGACAAACAAGAAAATACCTTAGGGGGTGTACAAAGTTTAATGTCACGGGGGATGAACATCGAAAGGCCATGACCTAGGGGGTGTTATAAGTAACATCACCACCAAGGGTGTATGTTAGTAGATCATAATATGTCAAAGGACAATATGCAATAAATGGGAGGTCAGGCCTTAGGGAGTTTCCCACATGACACCACCACTAAAAGAAGACAAATCATGCAATGAAGGGTCACACCTTAGGAAGTACAAAACATAGTACTCTTAAATTTATCCTTGATGAGTAAGTTGGGAAGATGATTTAGAGGAAAACCTATTTTACCATACATATGATGAATATAAATTTGGTTAAGATGAATTACTAAGTTATCATAATAGGATCTATATTCCTCTTAGGCGGATATGTAAACATTACTATTTTCGGCATATTAAGGACATCTAGATGCCAAAAATATGTATGTCAACTTGAAAGAAAAGTATTTCTTGATAGTCATGAGAAATATATTGTTATATCCATGGAAAATTACCTAGAATGTTAAAATGTGAAAACTATGCATGTGCACCCTACTAAATTTTGTATCCACTTGATGTTCCTAGTCATAAGTGAAAATTCATTAGAAAATATTTCAATCAAAGATTTTCTACAAAACCATATTATAGAAATGATATGAATCTGATTAAAATATATAAGATAACCAAATTAGCACACTTGATATCACTTAACTAACACACTCTAAGAATTAATTGTTTAGGTGGTTCAAGTGGGACCTAGTCGTAACCCATCCTACTCTTCTTCTCCATTAACAAATATTATTTGATGGATGCCAATAAATTTAATTTTTTTAAACTACTTCTCCTGCCCACTCACACATGGTTTAAAGTTACCCCATTGCATCAATTAGAAGACATGGGTATCATCATGAGGAATTCAGACAACAAAATGGTTTATAATTGATGTAGTACCAAATGTGCCAAAATTGGATATTTGGAACAAATTAAGCATAAAAGTGTGAAGGATATACAAATTTTATCAAATGTCATAGTAAAAAAAAAATTGGTAGACATGTATGCAAAATTTAGAAGTGAATACAAGGTACATGAACTATTTGACTCAATGCCTAAAAAAATTAGTCTTGTGGAACACTACGATTGAAGAATATGCATAAAACGAGTTTGTTGAAAAGGCTTTCAAAACTTTCAAGAAAATGAAAATTTTAGTCGTAAAGCCAAATTCTACAACCTTTGCTAGCATCCTTATAGCTTGTGGTGAATGGGAGCATTGGAACAAGGTATGTACATCCATCAAAGCATAGAGGAAAAAAATATTTTATTAGATGTTGTAGTTTAAACCGCTTTAGTAGAACACAAACTATTTGACAATGTAATGCCATGATTGTAGGATATGAACAAAATGGATTTGTTGAAAAAGATTTTAGAAATTTTTAAAAGTAAATAAAATTGATAGTTGTAAATCTAGCATTCCCTCTACCTATTCCAAAATGGAAGCTTTGATAGGTAATGAGCATAGACCTATTTTTCTATGAAACATGCCTTATAATCATCCTTCCCTTTTTGTTTTTCTTAGTTAGCTCTTTGGACTTACCTCCTTTTTTAATTCTATACTCATTAGCACAATATATTAGTTTATTATTATAGCATTTTGGGCTTCTGATCCTTTCTCTTTCTATGGTACCCTTATTATCTACCACATCTTTTTCAGTAGCTATCATGGTTATCCATGGAGGGTCTTGTGTCTTGAATTTATGGTACCACATAGTGTATATTATTAAGTGGTCTTATACTTGCTTTCAATTGAAGTTCCCATGAGCCATGTGCCAAATTGGGAAAAATAGGTTTTGAAGGGACTTGAAACCCTTTATAGTAGAAAAGAAAAAATTCTGCTAAAAATATAAACCATAGAGTACCAACAACGAACCAAAAAAAAGGAAACAAAGGAAAAAAGAGTGATAACCAAGATAAACAATAGTGAACCAACAACAACACTCAGCAATGCCAAAATAGAAAAACAACACAAGACCACCTACCAACCAGAAGAGAAAACAACAAAGCTACCACTAATCTATGCTACTTAATTTCTTCTAGTTTTCTAACCACACTTTTAAATTATTTTTTATAATATTTTACTAATTCCTCCTTATTATTTTCATCTTCCATATTTTATTTATGTTTTTATGTTCATACATTAGGTGAATGAAATTTTTTCAAAAAAAAGTCACTCAATTCTTTTAATGTTTTTATCATGCTTATGGAATTCTTTAATACACCACATTTGTGCATCATCATTGAGGTTCTCCACAAAATCATATAATTGGGCCTAGTCATCATTAATACCAACCCCACTGAAATTAAATTCCAAGGTAAAGATATGTTTAGTAGTATCCTCAAGGTGAATTTACCAAAATTAGGGAGCTTATTCATTTGTGCATCCATATTTAGACAAGGTAAAGGTGTTCTTGATTTATTTTGTATGGTTAGGTATTATCCTTTCTCCTAATTTATTCTCTACACTTGTATCTCTTTCTCTCTCTTCATCATGGCTTCTTTGTCTAGTTTCACTCCTTGTCTAATTGGCCAAAGTCCTTTCTCTACCAGTATCTCTTGAAAATTGAACATCTAATAACTCAATCCATAATATATGGACCACAAATCTCATACACAATTGCTTCTTAATCTTGCTTTCTCTAACATAATTAAGAATTCACTACTTATATGGACTCTTTAGAAACTTTCCTTGATTTTGACAACATGGGAGGTGACTCTTTGTCCACGAGGTTCATCTTTGGATAGTGTCTCTTTATCTTGGGGATTTTTTTGGTTGATAACACATCATTAGTAATTGATTTATCTTTAATTTTCTTTGATTTTTTTCTTCCTCAACCTAGGAATTTATTTCATTGACCATCTCCAAAGCTTCCTTGAAAAGCTCTAAAATTTTGGGGACTTCTTTGATTCTATTACTAAATATTATCTCGTCTTATTCACCAATTAAAAAATTCAATACAAGACCATCAACAATACAAAAGCATAAGCACCAAACATAAAATACAAGACAAGCACAAAGGTTTTGAAGGGACCTTGAACCATATACAACAAAGTTTTGAATGAGACCTTGAACCCAAGAAAATAAAGGGAACTAAATGTCTAAAAGGAAATAAGAATGGTCTGAATCAGCCAGGCAACCATCATCTTGTAATAGCCATGCTTAGCATAACACTTTGCAGCACCACCCAAAAAATCCAAACTCCCCACCTCAATAGGGAATTGAAGAATTGAAAATAAACACTAAAGAGTAGCAGCCTTCTCCCACCACCAACTGGACCAAAACACCAACCCAAACTCCTCCTCAATATGAGAGGGCTCCCCTCTATAGGAGAGGATGAAATGATAACCTTTGGCATAGAACATAGATCTTCCCAAAATATCCACAACATATCTCTCCACCTCAATAGAAGAGGGATCCACCTCAGAAGGAGCAATCTCCACCTCGATAAAATATATTAACTATAGAACTCAAAAGAAAGAAACTACTCCCATATAAAGGAAAGACATGACATTTTTTGACATATTAGAAAATTGGAGCATGGAAGAAGACAAAGAACACTCCTCAACCAACAACCTTGAGAGAAGATACTTCTAAGCCTTAAGCATAAACATTTGAAGGAGCTCATCCGTATGGAAGAACATACCCACATGGGCAGCAAACACACCAATTAAATCTAATAAAATATGGGTTTTAAAATAGATCTTAGGATACAACCCAACATAAGTAACAAACTCATAAATCAACCCATACAAATGAACAACCTTAAACAAGAACATGTAGACACATATCAAGATGAAAAAGAGAACAAACCCCCAAAAAAGCATAAATGTTTCAATCCATAAGGGGTTCAAACACACATTCAAAAGCTTGAGAAAGGAGGAGAAGAAACTTCCAGCCAAAATAAAAAACCTCTAGGATAGAAGATACAACTTTAAACATAGCCCAACTAAAACCAAGAAAACAAGAAAAAGGCCAACACACATTGCCTTCTGCTCCAAACTAAAGAGAGCAACAAAGAAATAACTGAGGATAAAAGAACAGATTTCAATGAGGAAACCTTCTACAACTAGGCAGAACACAACAACAAGGAGAGTATCAATAGTAGAAAAAACATTAGGCACAACCCTCTTGAGACCCAAGAAAACCATGAAGGGGAGCTGCATAGAAACAACCCAAGAGTAGAAAAGAAAACACCCATCCAACACTTTGAAATAGAAACAACAAAGAATAATAAATTCCAAGGAAATGCCAAGATCCAAAGAAACCTAGTAGGGCGACAACAACAACCAGTCCCAAAAAATAACTCCCCAACAGGCTAATAACCATAGCCAACACCAAACCACAACTTCCCAGACAGACGAAATCAACCAACATACCTACAACAACGCAACCCAAGCCAAAGACAACATCTGACACCAATCTATAGCAACCCAAAAAAATGACAACAATAGCCCACCCAATAGCCGCAAACCATCTGCCTCTGCAGAATCATCGCCATCCTCTCTAGAATCCTCCCCATATTTCAAGTTTCCCCCTCCACTCCTCTTCCTGCTCCCTCTCTGCTCCATTAAAATCCACCTATAGTTGTTGCAAAGAGAAAACTAGGTTTTTACTATGTGTAATTGGTGTTGGATGGAAATATTATTGAAGCATCCTTTTTGTTGGATTTTAACCTTTAGGATTAATTGATTGTAGTGATTTACAACCTCTTTTTGAATCTTAGTGCGAAAGAAGCATTGTACTTGTGAAAACACTTTATTTCTACATTTAAATCTTCATAAATGTGTCCTAATATATTAGGAGATTAAGATAATTTTAGGTTGTATATGTATACCTCTTGAGCCATGGGCAAAGATAGAATTACAAGGGTTTATTGTTTTGTGAGAATCTTAAAAAATATATCATTTTAGTATGCTGATTTTTTGACATGCATGCAAGTATAATCATGTACCTAATAATTTTGATTTTATTTTTGTAGTTAGAATTCTTATTTAAAGGTCAACATAATTTCTTAGATCAAATAAATTAATTCAAGCCATAAAGAAGCTTGTTTCCTATTAGTCAAAATTTCACCATTAGGGTGTAAGTATGGTTGTAGAGAAAAAATAAAATTATTAAATCATCCTACATGAGAATCCTACATAGTAAATATGGTTGTTTTCTTTGGGTGGTCAACATTCAACACTTACATAAATTAAAAAATAGTTCCTTGACAAGTACTTTCACCAAACCCTAGATAGAGAGTTATCTCTTTCTTACCAACTCTACAATTATAGAGTGTAAAAAATCATTCCTCGTAGTCTTCTAAGAAAGAAGAAAGATATGCCACAAAACTATGTGGAATAATGAACACCATTTGAGAATAACCATGTTTCCAACAATAAATGAAATCTTAAGACTATTACAATTAAAAAAAGATAGTTTTAACCTAAGATGTAACACAACAGAGGTTAGTTACTTAGCCCATAAAGTTACCATCCAAAATATTTCTTCACATACAATAGCACTATCAAACATAGGCACAAGATGTTATGTAATGACTAATGGAATACAATCTTGCTTAGGCTACCCTAATAACATCATGGGGGATATCAAACCTTTAGAATATTTTAATGGTATCCATAGAGCCATTATTGACACTAAGAATTGTCAAGGAGAAGTTAAAGACAACAAAAAAGTCTATAAATAAGTGGATTTTATCACGAAAAGACATATAATACTAGCATGCATCACTTATATAGGTTTTATGCCTCTTATTAACATGAGTTATAACTCTTTCATAGTAGCTAGTAGGAGTTCAAGTGTTTCCATAAGATAACAATCATGATAGGTTATTATCACAACTAGGCTAGAGGCTCACACAATTTCTTATGTATTATCATTATGCCACCATAGAGAACAACAATATACAAAAGGATACTCTTAGGAAATGATAAAGGCCATAGACATTTAGCATAGTCATGGTTATTAAGGCTATTATGAATCTTATAGGATGGCCAAGTGCCTAGATAGTCTTATTAAGGTTATCATAATCAACAACAATAACAATAATAGGTTTTATGTAGTATTTTATTAGGTGCTAAATTATGAAGGTTTCCACCTTGTTGTTAGGAATTGATTAAGATCCGGCCATGAAAACTAAGAGGACTATATCATCAAGAAATTAAGTGTCATAAATGCTAGTATCAAGGCTAAAATCATTTCACGCAAAACTCTACAATTTCTCTCTTATAAGATAGTGATCACCAATTGTTTAGTCTTTTATCACCTAAGAGACTTTTGATGATAATTTATCTTGTTCATATGAAGGTATGATAGACCATAAGTTTACAATTTTATGCATTCCATCTTCTTGATGAATACACTACAAGATCTTTGCCTTGGATAAATTACCTTCTTCTTCACTTCCTTCTGCCTTTTCTTGATTTGGTTCAACTGATTCCAATTCTTCCCTTAGGGTGTCTTCGGTTTCCTTATCTAATTCCTCATCTGGTATGTCCATAATTACCTATTCTTTGAATTTTCCTTCAACTCTTGGAATCTTGCATATCGAAGGAGTACAAACAATAGTTTCTTTTTCTCTTTTCTTCTTTCTCTCCATCTCATCGGAAGAGGAACTGACTTCAAGTGCCCTTATCGAAATGGAAATGCAAACTGGTCCAAACTTTTCTAGCAAACCTCTAAAGAAACTTGCATATTCTTGATCATAGTTTGCCAAATTATTAGAGTGTTCATAAATTTTATTGCAAACTGGTTCATTCTCTTTCCATACAACATTGTTCTTCAGTGGTAAACAATTCAGAAAGTACATCTCAAGACATGTAATCAAAGTTCCAAACTTGAAAGGATAACCTATCTCCTTTGTTAATTGCATGTTCTCCATTAGTTGATCCTTTAGCAGTCCGCACAAGTCAAAGTATTGATCTTCCATTATCATTTTGTGAGAGATGTAAACTACACCAACCAAGATTGTTCCTTCTCTGTTTTCCAAAAATATTTTATAGGATACTCCATGTGCAATGTACTTTGTTACAAAATCTCTGATTGTCAAAATTATCAATGCCCTTTGGTCTCCAATTACTCTGGTTAGGGTTTCAACTTCTTTATTCCGAATAGACTTCTTTCTTGGTATGTCCCCAATTTTGCATAATCCAGTTAGGACTCCAATTACCTCTTTCGAAATATGATAGGGTTTATCTAGAATTAGAGTATCATCATTCAATCTGCTCAAGATAAACTTAATGAATTTTGCATTCTCAAAATACAAAAATTCATTCCAAATGTCTAGGATTTTGTGTTTCACATCTTTCAACCATTTCAATTCATTGGGTGACAACGGGTTTCTTACACCTCTAATCTTATCACTGCTAAATTCATGTAAATTCATGATTCCTTTGATTTGTTCCATTTTGCATACCGAACAAGTTCTTCTACCGAGCACCAAATTAAATGGAAATTCCACAAACAATTGAAATACCTGATGGATTTAGAAATTCACCACCAAATTATCTTCACTCCTTTGAAATTGTATTGCAGAGAACTCTCCTTCTCCTTTTCTTTGATAAAGTGGAAAATGATGGTTTCAACATGTCTTTTTATTACTTCACACACCTAAATTTTGTAGTAAATGCTTTTTCCCTAGGTGTTCTAGATACCCTGTTTTCTCAGACAACGAGAGAAAAAATCTTCTGTGAACCTTCAATTGATTGAATTTCCTTGAGAGTGTTTTCCAATGCATCTGTAGATCATTAATAAAAATTTTGATAGTCTTTTGCATTTCAGTACCAACTATGGATAGGGGAAAAAGGATTTTCTTGAAAAACTCCCCCTAGGCCAATGGCCTGAAATTAGTTTCTAGAGGATTTACCGGAAGTAGGTTCCGATGCAGAACCATTTCTAGCAACAAAATCATTCTTCCTTACCCATGTATTCTTCATCTGATCTCTTATTTCATCCATAGTCACTTTTCCTTTTCTTTATCATTTTTCTATGTATTTCTACTTTTGTATGTCAGACCTCTTCTATTTGTATTTTTGTTTTTGCAAAATTTTGCAATGTGACTGTATCTGTTGCAATTATAACACATAGCATTTCCTTGTCTAGACCAATCATTCCATTGATTTATTCTTGATCTGCATTGGTTAGCAATATGCCCAAGTCTTCCACGGGTATAACATTCAACATTCCTTCTACCGACGGAGTTGTTTGACACATTTCTACATTCAATTGATTTATGTCCAAACTTTTTGCAATTGAAACACTAATTGAGAAATGATGAATCACTTGATGTAATTTTACTTCTACATTGAGCTGCCATATGACCAAATTTATTGCAAGAAAAACAATATCCATTAAACTTTTGAGCATTAGGTTGTCTTATCGGATGCCTTTTTTCTTTGTTCATCAGATTACCATGCCTAAAATTTCTTTGTCCAGATCTAGAACATTCTCTTTTCTCATATCTAAGGCCTCGCTTGTCATTTCCATTCTTCTAACGTTGATTTATGTCATCAAGCTTAATTGAGCTAATATTAAACTTCTCCTTGTATTCATTTGTAGTAGCAAGTTCATCCCTGAGAATAATAATCTATTTTTCAAGCTCTTCTTCATTGTTTTTCGATTGTTGTAGTTCATTTTCTAAAAAAATGAATTCTCCATTTATTCTTCTCCCATTCATCAAATATTTCTTTCAAGTATGGAGCAAGACTCTCCTCATTCTTCTTTCTTTCTTCAATTTCTTTAGTTAGCTTCATCACCATCGATTCCATTTCATGCTTTAGGGTAGCATTGTCTTTGGAAAGCTTTTTACATTCTTGAGTTATTTCCTTCAAGGTTTGATTCAGGTGAGCATCATCCATGTTTTTTCTTTCTTTTTTCTTAATCTGATCATAAAGATCCTTCCTCTTTTCCTTGGATTTAACAATTTTAACCTTCAATGACTGAATGAATTTCTTAGCATCCCTAAGATTTGCTTTCAATTCTCAGACTTATGCTTTAGATTGATCAAGATCATCAAGTTCTAGCAAAAGTTATTGTTGAAGACCACCAAAGTCCATTACATTCCAAGATCCACCTCAATTTGTCAAACTCCTTTTGAGGAACTAGGCTCTGATACCAATTGTTGGAATCTGGAAACATTGAGAGGGGGGTGAATCAATGTTCTATAATCTTCAGTTTTATTATTCTGATATTTAAACCATTTCAACATTAAACCAAAGGAAATATGTAAACACACAAATCAATCACCCACAACACCATAACACAAGGATTTTTACGTGGAAAGAATGTTAGGGGAAAAACCAGGGTGGAGGTCAATCCACAATTTGAGTACTCAAATATAATTTTTACAAAATGGGAATGCACTTGCATTCAGGTACACTACCTAGAGCTCGGTGCTCAAAATATGAAGGCTCACTACCCTATAAAATATTTAGATTAAGTCCATCTGAAGGGTTGAATTGAAGGAATAGCTTCTACTAATTCTAGATTACAGTTCTGGTTAAGCTCGGCAATCGGTTTCTTGACCTTCTATCAAAATTTTCCCTTTTTCTCTGCTCTTTTGCAACTCACATCAAAAATATTATATGCGTAGATGAGATCGCACAACTGCTCTTCTAAATTTCTCATCACTCATCAACATACTTTGCATCTATCATGCTTTGATACCAAAATGATATAAACAATCGATCTTATATATTTTCATCAAATGATAATATTATCTTCATGTCGACTTTAGCAAAACATATAATATTTTCCAACCGTCAGCTAAATGCACAAATGATTCTTAATGCGTACCATCCAAAGTCGTCCATAGCATAGTGAGGATATAACCAAACATGTTTGAACACAAAAATATTTACACAATTACTCCTTAAACATCTGCAATGGCTATATCCACCAAGTCGGCCTTCTAGCACTGACAAACAAAAAATCAATACAATGGATCTACTAACTCATACACCGATTGATGCGCAGGCACAAAACTTGAGAATAAGGTATTCTAGATACCCAATGACCTTCCCAGAGATGTGCAAAATGAATTGATAAATACATATTGATCAACAGACTCAACTCCAGTCGGATACCCTGTTCTTCACTTTGACTCTTGGTATGAATAGATGCATAAGTGCATACCAGATCAATGACTTAGGTTGACATCAATGAAGACACTAGAAGCCATATGCAAACAATATTATCTTCTCTTCATCACCAATTAACAAATTTACTTCCTCTTCTTCCCCATAGCAACCAAATTTATAATATTCAGACAAATAAGGTCAAACTTCTTGAAGTTTATTAGTGTCTTGTATTCTTTCAAACTTCTTATCATTTTAATTAGATTTTTCTCTATAGTTCTAATTTGTGTTATAAATCACTCTATTTAATATTCATGAATTCCATATCCATTAAGGATCTACCTATCTCAATACTAGTATTTTTATTAGTTCTATCCCTCTTGATGAACTCTCTTGATGCTTCTCACATTTTTCAAACCTTTTCCATTACCCTTGCTCTTAATCCTAGGATTGTTTCAATATTCTTTCTTCTTCCTTCTTATTTTCTATAGTTATCATTAAATTCTCCTCAAAACCTATCTTGATCTCACCAATAAATTATTGTACTCTCTTTTTATATAAAATTTCCATAAATATTTAATTGATTTAATCTATCCATCCTTAACTCCTTTTTTTTAATACCTTAATTTATCGGGGGTAGTACATGACACTTAATACTACAATAACTTTAGTAATTTTACAATACTTACCTTCTAGTGACCTTATAGATTTTCATCATTAGTCTCCATTCTAGGTCACTCTTTTATATTTTTCAACTAAATAGGAATAGATCCAGCTACCCATTAGAATTTTTAGAAAGGCATTGACAGGAAGATCATGGCTTTGTGTTTTCTTGGGAAAAGGATTTGAGACCCTCTTCCCAATTATTTTGGACTGGATTAAATATGACCTCAAGAACCACTTAGCTACAAGCCTATCTGAGAGAGACAAAATGGCAGATCAAATCTTTAATCCAATGTTTGTGGAGGTGTGATGTATGATGATGTGAATGCTATGAGTGTTAACTAGCTGATTTATAAAATGTAATGATAATTATGAAAACTATGAAAATATAGTAGTCTGTTATGATTTTTGATAAACAGATTATAGAAATACAAAATAATTCAAACACAGAGGAACCTGGAATTTAGATTTGGTACAGATCTAGTTGTTATTGGGCATAGTACACCTTGGAATGTTGTCCTTTATTTATAAATTGAAATCATAGGCCTGAGGTCCCTAGTCTGTAGCTTCTATATTTTGGGAGTTGTAGGGTTGGTGATGCAGAGTAGGGGTGGAAAACTCCAAATAATCCTCAAACAAGCAAACATTCAATCTCTAAACATTCACATGATGGTTTTCATTCATTAGGCCTCAATCTCCTAATAGTACTTCATATTGACTAAAATGGGCACAACTTCCCAAGAAGAATTTATCTCCAAAGAAAAAACCAACATTTGGATACCCTTTATGGCTTTATTCAACATATGAAGAAATAATAAATGGTTACTTTGGAAGGAAAGGTTTAATACTTGATTGTTCTACTCTTGACTAGGCTTGAAGTGGAGCAACAAATTCATGTTTTTTGGTCATAACTTTCAAACTAGGCTTGATACAAAAAATATAATCATATTTCTAGATACCCATTTGTCTTTCTACAATATAATAAGAATTGGGGTAGGGTTTTTTTGGAACACAAGACTCAAATTTGGATTGTTCTCCCTCAAATTAGGCCTACAAGGGCTTCAAACCTATTTTAGTAAAATGGACACAACTTGCTGGAAACTTAATGAAATTACGTGAAACCAACACCAATAGACACTAGATTCACAAATTTACCAAACAAAACTTATTTGGAGTCAGTATGGGATCATACATATCCATACTGCATCAAAGAACAACAAGGAAACATTCAAAAATGCAAAAAATAGAAGTATTTTTATTGCTTCAACTTCAAAAACTTCAACCACCACATCCCCCAACCATGCCTTTGACCTTAAAAATCCTTTTAAAAATTTTTAAACCATTTTCCAATGGTTCTCAACCAACTTTTCAACTTACAACCATTCAAATTCTCACTTTATGCAACATTGACCCTTCATATTTCACATTGTGCAGTTTGACAACATTTTACTTTTTTTTGCAACAAGACCCCTAATGACCCAAAACTGACTCAAACACCTATGAAATGGTCTTATAAGACCTTATTACATGAAATAGACTCAACTAAAACAAAATTTCAACATATGAATCCTCTTGGGGCATGAAATCCTATGGGCGCCCTTGCACAAGTTAGAGTGCATGAATGAACAAGTATCCTTCAATATTCCTTCAAATGAAATCAAATCCACAACCTACACACATGAGAAGAGGGGAAGGTTTTTTCCATATAGGGGCTCACCTAATTCAAACCCCATGTTGGTATTTCTACCTCCACAATAGCATATTATGATAAAATAGAGCATATACTTGGTTTGATAGAGGCTAATAATAAACAATTAATGAGTTGAAAACCTTTTTGCAACTCACCACTCATTGATGATCTCCTTGATGAATTGAAGTTATACTCATCACATTCAAGGATCAATTTTTTCTTGGATTGATTTCATCACCTACAAGTGTTAGTGATCATAAAAAAAATGCATGTGAACATGAACACAAAATCACGTAATAGATGTCATGATTCTTGAATGATAAAGTGTGATAATAATCTTGATAATTTTGATCTTGACTACTCTTGAATTCTCAATTATTCTTCTTCAAATTGCCAAGGACTCTCGTCAAAATTAAAATAGTGAAAATACTTTGTATCTATATGCAATTATTCTAATTTTCAAAAAATCAAATACTGATAGCCAACATCTAAAATTAGAAATTAAAATAATTAATTATCAACATCAACATATTTGAATTTGGAGCTAAATTAGGTGGTCTAGACCAGATCCAAATCCACCTTTTTTAGGGATTAGAAGTATTGAGACCAAAATATTAAATGCATAGTTTTATTTTCTAATAATATTTATAAAAATAGGAAATTTAATGCATAATAGGTCCAAGAACATTGGGGGGGTGCTAAACCTAGTGTGAAATTGTCAAGGGTGACAATTTTTGATGCTACATTTAGCCCCCACTTTAGTGAGAGTATGAACTTACACTCAGACTCATGCTAAAGTACGAATAGGTCAATAGGGGTTCAATTATCCAAATATTGAGGAGATAGGATGGCATTGAATCTAGGGCAAGTCCTAGCCCCCAAGATTCAAGATTTGATGACAAGAAAATATGAGTACAAAAGGAACACACATGTGAAGTCAAATGTAGTATGAAAAAAAAAGGCATGCATGAAAAAGACACTACACATAACATAATTGACAAAAAAGAACAAAACAAATAACATAATGCAAGAAAAAACACAAGGTTAGTACTATAAATGATTTGGGTCAATAAGGAAAAGATACCTCAGTCTTAAGTTTATCTCAAATACCAAATGTCACCTCCTGAATATGATGTTCAACAAGATAATTCTCTCATGAGGACTTAGCAATTTTTGTTATACCAAATCACTCATGAGCTACATAGATCCACTAGCTATCAAGTTGTGTTATGCTAGGTGTCCATGCACTATGATGGGTTCCACAAGGCTAGCAAGTTGTGTTATGCTAGGTTTCCATGCAATATGATGGGTTCCACAAGGCTAGAAATTTGCATTATGCTAGGTATCTCATGAAACACATGACTCCATTAGCAAGAAAGTTTTGTTATTCTAGGAAGCCATGTTAACAAGTGCTCAAGTCCATGAATCAACAAGTTGTGTTATGCTAAATCCATAAAATCTTTTGTAAATTACACCTCAATGATCCACACAAAATTTTAAATGTCATGGGGGAACATTTCACATCATATGGGGCAAAATCCACCTTAGGGGGTTTATGATGTTTAACATCATTGAGAATGAACAAAAAATCACCTTACGGAGTGTATAAAGTTTAACCTCATGGGGGATGAACATCAAAAGGCCATGCCTCAAGGGGAATTATAAATACCACCACTAAGGGTGTGCATGTCAGTAGATCATAATATGTTAAAGGATAATATTAAACACATGGGAGATCAAACCTTAGAGAGTTTCACACATGACACCACCACTAAAAGAGGAAACATCGCGGAATGAAGGGTCATAGCTTAGGGAGTGCCAATCATAGTACTACCTCAAAGGGGACATAGCATGTCATGAAAATTCACACTTTTAGGGGGGTATCAAGCATAATAGCACCACAAAGAGGACCACCAACATGTATTGAAAATTACACACTTTAGTGAACATCTATTTAATATTACTACTAGAGAATACACGATGTGATAAATAAGGCCACACCTTTAGAGGATGTGTAATATCACAACTAAAAAGGGGCCAATTTACTTGGTAATTATAATATGCAAGGTAATATGCCCTCCATTCAAATTTTAGTGTACTTGCTACAATTATATTTTAACCTGAGATAAAGGGGAGATAAACGATCCCTTGTCTAAAGGAATTCACTTTATACAAGGCTAGTCACTCTTGCATGCCAAGCGTGGGGGCAGAAGTGAGCCTATATTGAATTGTTGTGCTCCTTAATGATAGAATATGATTGCAAAAAAATATCTTGTGCCCCCATGCATTGTAATTAGTATCTAATGATACTACAACTACCACATAGCAAGGAGAAAATCCATAGCTATTTATTTTATCATCTCATCATAGCCATCCTTAAAAGGACCTAGGTTAGCTAATATGTTCTTTAAAGTATGACATTCATCAGTAGTATAACAAAACTATCTATGATACACACAAAAGGGTGTGTTTTTATTCTTTTATTTCTATTACTGTTAGGAAATATCACAGTATTACCATGGATAGTCTTATTCTTCTAAGGAACTCCCTAAGTCACATGGGATCATTGAAATCTATAAGAAAAGGATGATTATGTTTTATAAATGAGGAGGATAGTCACATGAGTAATGAAAATCATGGTAATAGAAAGATAGTTAAGGGACTCCATTCAACAAGTATTAGTGCCTTATCCTTATGTGAACTACACTATATATTATCCCAAGGCTATTGTATAGCCATAATCATAATATATATAGTTACTCATATGGTCACAACAATCATGATTGTTCAAAGGTAAATCATAGAAATGTATTATTTCTATTATTATATGTTGTGTTATACGAGACTTCTCAAATCAAAAGCATCAATGTAGCCAATAATATTCAAGAATTATATATATAAATTATTGTAGAACTTTTATAATCTCTTACCCTATTAAGGGGAAATATCCATCATCAATACCATTGCTAATCACGGCACTTAAGACCTTGCTACCCTCAAGCTCTAACATTGACCTCTAAACATATTGATAATCATGATTACCTCAATGACTCCCATAAATGAGAGAAGTCTTATGATGATGAGTTCCATGCACCTAGTCATCCACAGGAAAACAATTTATCCATTAATAATCACATACCATTGAAGCATTTTCATCAAGGTCTCAAGATTTTATTCATAAAGATGGGAGAATTCATTTAAATACAATTTTTTTTGGAACATATAAAATAGGTTGTCAATGAGGAAGGAGATAGCCATTGTAGCATGACACTTTTGCATATTTATTACTTCACTTCATAATGATTATTAGATATATATCCTACCTTAAATGCGCCATTAGATTCCCTTTATACTTGATCACTAATTAACTTATCTTTTCTTAATACTTTTGGGGCTAAATTTGATAATTTTGTATGTATTTAAAACCCTTACCTAGCTATCATGATAGAGCTATAGTAGTCAAGTAGGAACCATAACCCTTATTATATCTATATGAGGATTTATTTTGGTGTGTAACACCTACTACAAAGTCTAAAAAATGTGATCTATGATATTGGTGCGAGGGGCCTAGCTCAATTAGCTAAAGCATACTATTGCAGGAAAGAGGTCACAAGGTCTAGTCGTCCTCCTTCCCCATGGTATCAGAGGGTGTTCGCACTAGTGCCACCGATCATGTGAAAAACGTTTATCAAGTGCACTACAATTTATAAGGGGCTACATAATTCCTATAGTCTAAAGAAAAGGTGATATATGATATCAAAACCCCCTATAGTTTTGATTAGATGGGAAAAATAGGTTTTGAATGGACCCAAAACCATTTACCACAGGTTTTGAATGGACCTAAAACCATTAACAAGAAGGTTTTGACAAGGACCTAAAACCCAATGAAGGGACAAGCATGCTACAAAAAAGATAAATTAAAGACCATCAACAACACATCAACATAAGCACCAAACATAAAATACAAGACAACACTAGCTGCACAAAGGTTTTGAAGGGACCTTGAACCCTATACACCAAAGTTTTGAACGAGACCTTGAACCCAAGAAATTAAAGGGAACTAAATCTCTAAAAGGAAATAATAATAGTCTGAATCAGCCAGGCAATCATCAGCTTATAAAAGTTAGGCTGTAGCATAACACTTCGTAGCAACACCAAAAAATTCCAAACTCCCCACCTCAATAGGGAAATAAAGAATAAAAAATAAAAACTAAAGAGTAGCAGCCTTCTCCCACCACCAACTGGCCCAAAACACCAACCCAACCTCCTCCTCAATAGGAGAGGGCTCCCCTCTATAGGAGAGGACAAAATGAGAACATTTGGCATAGAGCATAGATCTTCCCAAAATATCCACATCTCTCTCCACCTCAGAAGGAGCACTCTCCACCTCCATAAAAGATATTAACTATAGAACTTGAAAGAAAGCAGCTACTCCCATACAAAAGAAAGACATGACATCCTTTGGCATAGTAGCAAATTGGAGCATGAAAGAAGAAAAAAAACACTCCTTAGCCAACAACCTTGAGAGAAGATACTTCTGAGCCTTAAGCATAAACATTTGAAGGAGCTCATTTGTATGGAAGAACATATCCACATGGGAAACAAAAACACCAATTAAATCTAAGAGAATCTGGATCTTAAAATAGATCTTAGGATACAATCCAACATAAGTAATAAACTCATAAATCAACCCATTCAAATGAATACTCTTAAACAAGGACATGTAGACACATATCAACATGAAAAAAATAAAAAAACCCAACAAAAGCATAAATGTTTCAATCCATAAGGGATTCAAACACACACTCAAAACCTTGAGAAAGGGGGAGAAGAAACTTCCAACCAAAATAAAAAACCTTTGGGATAGCAGATATAACTTTAAACATAGCCCAACTAAAACAAAAAAAACAAGATAGAGGCCAACACACATTGCCTTCAACTCCAAACTAAAGAGACAAGCAGAGAAACAACTGAGGATAAAAGAACAGAGGTCAATGAGGAAACCTTCTACAACTAGGCAGAACATAACAACAACAAGGAGAGTCTCAATAGTTGAAAAAAATTTAGGTACAACCCTCTTGAGACCCACAAAAAACATGAAGGGGAGCTGCATAGAAACAACCCAAGAGTAGAAAAGAAAACAACCATCCAACACTTTGAAATAGAAACACCAGAGAATAAGAAATTCCAAGGAAAGGCCAAGATCCAAACAAACCTAGTAGGGTGAAAACAACAACCAAACCCAAAAAATAGCTCCCCAACAAGCTAACAGTCATAGCCAACACCAAACCACAACTTCCCAAATGGGCAAAATTATCCAACATACTCGCAACAATGCAACCCAGGCCAAAGACAACATCTAGAACCAATACATAGAAACCCAACATAATGATAGCAACAACCTGCCCAACAGCTGCAAACCATCCACCTTTGTAGAATCATTGCCAACCTCTCTAGAATCCTCCCCATATTTCAAATTTCCCCCTCCGCTCCTCTTCCTGCTCCCTCTCTGCTCCATTAAAATCCCCCTATAGTTGTTGCAAAGAGAAAACTAGATTTTTTCAATGTGTAATTGGTGTTTCTACCTCCACAATAGCATATTATGATAAAAGAGAGAATATACCTGGTTCGATAGAGGCTAATGATAGGGAGTAGGGGTGGAAAACTCCAAATAATCCTCAAACAAGAAAACATTCAATCTCTAAACATTCACATGATGGTTTTCATTCATTAGGCCTCAATCTCCTAATAGTACTTCATATTGACTAAAATGGGCACAACTTCCCAAGAAGAATTTATATCCAAAGAAAAAACCAAGATTTGGATACCCTTTATGGATTTATTCAACATATGAAGAAATAATATATGGCTACTTTGGAAGGAAAGGTTCAAAACTTGACTGTTCTACTCTTGACTAGGCTTGAAGTGGAGCAACAAATTCATGTTTTTTGGTCATAACTTTCAAACCAGGGTTGATACCAAAAATATAAACACAATTATAGATACCCATTTGGCTTTCTACAATAAAATAATAATTGGGGTAGGGTTGTTTTGGAACACAAGACTCAAATTTGGATTGTTCTCCCTTAAATTAGGCCTACTAGGGCTTCAGACCCGTTTTAGTAAAATGGACACAACTTGCTGGAAAATTGATGAAATTACATAAAACCAACACCAATAGACACTATATTCACAAATTTACCAAAAAAATATTATTTGGAGTTAGTATGGGATCATACATATCCATACTACATCAAAGAACGACAACGAAACATTCAAAAATGCAAAATATAGAGGTTTTTTTATTGCTTCAACTTCCAAAACTTCAACCACCACACCCCCCAACCATGTCTTCAACCTTAAAAATCCTTTTAAAAAAATTTACACCATTTTCCAATTGTTCTCAACCAACTTTTCAACTTACAAACATTCAAATTCTCACTTTATGCAACATTGACCCTTCATATTTCACATTGTGCAATTTGACAACATTTTACATTTTTTTGTAACAAGACCCCTAATGACCCAAAACCGACTCAAACACCTATGAAATGGTTTTATAAGACCTTATTACATGAAATGGAATCAAGTAAAAAAAAATTTCAACATATGACTCCTCTTGGGGCATGAAAGCCTGTGGGTGCCCCTACACCAGTTAGAGCGCATGAATGACAAAGTATCCTTCAATATTCCTTCAAATGACTTCAAATCCACAACCTGTAGACATGAGAAGAGGGGAAGGTTTTTTCCATATAGGGGCTCACCTAATTCAAACCCCATGTTGGTATCTCTACCTACACAATAGCATATTATGATAAAAGAGAGCATATACTTGGTTTGATAGAGGCTGATGATACAAAATTAATGAATTGACAACCTTTTTGCAACTCACCACTCATATATGATCTCCTTGATGGATTGAAGTCATACTCATCACATTCAATGATCAATTGTTTCTTGGATTGATTTGATCACCTACAAGTGTTAGTGATCATAAACAAAATGCATGTGAACATGGACACAAAATCACGTAACATATGTCATGATTCTTGAATGACGAAGTGCTATAATAATCTTGATAATTTTGATCTTGACTACTCTTGAATTCTTAATTATTATTCTTCAAATTGCCAAGGACTCTCGTCAAAATTAAAATAGTGAAAATACTTTGTATTTATATGCAATTTTTCTAATTTTCCAAAAATCAAATACTGATAGCCAACATCTAAAATTAGAAATTAAAATAATTAATTATCAACATTGACATATTTGAATTTGGAGCTAAATTAGCTAGTCTAGACCAGATCCAAATCCACCTTTTTAAGGGATTAAAAGTGTTGAGACCAAAATATTAAATGTATAGTTTTATTTTCTAATAATATTTATAAAAATAGGAAATTTAATGCATATTAGGTCCAAGCACATGGGGGAATCTAAAACTAGTGTGAAATTGTCAAGGGTGACAATTTTTGATGCTACATTTAGCCCCCACTTTAGTGAGAGTATGAACTTACACTTAGACTCGTGCTAAAGTACAAATAGGTCAATAGGGGTTCAATTATCCAAATATTGAGGAGATAGGATGGCATTGAATCTAGGGGAAGTCCTAGCCCCCAAGATTCAAGATTTGATGACAAGAAAATATGAGGACAAAAGGAACACACATGTGAATTCAAATTTAGTAAGACAAAAAAAGGCATGCATGAAAAAGAAACTACACATAACATAATTCACAAAATAAAACAAAACAAAAAACATAATGCAAACCAAAACACAAATAAAACAAAAGGTTATTACTATAAAGGATTTGGGTCAGTAAGGAAAAGAGACCTCAGTCTTAAGTTTATCTCAAATACCAAACGTCACCTCCCGAATATGATGTTCAACAAGATAATGCTCACATGAGGACTTAGCAATTTGTGTTATGCTAGGCGTCCATGCAATATGATGGGTTCCACAAGGCTAGAAAGTTGTGTTATGCTAGGTGTCCATGCAATATGATGGGTTCCACAAGGCTAGAAAGTTGCATTATGCTAGGTATCTCATGAAACACATGGCTCCATTAGCAAGAAAGTTTTGTTATGCTAGGAAGCCATGTTAACAAGTGCTCAAGTCCATGAATCAACAAGTTGTGTTATGCTAAATCCATAAAATATTTTGTAAAATACACCTCAAGGATCCACACAAAAAATTTAATGTCATGGGGGAACACTTGACATCATAGGGGACAAAAATCACCTCAGGGAGTTTACAAAGTTTAACATCATTGAGAATGAACAAAAAATCACCTTAGGGAGTGCACAAAGTTTAACCTCATGGGGGATGAACATCAAAAGGCCATTCCTCAAGGGGAATATAAATACCACCACTAAGGTTGTACATGTTAGTAGATCATAATATGTTAAAGGATAATATTAAACACATGGGAGATCAAACCTTAGAGAGTTTCACACATGACACCACCACTAAAAGAGGAAAAATCATGGAATGAAGGGTCGCAACTTAGGGAGTGCCAATCATAGTACTACATCAAAGGGGACATAGCATGTCATGAAAATTCACACTTTTAGGGGGGTGTCAAGCATAATACCACCAAAATTTGTTGAAAATTACACACTTTAGTGAACATCTATTTAATATTACTACTAGAGAATACATGATGTGATAAACAAGGCCACACCTTTAGAGGATGTGTAATATCACAACTAAAAAGGGGCTAATTTTCTTGGTAATTATAATATGCAAGGTAATATGCCCTCCATTCAAATTTTAGTGTACTTGCTACAATTATATTTTAGGGAGATAAATGATCCCTTGTCTAAAGGAATTCACTTTATACAAGGCTAGTTACTCTTGCCTGCCAAGCGTAGGGGTGGAAGTGAGCCTATATTGATTGAATTGTTGTGCTCCTTAATGATAGAATATGATTGCACAAAAATATCTTGTGCCCCCATGCATGGTAATTAGTATCTAATGATAGTACAACTACCACATAGCAAGGAGAAAATCCATAGCTATTTAGTTTATCATCTCATCATAGCCATCTTTAAAAGGACCTAGGTTAGCTAATATGTTCTTTAAAGTATGGAATTCATCAGTAGTATAACAAAACTATCTATGATACACACCAAAGGGTGTGTTTTTATTCTTGTTAGAAAATATCATAGTATTACCATGGATAGTCCTATACTTCTAAGGAACTCCCTAAGTCACATGGTATCATTGAAATCTATAAGAAAATGATGATAACATTTTATAAATGAGGAGGATAGTCACATGAGTGATGAAAATCATTGTAATAGAAAGATAGTTAAGGAACTCCATTCAACAAGTATTAGTGCCTTAGCCTTATGTAAACTACACTATATATTATCCCAAGGCTATTGTATAGCCATAATCATAATATATATAGTTACTCATATGGTCACGACAATCATGATTGTCCTAAGGTAAATCCTAGAAATGTATTATCATTATTATTATATGTTGTGTTATACATGACTTCTCAACTCAAAAGCATCAATGTAGCCAATAATATTCAAGAAGTATATATGTAAATTATTGTAGAACTTAAGAGTTTTATAAATTCTAGTATCAAGGTTAAAATCATTTCATGTAAAACTCTACCATTTCTCTCTTATAAGATAGTGATCACCAATTGTTTGGTCTTTTATCACCTAAGAGACTTTTGATGATAGTTATCATCACTTTAAAAGTTCCATACCACACATATTTGGAGGAGATAGTCCCACAATACATGTAATATCACTAAGATAACCTTGTCATTAAGTCAAAATATTATCATGAATGACAAATATGATTGTCGTTGTATGATTTTATTGAGTGTAAAGTTACAAATCATAATTTTTTCGTTTCAGTGATAAGGTGCTCATCTTAGTAATGAAGGATGTCAAGAAATAGTAATATTCACGATTATTATGTACCTTGGAGCATAGAATTGTACAACTCATTTTCTCATTGATTGCATAAAACCACCTTGAAGAATATTACATTGAGAAAGGAAGGAAGTTGTGTTGTTAGCAAATATCACAGTATTACCATGGATAGTCCTACCCTTCTAAGGAACTCCCTAAGTCACATGGTATCATTGAAATCTATAAGAAAATGATGATAAAGTTTTATAAATGAGGAGGATAGTCACATGAGTGATGAAAATCATGGTAATAGAAAGATAGTTAAGGGAATCCATTCAACAAGTATTAGTGCCTTAGCCTTATGTAAAATACACTATATATTATCCCAAGGCTATTGTATAGTCATAATCATAATATATATAGTCACTCATATGGTCACGACAATCATGATTTTCCTAAGGTAAATCCTAGAAATGTATTATTATTATTATTATATGTTGTGTTACACATGACTTCTCAACTCAGAAGCATCAATGTAGCCAATAATATTCAAGAAGTATATATGTAACTTATTGTAGAACTTCTATAATCTCTTACCCTATTAAGGGGAAATCTCCATCATCAATACCAATGCTAATCATGGCACTTCGGACCTTGCTACCCTCAATCTCTAACATTGACCTCTAAACATATTGATAATCATGATTACCTCAATGACTACCATGAATGATAAAAGTATTATTATGATGAGTTCCATGCACCTAGTCATCCATAGGAAAACAATTTCTCAATTAATAATCACATACCATTGAAGCATTTTCATTAAGGTATCAAGATTTTATTCATAAAGATGGGAGAATTCATTTAAATAAAAAATATTGTCAAACATATAAAGTAGGTTGTCAGCGAGGAAGGAGATAGCCATTGTAGCATAACACTTTTTCATATTTATTACTTCACTTCATAATGTAGTAATAAATAATGACCCTAAAAGGACAACTACACTATGGTAGTAAGAATAATGACACCAATCTTGTGATAGTTTGGATCTGCAGTTATTCCACTAACCATTACATTGCAAATTAGAAGTTTCATCAACATCACAATCATTTGAATCAATACTAAGTGTTGAGGTATAAGTAGATTCAAAATGTGTAGTGTTTAGGAAGGATGCTAGCAATGGTTGTAAGATGTGGTGTTACACCACCAATGTGTATGTTTAATGCTTGGTCATTGAATCTATTTATATGTATATCCCGTAATTATTACAGACCATAGAGGCTAAAAGAGAGCATATTATTACCTCCACAATAGCATATTATGATAAAAGAGAGCATATAATTGGTTCGATAGAGGCTAATGATAAACAATTAATGAATTGACAACCTTTTTGCAACTCACCACTCATATATGATCTCCTTGATGGATTGAAGTCATACTCATCACATTCAAGGATCAATTGTTTCTTGGATTGATTTGATCACCTATAAGTGTTAGTGATCATAAACAAAATGCATGTGAACATGAACACAAAATCACGTAACATATGCCATGATTCTTGAATGATGAAGTGCTACAATAATCTTGATAATTTTGATCTTGACTACTCTTGAATTGTCAATTATTCTTCTTCAAATTGCCAAGGACTCTCGTCAAAATTAAAATAGTGAAAATACTTTGTATTTATATGCAATTATCCAAAAATCAAATACTAATAGCCAACATCTAAAATTAGAAATTAAAATAATTAATTATCAACATCGACATATTTGAATTTGGAGCTAAATTAGCTAGTCTAGACCAGATCCAAATCCACCTTTTTAAGGGATTAAAAGTGTTGATACCAAAATATTAAATGCATAGTTTTATTTTCTAATAATATTTATAAAAATAGGAAATTTAATGCATAATAGGTCCAAGCACATGGGGGGAGCTAAACCTAGTGTGAAATTGTCAAGGGTGACAATTTTTGATGCTACATTTAGCCCCCACTTTAGTGAGAGTATGAACTTACACTCAGACTCGTGCTAAAGTACAAATAGGTCGATAGGGGTTCAATTATCCAAATATTGAGGAGATAGGATGACATTGAATCTAGGGGAAGTCTTAGCCCCCAAGATTCAAGATTGCTGACAAGAAAATATGAGGACGAAAGGAACACACATGTGAAGTCAAATGTAGTATGACAAAAAAATTCATGCCTGAAAAAGACACTACACATAACATAATTCACAAAACAAAACAAAACAATAAAAGTAATGCAAACAAAAACACAAACAAAACACAAGGTTAGTACTATAAAGGATTTGGGTTAGTAAGGAAAAGAGACCTCAGTCTTAATTTTATCTCAAATACCAAACTTCACCTCCTGAATATGATGTTCAACAAGATAATGCTCTCATGAGGACTTAGCAATTTGTGTTATACCAAATCACTCATGAGCTACATAGATCCACTAGCTATCAAGTTGTGTTGCGCTAGGCGTCCGTGCAATATGATGGGTTCCACAAGGCTAGCAAGTTGTGTTATGCTAGGTGTCCATGCAATATGATGGGTTCCACAAGGCTAGAAAGTTGCATTATGCTAGGTATCTCATGAAACACATGGCTCCATTAGCAAGAAAGTTTTGTTATGCTAGGAAGCCATGTTAACAAGTGCTCAAGTCCATGAATCAACAAGTTGTGTTATGCTAAATCCATAAAATCTTTTGTAAATTACACCTCAAGGCTCCACACAAAAATTTAAATGTCATGGGGGAACACTTGACATCATAGGGGACAAAAATCACCTCAAGGGGTTTACAAATTTTAACATCATTTAGAATGAGCAAAAAATCACCTTAGGGTGTGTACAAAGTTTAACCTCATGGGGGATGAACATCAAAAGGCCATGCCTCAAGGGGCATATAAATACCACCACTAAGGGTGTACATGTCAGTAGATCATAATATGTTAAAGGATAATATTAAACACATGGGAGATCAAACCTTAGAGAGTTTCACACATGACACCACCACTAAAAGAGGAAAAATCACAGAATGAAGGGTCATAGCTTAGGGAGTGCCAATCATAGTACTACCTCAAAGGGGACATAGCATGTCATGAAAATTCACACTTTTAGGGGGGTATCAAGCATAATATCACCACAAAGAGGACCACCAAAATGTATTGAAAATTACACACTTTAGTGAACATCTATTTAATATTACTACTAGAGAATACAAGATGTGTTAAACAAGGCCACACCTTTAGAGGATGTGTAATATGACAACTAAAAAGGGGCCAATTTACTTAATAATTATAATATGCAAGGTAATATGCCCTCCATTCAAGTTTTAGTGTACTTGCTACAATTATATTTTAAGGAGATAAAGGGGAGATAAAGGATCCCTTGTCTAAAGGAATTCACTTTATACATGGCTAGTCAATCTTGCCTGCCAAGCGTAGGGGGAGAAGTGAGCCTATATTGATTGAATTGTTGTGCTCCTTAATGATATAATATGATTGCACAAAAATATCTTGTGCCCCCATGCATGGTAATTAGTATCTAATGATAAGTTACAACTACCACATAGCAAGGAGCAAATCCATAGCTATTTATTTTATCATCTCATCATAGCCATCTTTAAAAGGACCTAGGTTAGCTAATATGTTCTTTAAAGTATGACATTCATCAGTAGTATAACAAAACTATCTATGATACACACAAAAGGGTGTGTTTTTATTCTTGTTAGCAAATATCACAGTATTACCATGGGTAGTCCTATCCTTGTAAGGAACTCCCTAAGTCACATGGTATCATTGAAATCTATAAGAAATCGATGATAAAGTTTTATAAATGAGGAGGATAGGCACATGAGTGATGAAAATCATGGTAATAGAAAGATAGTTAAGGGACTCCATTCAACAAGTATGAGTGCCTTAGCCTTATGTAAACTACACTATATATTATCCCAAGGATATTGTATAGCCATAATCATAATATATATAGTTACTCATATGGTCATGACAATCATGATTGTCCAAAGGTAGATCCTAGAAATGTATATTATTATTTTTATTATATGTTGTGTTATACGAGACTTCTCAACTCAAAAGTGTCAATGTAGCCACTAATATTCAAGAAGTATATATGTAAATTATTGTAGAACTTTTATAATCTCTTACCCTATTAAGGGGAAATCTCCATCATCAATACCAATGCTAATCATGGCACTTCAGACCTTGCTACCCTCAAGCTCTAACATTGAACTCTAAACATATTGATAATCATGATTACCTTAATGACTACCATGAATGAGGGAAGTATTATGATGATGAGTTCCACGCACTAGTCATCCACAGGAAAACAATTTCTCCATTAATAATCACATACCATTGAAGCATTTTCATCAAGGTCTCAAGATTTAATTCATAAAGATGGGAGAATTCATTTAAATACAAAATCTTGTCAAACATATAAAGTAGGTTTTCAGCGAGGAAGGAGATAGCCATTGTAGCATAACACTTTTGCATATATTTTGAAAACGTAACTTGTGCTAAAATTTGTGTTTCTATTATAGTTTGAAAGATACCCAAATGCTATTCCAGAGCCATCCTTTTGGAAAGGGTAGGGAATATGGTGGAGGAATTTGGTTGGTCTGTGCATATCCATAAGATGATCCACCTAAAGAATTGGAGGTTTGCACGCACATAAAAGAAAATTGCTTGTATTTTCTCCAATAAAATAACAAAAAAGAAACATCAAAGTGAGAGGGAGAAGGGCACGGCCTATGTGGATGATAATGAGCAGGGCTAATGATTTTTTGAGTTTTATCTTCAAGTAATTTGAGAGAGTTTGGATGTGCAATTATTCCACTCTGTATGTATTTTTGAGGGCTGTAATCCCAATTTGAGGCTGTTGCTGAGTGACCTCGGTTGCCCTTCACTGGGTGTTGACTGCATAAATACGAAGAGATAGGTATCCAGGAAGTGGCAGGGGAGTGTACGGTTCTTATAAATCCCACATGCAAGATGTGGGTTGAGGAGAGGGCGTTTAGATCTTAATAATGGAGAGAAATGAGTTGCCGAGCTCAGTAATGCGAGCCTGTAACCCATGAATATCATTCTACACTCTTGAATTCCATCTAATGAAAATTTAAAGCATTCTATTTATTTCATTTATATGTAGTCTCTCTAAGTCAACTCCATGTAAATTTTAGTGTGTAGACTCCATGATGTTTATTGGCTACATATTTGTTGCCAACCAAGGTAAAGCCAACTTCTCTATTTCATTTTGTATAACTAATAAAATATGAGTTCAACTCAACTTTATATATATCTATGCTATTATACATGTTTTCTAGCTTACAAAATAGTTCTTATAAAGAAAAAGTTTCAAAATAGTCCATATGAGTCTCCTAAATAAGTTTTTTGTTAAATTTATATTTTTTTTGATGAATTTTCCAAATATCTATATTAATAAAGATAAAATTAAAAATTCACAAAAAAGGGGCAGGTGGTAAGAAGGCACACCCCGAATGTCACATGGGACCAGCCCAAAAAAACCAAAATAATGAATGGGCCCAACCCAGAAAGTCCAAAAGATCACATGGGCCTAGCCTAGAGTTTAAATAACAAAAAGAAAATTAGGCAGCCAAGGCAATGCCAGTAGATCCTGGGGGGTCCCGGTCATCTAGATGTTTTCCCCATACATCAATAGGGTTTGGAGTGACATCAGAAGGAACACCCCAACCATCATCAATTTTTTCTTCATCTTTATCTTCGTGTTGAGGTGAGATTGCGAGAGCCAGCCGCAAAAAACTTTTGCCAGTGGAAGGCCAACCAGAGCCAAAAGCTGGTGGAGTATCAGAGGACCACCCAAAACTGCCTCCACTACTCCTTGGCGCACCACTAGAGTGCCAGCCCTGACCAGGACACAACGAAGGAGAACGAGCCCACCTGGGAGGCCAAGAATCCTGACGAGCAGGAGGCTGGGAGCGAGCTCGCGTGGAATCACTCCACTTCCGGCCTTGAGAGGGCAACCGACCCTGGGAAGAGGAGGGCGAGTCAAGGATTTGAGCCACAGTACAAGGGGCATTGCCCCAGTGGTCCAGGAGAACCTATAGGTGGGCCACTTCCAGTGCACCTTGTTGGCTTGCACTTGAATCTGTAACATAACATTAGAACATATAACTGCTTTAGCATAAAGAGACACATTAACATCTAAATGAGAATGAGAAAATACACAAGCATTTTTGTCTTTCTAGATATTGAAGAGGATTTCCACTCTAAAAGTGTGCCAAAGCTGAGTGAACTTAGCTGGGGTTCCAGGTGGGTCCCTTAGTAGAACCATATGCCACGAAAATGGTTGAGACCTAAAAGGCCGAAAGAAATCATGAATCCAAGTCCAAAACTACTGAGCTCTGGGACAAAACCAAAAAAGGTGCTTGAAGCTTTCTGGCTACCCACAAAAAGGGCAGCGAGGGTCAGAGACCCCCAAATGAACTAGGCGAGATCCCACAAGCAAGCCTTGGAAAAGAATACACCAAGCAAAGTGGGCCAACTTCGGATTAACAATTGCAGACCAAGTGGCATGAAACCTCCTATGCCAAGTATGGGTTGAGGAGTTAAGAAGCCACCTCTGGTTCAAAGAACTGATCATAGGAAAATGGGGTGAAAGCCACCTGTAACCAAGTCACGGCTTGTAGCTCCGTAGAGGAGTATCTGGAAACCATTTCCAGTCTTTCCACCAAGGTTTGTGCCCTTGAATGCCAACTTTGTGAAGAATTTCTGCCAAAATGGTGCTCACTAGCCCATCAAAAGTAAGATGATCTTGGTTTTGAAGACTGTACTGGGTTTTAAAAGCATCCCACTGCAAAATACGCATGGTAGGCTGGTGGAAGAGTTGATGCAGTGTATGAATTCCCTTTTTATGAAATCTAAGAGTTTTGAGCCAAGGCGACTTAGCCAGGGGTTGACCATTCTGAGCCAGAAGGGGAGACCACCAAAGGTTATGCTGGTTGATGGAGAGCCCATCATGAAAGCTAGCCTCGAGCCAATGGAGCCAAGGCTTAACGGTTTCCCAAGAACGCCAAATACTTTTGGCCACAAAGGAGCCCATAATTTGAACCAGCTCCCTCATAACCATAAGGGTTTGGAGACTGATTCCTTTCCAGGTGGGTCTATGAATAGGAAAACCAGATTGAATACAATGTCTGAGGAGGATTTTCTAGGCTTCATCCCCAGTAAGCGCACGGATAATCCACTTGACACATAGAGCAGTCCCTTGTCGTTGAGTGGAGAGCAAGCCAAGCCCTACTGGCTCCTTGGGGAGACAGCAAAATTCCCAGGTGACCCGATGAAAGCCCTTATGGGTCATAGAAGAGGCCCATAGAAAATCATGGAGCAATTTCTCAAGCCTGTTGTAGGATGCTTTAGAAAGAGCCCAACAGTAAGAATAGTAGACGTGGGTGGCAGCCAAGATTTTAGAGCACACCTAGAATTTTCCAGCTAGAGAAAGAGGCTTGGTAACCCAATAGGTCAGCTTCTGCTCAACCCTGGAGAGCACGACTTGCCAGAGCTCTCGAGGGGAAGCCTGAAAGGTGAAAGGGATTCCTAGAAACCGAAAGATTTCACACTAACCAATCCATTTCAAGTTATAAGTTTGAAGCCATGCAAGAGTGGGGAGCACCGACTATTTGTAACACAAGGTCTTGTGCCATTGAATAGTGGAGCCGGACACAAGAGAAAAAATGTCAAGGCATTCCAGGGCAGCAGCGATCGAGCCTTCTTCCTCTAAGAGAGTGAGAAAGGAATCATCCGCGAAGTTCCCATTGACAAGCTGCTCTTGAGAGTCTAGGAGAGTGATTCCTTCAACATGTTGCTAGGAGATAGCATTGGCTAGGAGATATCCAAAGACCTCAGCAACTAGAACATATAAAGCAGGGGCAAGAGGATATCCCTGGTGAATAGAACGAAAAAGACCAAATGCAGAAGATTGGCGACCATTAATGGAGATGCAAGCCGAGGCATCAGAAAAAGCATATGAACAGACTACAGAAAATTGGGCCCAAAGCCCAAGGCCTATAACATCACAAGAATGAAAGGCCATTCAATACGGTCATAGGCTTTGGCAAAATCAATTTTAATGAACACTGCTTTCAGGTTCAACCGCCGGGCCCACTCCATGCCTTCCCAAACAACAATAATGTTATCAAGAATGAACCTATATTTAATGAAACCAGTTTGTTTGGGGTGCACAATCTGAGGCAATAGGTGGCAAATTTTCAGAGCCAAGGCTTTGGCAATGATTTTTTAACAAACATTGAGAAACATGATGGGTCGCTAGTTGCAAATATCCTCCAGATCCCCAGGCTTAGGTATGAATTTAATATTGCCTTTATTTATTAAATTACCTAGAGAATTGGTTTGAAAGGCTTCAAGATAAACATGATGCATATCACTCCCAATACAGTCCCAAAGCGCTTTATAAAATTCACAAGAAAAGTCATCAATCCCAGGAGCCTTATCATCGGCCATGGAGGAAACGACTTCCTTGAGATCATCAATTGTTAACAATTGATCACAGAAATTGATTTGGGTTGAAGAAAGCCTATGTGGCAAAACAACAAGACAACTCTAAAGGGCTTGTTGGTGTGCAGGTGTGGGGTCCTGAGTCGTGAAAACTTGCTCATAGTGACACACAAAATCCCGGAGAATGTCAGGTAGCTCAGAAAACACTTAAAGGGTTGTTAGAACCAAAAGTTTGAGATTCAAGATTTAGGGTTATTTGGAATCATTTAAAGTAAACTTCAAGTTTGGATAATTCCTTAAGTGATTTTTATGGTTTGTAACTAGTTGTGTATTTAATAGAGTATATATGCAATATCTTGAGTTGGGACTTGGGGGCTTGGATGTATTTATAAATTTAGTTCATATATGAGGTTAGGCGATGAATAATGTTCTATGCAAGTTATTTTTCTTAAGCATCGATCTACCATTTTATTCTTTATTATTTACTTGTAAAATTGTCATCTTCTTTATAAATGTTGTATTGTTCTATAAATAATTACTTCCTTTATGTAAAACATAAATTTCAAATGTATAAAAATTATTATATCTATAGGAAAGAGGAGTATATATATAGAATCATAAATCTTCCTATCTATTATGGGAAAGTTATAGATAGATTTAACATGTGTTCAATCAATATTGTGTTCAGTTAAATTGATTAAGATAGGTATGAAATATAATTTCTTAAATTAATGTGATAATTTGAAATGTAGTAAGTTGATATCATAATTATTTTTAAGAGATCCTATATTTCATTTCTATCTAAACTATATACATAACAATTTTGTAGATCATATTTACTTTGAATCTTGAACTATGTGAAATAGATGTATTAACATAATATAAAGAAGTTACATATATCAATTGGAAAATAAAATATTAAAAGGTGGTACTGAGTTTAAAATTAAATTTGATTTTTTAGGTATGGGTGTATAATAGAAAAAGAGTTGAGAATAAGGAACTATTTAAATTGTTAAATCTATAGAAATATTGATTTCAACTCATAAAATACTAACATAGGCCCTAATATATCTATATTTTTTGCCTTAATGGAACCATTCACTACTAAATTTATTGAAATGTTATTTTCAATGAATTTTTAGTGGTAAATCTTCACCAATTAGTGAATAGTTCATATTGGCCAAGTCAAAATCGACAAATATATTACAACCAACAGGGTGGCCAAATCACCTAGATTTTATGAATTATCGGTCCAATGCATTTCAATTCACCGTTGATTTATTTGATGAGGCATATTGAATTAATTGTTTTACCATAACAAACTACATGTTTCAAACAGACTAATTAATATTTTTGCTTGGAATCTTGAAAGCATGTATTAAATCACTCATATATTCACCAATACTATTAAAATGATATTGTGTTCTAGACACATCTAACCAACATCATTAAATGTTTACGGTGTCTACGGACCCATTTCACCAATAAAATTTATAAATAATTACGTATGAGGACCCATTTCACTAATAACATTGAAAAAATTATTCAATTGAGAACAAATTTCGCCAATTACATTAAAAAATAACTACTTATAAGGACTCATTTTGCTAATACTATGATAACTCCATGCTAATAATAGCGTCATAATTTCCTTGAAAATTATAACGTATGATTTTTGTCAAGGTTTGATTCACCCAACATTTAAATGTATCATTGTATAATCACGCAAGATTCACCAAATTATTACTATACCATTTAAAAATATCATGGAATTCACTAAATATGGATTGATATAAATACAATAAAAAATTTATTTTTTTCTTACACATTTTATTTAGTTTTGAACTTATGAGATCTCAATTCGAAATTTGGACTTGGAACCTTGATCATAGCAAAGTTACAAACTTACAACTACAGGCATTGTTGCATTAACGAATAGCGAGTTAGTGAAAACCTAAAGGTAAGTGATCATTTCTTCATAGTGTTATAAGATTTTTTATCCTTTTTCCATTCTTGCTTCAATCTTAAAGATGATATTGAGTAGGGAATGAGATCTAGATTCTATATTCTATGCCCTTCTTGAATAGGAAGACATTTTTCCAGTCTTTTATTTTGTGAGAGATCAATATGTCGAGCAATAAGTGCAACAAGAGTAAGACTCATCAGGGTGGTGAAGGGAGGTCATCAAAACACCCAAAATGTAGAGTTATTATAAAGTCTTACTTTGGCAATATTTCTAATCAATCAGATCAAGATGGAACTACATCATAAACTCTTGCATCAAATATTAATGAATAAGGCATTGTCAATACCTCACTGGAAGATGAGATTGAGTTAATTAAGTTAGAAGAGGATGAAAATGTTGTAGAAGATTTTCCAAGGGATATAAAGGTTAGACAAAATGTGTTAATTGACCTAGATGAAAATATTGGCATTGTAGATGATGTTGCTGAAAGGAATAGGAAAATAAAAGCCAAATAAAAAATGGGTCGTGAGTGGGATATGACAAGGAATTTTTAGATTGATTGAGTGTCAAAGTAACCATTCATTGAACTGATGGAGAACACAAACAAAGATGAAAATCCAACATAATGAATATGTAATATTTGTAGGTTGAAATATAGAAGAGACAAGAAGTTGCAACTAAAGCTTGACACTATAGAAAAGAATATGGGTAAAGTTTATGAAAAATAAATCATATATAGAAAGGAAAAATCAATTGTAAGATAGAAATCAAAGGAAGAATGTCTTCATGTTATGTATGCCCTAGAATATGATGATAATATGCAAATAATGGTGAAGGTTGATGCATGTGGAGGTTCAATTGGAAAGATAAAGTCAGGAGCACAACTAGAAAAAACTATTCAAATGAGTGTTGTTTTTCATATTTTTTCAAGAGAACATTCTATGATAGACTACCCAGAATATAATAATTTATTATCACTTTTGGGTGTTCCTCACTTTATTAGCACACATTGGTCAATAAAATGAAGGAGAGTTCAACATCACAAAATCTATTTGAACTAGTTAATAGATATTTGAATGAAACTAGAGGTATGTATGAATTCACAATTGCCAAAAAGTTGGTGTACGTAGGAGCTCATGGAGTTTCAGTAATGCAAGGTCACATGAATGGTCTTTGTGTAAAGTTACAAAATACTTCTTCATCATACATGATTGTCATTCATTGCATGGCCCACAAGATGAATTTAGCATTTAAAACTGTAAGCAAGTTTCCTCCAATATCAAAATTTGAAAATATAGTCCATGAGCTCTACTCATACTTCTATTGAAGTCCCAAATTTTTTGTGAAATTCTAAAATTTTGCTAAGGGAATAATAGGAAGTGTAGTGTAGAAAAATGTACACCTTTACATTTTCACACTATGTTTGGGTCCCTTAATTAAATTAGACTTAATTAATCTTCTAATTGGCCCAATTATGTATTTAAAAGCCTAATTAATCACATTTTCTAAAAGGTAAACTTGTATTAAAAAATTGTAAGCATTAATTAATTTTCCTTGTAATTCGTGTGTCCTAGGTTTTGGGAAGAGGACCTATTTCCCGGTCCCCCTTAAGTTTAGGAACCCAATTTTGAATATGTTTTATGTGACATTTTCATGATTCAAATTCAATATGCAATTGCCATCTTTTGACGTTTAATTTTTGGGAAATTAGAAGATTACCTATAAATACAAGGTCTTATTGTCAATTCAAATCCTAGAAGCAAGCTAGAAATTTTTGAGGAACTTCACAAGAGAAAAGATTATTGTCAAAGGCTTTCAAAGAGCATATTTCTCAATCATTTGTTGTAGCATTTAATATATCAAGCATCATGTCAAATTTATCATCATTCATGCATGTTTTTGGAGGTAACATTGTGATGTAGGCTTCAAGAATTCAATTCAAGATTCAAGCATCAAGATCAACATCCAATCAAGCCATTTCATACAAGATCAAGACCTTGGAAATATTTGTTAGAATTCAGTCCTCTAAGGGTTTTCATTCAAGGGTTTGGTGAGTTGCAACAAGCTAGTGTTCATTCATCATTCCTTCCATTCATGTTTCATTTCATTTCAATGTTTAATTACCAAATGGGGTTTGACCAAGGAAAACCCCCATTCACCAAAAATAAACAACTTTTTCCTCTCTTTGTGTTTGCAGATCTTAGGTTGAAGAAGGATTGAAGATTGATCAAAAGTACAATTTTGAAAAGTTGTCAAAGTTGTGAACATTGTCATGAAGCCACAAAAACTCACTTGCAAAATTTAATTCCAACTTGTCGACTATGAAATCTAGATGAATCAAGAGGGCAGATCCAAGAGTAGAGGACTATGAAAATAGATTATGAATCTATGTAGCAAGACCCATTTTCCATAGGGAAAATTTATCCTAGGAGGACATTCAACAGACGCTTTTGGTGACAGGTGCATAAATTCATAACCTTGTCAGATCTACTGAAACTTTGTTGATTTTGTTAGGTTAAGGTTTTAAATTGATGATTCATGTTTTACATTGCATTATTGCATTAATTTGGTATTTTTCATTTATCTGCCAAAAGTGCATTTCAAGTTGACTTACACTATCCTCAGTCATAAGGAAAACAACAAGATCTCCCTTAAGATTGACTCACCTAAGGGTTGCAAGTCAATCTTGCCCTACAAGATCTCTTTTTCCTAATTAACTAAGGAAGATAGGTGCATCATAACCCCTACATATTGGTGAACCTATTTGCCTATGTTTTAGGAGGAAACAATCTTCTTAAGGATGTTGATACCAAATGGATCTCCTTCCATGGACTAGTGCAATTATTTTTTTTAGAATATCAATTCTTGATTGGAGTAATGTACAAACATCACCACATAGTAGACAAATCTCATGGCATCTTACATAGGTTAAGCGATATAGAGACACTCTTAACTTTAGGAATTATTATCCCCATGCTAGATGAAATGAACAATCTTCCAAAAAAATCCCAAAGATAGAACTATGCATATTCAAGAATCTACTAAATTGTGTAGAATAACATGAATGACCCTTGATAATTTATATCTATCAAATTATCGATTTCAAAGTCCAAAATTTATAAGTTGGAAGTTAATTACAAATTTACAATCCTAAAAATTATTTTTAGTTTAATGCTAGTGGGAATTTATATGTCTTTGTACGTGGATTTGAGATACCAATGCACTATTGTATGACATTCAAGTACTCTACCATAGAAGTACATGTTACAAAGGAATATTTTAACAACATTGTTAAATCTGTAATTGGTATTTTAAAATTGTAGCATCATAAATTGTCACCCTTGACAATTTCACATTATGTTTTGTCCCCCCTAAATTATTAGACCTAATTAGGCTCATAACTTCCTAAAGTATGCATTTCGAGGCCCATTTTTACCAATTTTCAATAGATTGCAAGCATTGAAAAAAATGCATCCAATTGATATTTTTACCTAGACATGTAATGTCCTAGAAAATAGGGTTAGCACCCATTTTCCCCAGGGAAAATAAGTCATATTCTATTAAGACCCAATTTTGAAAAGGTCAACTATTGGGATCTAATTTTTGAGAAATGCCTATAAATACCTAGTCCTTTCACCATTTGAAACTAGAAGAAAGAAAGAAGGAGATTTTATGAGCAAGCATTATTATCAAGAGAAAGCCGGGAGCCAAATTTTAGATATTCATTACAACAATTCAAGATCTAAGTATCATGTGAAAACCTATGCGAATTTATGTGTTCATGTCATCTTTATTTTATAAAGACTAACCCCTTTTGTAGGTATCCAAATCATTCAAAAAAATCAAGCAAGCAAGATCCAATAACTTGGGGTGATGTGCATGACCTTAATCATTCAAGGAAGCCATTGAAGGGTGGCGAGTTGCAACAATTTGCGATTTCATCATTCCTTCCTATCCATTATCACTTTATCATTGACATTGATATTGTGGAAATTGTGGAAACACTTACATGGGGTTTTACTGAGGCAAGCCTCTAAATGGACCAACATTTTCTCTCTTTGAATGTGCAAGTTTTAGGTTTGAAGAGGATTGAGGGAAGCTTGAAGAAAAATTGTCCATTGTTGCAATTGAATCCCTACATCTTGTCAACAAAAAGAAACTTAATAAAATTCCCTACTTGTGAGAACACTTTGGTGCAAGAGGATGCAATCATGGACCATCACAACAATCATAGTTATTCTTCTATCGATACCTCACCCACTTGTGAAGAAGGTACTATGGTGTTAGAGGATCCAATCATCGAGTTTCATGAGAATCTTGTTTGTTTCTCTCCTAGTACCTCTCCTACTTTGGAAGATATTGTGGCACAAGAGGATGAAATTATTGATACATTTCTTTTAAAATACAATATGACGGATGTTATTAATGAAGATAATAAGTTGACATTAGATCCCCCTCTATAGAAATTCATCAACAAGTAGATAACTCAGTTGAGGTTATGAATGCATAATTGAAAATTGGATCTCCTTTAATTAGTGGTCCTCCTAAGTCACCTCTCATTATAGGACCACTTAAACCTCGTGGCCATATCTTGAACTTTGCAAGACAACTCACTAGTGGGCATGTGTCGCAACGACCAAGTTATCACACAGTTGCTCACACATATAAAATTCCTCAACATAATGGTAAAGAGTGATACTATTTAGCAACTCTTTCATACTCCAAAAATCATCTCCCTTTGTGATTTGATTCATAAATCACCTACATACAATAGGATTCTCCAAGAGGTTTTGCAGAAGACTGGTGTTTGATATTTTGTTAGACCAAATGATGTGGCTACCTTATTTGATTGTATGCAGGTGACAAATTTAGACATTACATTCTCTCAACATGAATTACCATCAATAGAGATCCAAAATAAACATGAGGCCCAAATGATAAAGGTTATAATAAATGAGCTAGAGTTAGGCATACTCTCGTAGAAAATGGAGTGGGTCTTATTGTTTGTAGCATTGACATCCTAGATAAAATTGGTGTGGATAAGAATGTCATAGAACCCAATGATGTTAGCATCCATGGTTTTGAAAATGTTAATGACCAATAATTAGGAATGATCACACTACCCATTGAGGTTGGACCCTTGGTTTTTCCTACCCATGTCCATATCATGCCAAGACTTCTTTCATACAATCTTCTCCAAGGTAGACCATGGATTCATACCATGAAGGGTGTAACACCTCTCCAACTCCAGCTTGGGTAAGATGGTATTTTAATTTTGATTTAGCATTATAGATGTTATCATAATGAGATTAGATATCGATGATTATCATGATTAGTTATTATACTGGATTACATGTTTAGTTATCATTACTTTTGCATGATTATGGATTGGAAATGGACGATGCCATAACACTCATATCTAAGAGGCTTATGGTATCATGATCCTTTTCCTGATAATTGATGTTGTTTCAGCTACATGATATATGTTATATGCACATGTACCTTGACGTGTAATTGGAGTGAAGTAGGTATTGAGTATCAACTTCGCCTGGACTCACAGGCCTGAGCATACTCTTATTCCTCGATGGTGGTAACTGGAGGTAGTCATACAGGCTAAATATCCCCTAACCTAGCCCACTGTACCTCTTTAGTGCAGTGCTCTCATGTTGTCTTACCATCTGGCTACCTAACGGTAACGTCCGGAGCAGCCTTCGGTCATATGTGGTTTACCTGTATGTCTCATTGAGGTATTTTGTCTTAGTTCCGTTAATCGTTTATGTGATTATATTGATATTTAATTGGTTGTCGATGCCTTGATGTGGTTTATTGGACATCTCTTCGTGACTTTATTTTTGGTATCTCATTGTGTTTAATTGATTTGATATTTGAAGAGTCTTATTCTCGAGGTTTTAAATATGTCATTTTAATTGATTTTTATTGATCATTTAGGAGAATGATACATTTCATTGGAAATTTTAAGCGATTTTATTAATCCATTTTGTGAGCCCTCATAATTTTATTTAATCTTTTGGGGAGCCTTATGTATTCTGATGTTGGATTTAAATTATTATTATTATTATAATTATTATGTGGAAATTGAGAATGTTGTATAATAGAGATTTTGATTAAGTTATTTGGAGAGCATTAATAGTTTGTTTAATAAAATGATTTATTTCATTTTATTGTGTTGAGGAGTTAGCTAAAAGAAAATAAATCAATAAAATAGGGCAACTTGGTCTTTGATACATATATATACTTTATTTTGAACCTTTTTGGGGGAGGATGATCTTTTGGGAGAGAAACAAATTTGTTGATTTTGCATGGAGGAGAAAACCCTCACAATTTGGGCAGCTGAGTTGGAGAAGAAACATGAAGGGTTTCTGTAAAGAAATTGGTGGGTATTGGATTATTGAATTCAATGGACCATCTTCTTCTTGCTGCTCCATTTTGGAATCTCGTCATGCCTTGCTTACAAAACATTTCCTCTTTCAGATTTGGGCAGATATGAGGTATTCTTCCATGCTTTCCTTGAATCCTTGTTTTAGAAATGTATATTAGAATGTGTTTAAATGATTTTGGGAGTTTCAGCAATTGGGGTTGGATTCAATTTTGTTGCTTGTAGCTTTTTTATATGGCTGAATTTTTGTGTATTTCCAGCTTTATTCTTGGTCAATGATTGTTCTATTTTAAAATAGAGTCATTCTCTTGTTTGGAATTTTGCAAACAAAGATGAAATTCTTTTTGAATTTGCCAAATCTAAAATGGGTCTGTGTTAAATTTGAGTTTCGGGCACTTCCCTTTTTTTGATGTTTTTTCCCAATTTGTTGAAAGATGTTTTTATTTGCTGCTCAAAATCTACTTGCTAAAAATTCAAAATACAAATGGACTTCATTTAGAATTACCCATATCTCAAATGGGTTGTTGTCCAATTTTCAATCCAGACACTTTCATTTTTAATGAATTTTTGTCCATCTTGGCTGAATGAAATTTTTGAACAACACCCTATTCTTGCTCAATAAATTTTTAAAATAATAGTGTAGTCCATTTTGAAATGCCCATATCTCAACTGGGTCTTTGTCTGATTTCAATTCTGGGCACTTTCAATTTTCATTTCAATTTTGCCCAACTTGGCCAAAATGGCATTTTTTGAACATCTCTTTCCTAGGCTAAACTTGAAATTTAAAGGGTGGATTCCAACTTGGAACACCGAAGTTTGATCTGGGTCAAAGTTATAATTTTAATTCGGGCACTTTCTATTTTGATGAAAATTTTTTGCCCTCATTTCTTTATAGTTTTCAGCCGTTCAATGACTTTTTTTTCAACAATATTGGCTTGGGTGTTTAAATGGTTTTTGTGATGGAATTGTGGATTTCCTTATTTTCATGTTTGAATGAACCTCTCATTTCTTTAAATGAGATGGGTTTGAGTCAAGGTCATTAGGGTGGCTCTATAGAGTGGCCTGTAGGTGGCTGCAAAGGAAATTAATAGCTGGTTTATTGTATGCATATGGTGATTGAATAAAAAATGGTGTAAATTTCTTATAATCTTATGACTCCTTGTGCATGGCCTTGAGCACTTGAAAATGCTAAGGATGCATTCGAGAAGGCCTATCCACCTGTAGGGCACTGAGTTATCCGTCTACGAGGTGTTGATTTGGGTATGGTTGAGTCTCCTTATCCATTTTGTAATCCGGTATCTTGCACCTTAGTCATCATGAGTAGTACTTGACATGTATGGTATGAACCTCTCCATGTTGTGATAATTGCTTTATGCATTGTATGATGTGTTCGCTCCATGTCTGATGTGAGTGTTGGCTTTATGTTACCCCTGTCTTGTTGTGTTTGCTTGGGCCTTGTGACTACCTCCGAGCATGGTGGGGTGGTCTCTCTAGAGTCCACATGGTAGGGAGGCGTTGCCACTACCATTGGGGACCGGCATACAGGTTTGGGTACCAGTTGGAATTTTATCACTCTCTCTCTCTCTCTCTCTCTCTCTCATTTTTGTTTATCACATATATTCATGTACATGCCTTGTGTATATATATCTTGATAGATGTTGTATCTTTTCCATGAAAATGTGATTGTATTCATACTTGATCCTTTATGCATGTTGTACTCTCTTGAGAGAGAAAATTTATCATAAGTTTAATGAGAAGATATGTGATGTTTGTCTTGGTTTACGGGCTCTGGTGTTGGTATCGAGCTCGAATGTTCTTTGATCATCCTTAAGTTCTTTTATGTCATTAATTTTCATGTTTAAGTTAGTTCCATAGTTGTGTGTTTCTCCATTTTGGCAATCTGCCCAGGTTCCGGAGCACCGGTGCCTTTTGTTGTTGTTTGAGTGTGGCAGCAACAAGTTCCAAAGCTAGGAGCTCCGGAACTGCAAGTTCCGTAGTATTGGGCTCCAGAATTACAGGTTTCGTAGTATCGAGCTCTAGAACTGCAAGTTCCAGAGCAAGTTCCAGAGCAAATTTTGGAGTTGTCCTGTTTGCTCCTGTTTGGATTTTCTCTAGAGGGTAGATTAGTCCTCTCTTTGAAGTTGTACTTTAGGTATAGTTGGCCATGTTTGGTGTCATTTTATGGAATTTGGTAACTACTTTATGTGTATGTTATTCTTCTTGTTCAAAAAAAATAAAATCTTATCCTCTTTTGGCTCTTAACCTTCAAGTTGCATAGCAGGATGTTACATTTGGTATCAGAGCCCATGTTCACACACTAGGAGCTCTGGCGTACATGAGCCTTCTATGTTATGTTGAGTTTTGTGTGTGTGGCGTGAGCTTGTAAAATTATTTTTCATAGTCTTGTTTGACTATCTTCATGCCTTAGTATAGTGTATAGGTCATCCTTGTGATGACGTATTTTGATGTGTTCCTAGTTTCCTTTAGGATGCCCTAGAGGTAGAGCCAGAGGAAAAGTTATAGGTAGAGCCCATGTTGCAGCACTGGGATCCTTGCTTTTGGTTGATACCTGCTTGGTGTGTTGGGTGTGGTGGATGACAACAAGTGATGTTGTTTCCTACCCCTTGCATGTTTTGTTGAGGAATGCTTTGGTGAGGGTTAGTTAGACCCTTGAGCCTACCAAGAAGTGTGTTTTGATTGGTCTCCTTCTTGATGTGTGGCTCTTTCATTGTGTAAAGGGTTGTGGTCCCTAAGAGTGGTTTTAGCCTATGTGGTTGCAATGTGCTTGATGTGTGTTTCCAAGTGCTTTTGTGGGAAGATAGTCATGGGACCTCTTGCTTTGAGTGCCTTAGTATGGCGTTTTTGAGGGTTGAGTTTCCCAACCTTGTCTTTTGTTGTGGAGGAATGATGCCTCCTAGGCTTTGCCTTACCCTACGAGATTGCAGTGATTCCCTTGATTGAGAGTCTCCTGAGGTTGAGATTTATTGCTTCCTATATCCTATGTTGTGGGTGGGCATGCTGGGCCTTAGCTTGTTGTTGGGTTGCAGGCGACATGTGTTGCCTAAAATTACCCTTCCTTGGTTTCTTACTTCTTGTTGTTGGAATGTCTGATTGACTATGAGGGTGCCAAGAAGTTTTTTTTGTGTGTATTCTCTTCTTGTGCTTTACCTCCTTGTGCTAGTGATTGCTAGAATGACCCTATGTGGTTTTGGAGTTGCTTTTGCATGTCTTATTGAGATTATCAATGTGGTAAAAGAAAATGAATGATCATGTTGTTAGTTCATAGAGATTATTGCATGCTCTCTTATGATTGATGCATTTGTGTGAAAGTGGTTATGTAATGATGAAATCCATTGTATGCTTACCTCTTATGAGCAAATGTTTATGCTTTCATGAAGGTTTGTTTTATTAGATCAAAACCTTGGATAAAGGACCTATAGCCCCCAACTGCATTGTTGAGGCTTACGAAATCATGTAGATGTTAAACTATTGTACTTTGATTCAAAATGCAAAATGATTAATGCATGATGAAGTGATAATGTTGCATACCTTGTCTTGAGTAAACATTATGATGATATTGTACTATGTATAGGAAATAAATGCGGTCAATGCATGTGTGTAATAAAGTGACTTACCACTGAGTAATTGTGAATGGGAATGTGAGAATTAATATGGCATTGTTTATTTACTCCATGTAGCACTATGATAATTTGTATGGGATAAAGGTTGTAATTGTAAAATTTTGTTTAATGATATTATTTTCTTGAAAATAGAAGATTGTATGGATGTTGGGAGTACATGTTCTTGGGAAGTTTGTTTTGATCTTGCATATTAGAAGTGGATAATTGTTTTATTTTGGTAAGAAGAAAAGGAAAAAGGTACTCCTTGTTATGTGAACATCCTATATTGGTGCTCATGTTGAGTATTGTGAACATCATGTGCTTGAGTTGTGTTCCCGTGGGATTATGGTCCAGGGTACCCATCCATGGATGATATGATTTTGGAAAGGGAATCACGTTTGCTATGGAAATAAATGTACTTGTGTTATGTGATCTTTTGAAAACTAATGGAATTGTATATGTAATTGTACCCCCTATAAATGTGATAAACCAGTAAATGTGCATTGGTTGAGTGTTGTGAATACCCCGTACTTGCATTGTGTGCCATGGATGGCGATATAGACCTTGGAGTGGCTATATTTGACTATTTAGTCAGAGATGTTGTAGAGTTAAATCTTCACTAAAGGATTTTAAGCCACATATTTTAGCTAAATCTTCTCTTTGATCAAGGGGCTAAGGTATGTTTAATAATATGACCCTTAGTTCTAGGGCTTAAAATTATAAACTCTATGTTAACATATTCCCTATTATGATAAGGGTTGTGGTGTTGTTGACTTCCATGTTACTAGATTATTAAGGTACATATTGAGGTCTTTTCTAAACCATCAAGTTGCTTCTTTCAAACCCTTATGTATAACTAGTGTTGTGGATAAATTTTATTTTTGAATAAATAAATATTTGCATGAATATGTCATTACTTGTCAAGTTATAATTCTAAATAAGCACTTAAAGGGTTGTTAGAACCAAAATTTTGAGATTCAAGATTTAGGGTTATTTGGAATCATTTAAAGTAAACTTCAAGTTTGGATAATTTCTTAAGTGATTTTTATGGTTTATAACTAGTTGTGTATTTAATAGATTATATATGTAATATCTTATGTTGGGACTTGGGGGCTTGGATGTATTTATAAATTTAGTTCATATATGAGGTTAGGTGATGAATAATATTCTATTCAAGTTCTTGTTCTTAAGCATGAATCTACCATTTTATTCTTTATTATTTACTTGTAAAATTGTCATCTTCTTTATAAATGTTGTATTGTTCTATAAATAATTACTTCCTTTATGTAAAAAATTTTTTTTAAATGTATACAAAATATTATATCTATAGACAAGAGGAGTATATAGAATCATAAATCTTCCTATCTATTATTGGAAAGTTATAGATAGATTTAATATGTGTTCAATCAATGTTGTATTCATTTAACTTGATTAAGATAGGTATGCAATATAATTTCTTAAATTAATGTGATAATTTGAAATGTAGTAAGTTGATATCATAATTATTTTTAAGAGATCCTATATTTCATTTCTATCCAAACTATATACATAATAATTTTATAGATCATATTTACTTTGAATCTTGAACTATGTGAAATAGATGTATTAACATAATATAAAGAAGTTACATATATAAATTAGAAAATAAAATATTAAAAGGTGGTACTGAGTTTAAAATTAAATTTGATTTTTTAGGTATGGGTGTATAATAGAAAAAGCGTTGAGAATAAGGAACTATTTAAATTGTTAAATCTATAGAAATATTGATTTCAACTCATAAAATACTAACATAGGCCCTAATATATCTATATTTTTTGCCTTGATGGAACCATTCACTACTAAATTTATTGAAATGTTATTTTCAATGAATTTTTAGTGGTAAATCTTCACCAATTAGTGAATAGTTCATATCGGCCAAGTCAAAATTGGAAAATATATTACAACCAACGGGGTGGCCAAATCACCCAGATTTTACGAATTATCGATCCAATGCATTTCAATTCACCATTGATTTATTTTATGAGGCATATTTAATTAATTTTTTTACCATAACAAACTACGTGTTTCCAATAGACTCATTAATATTTTCACTTGGAATCTTGAAAGAATGTATTAAATCGCCCATTTATTCACCAATACTATTAAAACGATATTGTGTTCAAGACATATTTCACCAACATCATTAAATGTTCAGGTGTTTGCGGACCCATTTCACCAATAAAATTTATAAATAATTATGTATGAGGACCCATTTCACTAATAACATTGAAAAAGTTATTCAATTGAGGACACATTTTTGCAATTAAATTAAAAAATAACTACGTATAAGGACTCATTTTGCTAATACTATGATAAATGCATGCTAATCATAGGGTCATAATTTCCTTGAAAATTATAACGTATGTTTTTTGTCAAGGTTTGATTTACCTAAAATTTAAATGTATCATTGTATAATCACGCAAGATTCACCAAATTCTTACTATACCATTTAAAAATCTCATGGAATTCACTAAATATGGATCGATATAAATACAATTAAAAATTTGATTTATTCTTACACATTTTATTTAGTTTTGAACTAGTGAGATCTCAATTCTAAATTTGGACTTGGAACCTTGATCATAGGAAAGCTACAAGCTTACAACTACAGGCATTATTGCATTAACGAATAGCGAGTTAGTGAGAACCTAAAGGTAAGTGATCATTTCTTCATAGTGTTATAAGATTTTTTATCCTTTTTCCATTCTTTCTTCAATCTTAAAGATGATATTGAGTAGGGAATGAGATCTAGATTCTATATTCTATGCCCTTCTTGAATAGGAAGACATTTTTCCAGTCTTTTATTTTGTGAGAGATCAATATGTCGAGCAATAAGTGCAACAAGAGTAAGACTCATCAGGGTGGTGAAGGGAGGTCATCAAAACACCCAAAATGTAGAGTTATTATAAAGTCTTACTTTACCAATATTTTTGATCCATCAGATCAAGATGGAACTACATCATAAACTCTTGCATCAAATATTAATGAAGAAGGCATTGTCAATACCTCACTGGAAGGTGGAATTGAATTAATTAATTTAGAAGAGGATGAAAATGTTGTAGAAGATGTTCCAAGGGATATACAGGTTACAAAAAATGCATTAATTGACCTAGATGAAAATATTGGCATTGTAGATGATGTCGCTAAAAGGAAGAGGAAAATAAAAGCCAAATAAAAAATGGGTCGTGAGTGGGATATGACAAGGAATTTTTAGATTGATTGAGTGTCAAAGTACCCATTCATTGAACTGATGGAGAACACAAACATAGATAAAACTCCAACATAATGCAAATGTAATATTTGTAGGTTGAAATATAAAAGAGACAATAAGTTGCAACTAAAGCTTGACACTATAGAAAAGAATATGGGTAAAGTTTATGAAAAATAAATCATATATAGAAAGGAAAAATTAGTAGTAAGATAGAAATCAAAGGAAGAATGTCTTCATGTTATGTATGTCTTGGAATATGATGAGAATATGAAAATAATGGTGAAGCTTGATGCATGTGGAGGTTCAATTGAATCTCAATTTGGAAAGATGAAGTCAAGAGCACAACTAGAAAAAATTATTCAAATGAGTGTTGTTTTTCATATTTTTTCAAGAGAACATCCTATGATAGACTACCTAGAATATAATAATTTATTGTCACTTTTGGGTGTTCCTCACTTTATTAGCACACATTGGGAAATAAACATTGAATGAGAATGGGCAAGTTATCTTTGTGAGGTGGAAAAATAAGATTTACAAGAGAAAATAAAAGAGTCAACCTTTATTGCATTATCTTTAGTTGAAGTTATTGTGGTAGATAATAATTCTTAGGTATGTATGCATGTGTATACTATACACCAACATGTTTTCCAACCTCATCTACTATGTGTTCATAAAATGAAGGAGAGTTCAACATCACAAAATATATTTGAACTAGTTAATAAATATTTGAATGAAATTGGAGGTATGTATGAATTCACAATTGCCAAAAATTTGGTGTACGTAGGAGATCATGGAGCTTCAGTAATGCAAGGTCACAAGAATGGTCTTTGTGTAAAGTTACAAACTACTTCTTCATCATACATGATTTCCATTCATTGCATGGGCCACAAGATGAATTTAGCATTTAAAATTGTAAGCAAGTTTCCTCCAATATCAAAAGTTGAAAATATAGTCCATGAGCTCTACTCATACTTCTATCGAAGTCTCAGTTTTTTTGTGAAATTCTAAAATTTTGCTAAGGGAATAATAGGAAGTGTAGTGTAGAAAAATGTACACCTTTACATTTTCAAACTATGTTTGGGTCCCTTAATTAAATTGGCCTAAATTAATCTTCTAATTGACCCAATTGTGGATTTAAAAGCCTAATTAATCCTATTTTCTAAAAGGGAAACTTGTATTAAAAAATTGCAAGCATTAATTAATTTTCCTTGGAATTCATGTATCCTAGGTTTTGTGATAGGGAGGTTGGAGGAATCAATCACTAATTCCTGCTCTAGGTCTTACCTGGAAGACCACTATGGTGTCTCACTCCACCACCTAAACCTATAGGACCTTTTTCTAGTTTAGGATCCCCTGGTTCTCCTTGCCAACCCAACTACCATTCCAACTCTACCTGCCAAGCCAACCTTGGTGCAAGTTTCACAATTCTTCCTCAGCCCTTAACCCACCCTAAAGGCTATCCTCCTCCAACTTCTTGGATTTAGTTTAGTAGGGGTTTGGAGATGTTTCTACTACCTACAATCTATCCTACTGGGGTTCTTGAGGGTCCCCCTAACTCCATTTACTAGTCACTTCCACCAAACCCTCATCTAGGGTTTTAAGGCTACTAGCCCTATGAGGTCCAACTAGACCTCCTTCTCCGAGAAATCAGGTTAGTTCTCCAAAGTTTCCCAAAAAAATTCCAATATTTCCTTGGGGTTCCTGGTCCTTATGCCCATCCCTCAAAGATTCTAGAGGTCTTAACCCTCAACTGTCCGTACACATGCTTAACCTTCAAATTGGCAATTTAGGCCTTTTGTTTAAGTTCTTTTGACCTCATTGCAACTGTTAGAGTTTCCCTGCTCTTGATGGATTGATGGAGCTTCCTCCTCCATTCTATGACTTGGAAAGGCTTATACCTACCCTTTCCACACCGTGATTTTTCAGGAAATGGTCACCCCTACAAATCAAGTGCTCTGCACTTCTTGTCTTCCCTAGCCAGACACTTCCTGGCTCGCCTAGGAGAAGACTCCCATGGTGCTTACAGAACTGTCAAGAACTCCTAACCCTACAATATGTACAAACATCTAGTCTAGTCACAATTCCGAAGGGGTCGTATAGTATGTACAGTGGGAATGTGATCTAAACCTCCATTCTTCTCAACTGTCTGTCAGATTAGCAATTGGAAGAAAACAAACTAACTACAAACAACACTTGGAAATTGAATCAAACTAAAAATTTAGTGACACACAAAGCTTGAAGGAAAACTCCTCTACATCCTACACTCACTACAGTATCACATTTAATCCATTAAGACAACACTTGAATCCAAAAATCAGGAAATTACACAAACTTATCACTGTGTTCTCTTGAATTCATAAATGTCAAACATTTCAAATGCTTCCCACAAACTAAAATGCTTACAACCCTGCTTTCAGGTCAAGGAACCCCATAAATAGGTCATCAAAAACAATTATTCATTCCCATGGTCGAGTGTAGCTCCAACCATATTATGGCAAAGTTGCAAAAAATGGAACATTTTGCAACTACTTGCCAATTTCTAGAAACCTAAGCAAATGAGTTCCAAAACTCATGAAGATTTTCCAAACATTAGTCTAATGAGAAAGAAATGTTCCTAAGCTATCTCACCTACTCAATGGTCAACATGACCTTCATTGAAACATACCAAAAATGCAAACCTAGATTAGATTGCCTAGTGTTTCCTAGTGTTCCTAGACAACCTGTGGGTGCTCCTGCACGATTCTCCCCCCTCTGCACAAACACTAAGGAATGTGAGGAGAGATCAATGATACATCAATATCCTGCTTCTTGAACTGAGCTTCATCCACCCATGTAGCCTCAGACTCTGGTTTGTCCTTCCATTTGATGAGATGCTCCATGTACACCCTATGCCTTGTAGACTTCTTCACTCTGGATTCCAAGATCCTCTCTGCTTGCAGCTTGTCTCTAGGAGGTAAGGTTATGTTACTCACATCCTTCAAGACCTCCATACTGGTTTGATCCACATCAGTGACTGATCCTTTATACCTAATCAAATCAGCTACATTGAACACTAGTGAAATGCCTAAATCTGTAGGTAGCTCCACCTTGTAGGCATTCTTCCCATACTTAGCTAATACCTTACATGGTCCCACTCTCTTCATTTTCAACTTAGTTTATGTTCCCTTCTGCAATCTAGATTTGTTGAGATGGACCATGACATAATCCCCTACTGCAAATTGGATATCTTTCCTAGACATATCCACCTTATTTTTCAACTTTTGAGTAGCCTCGGTGACTATCTTCTTCACCTACTCCTGAATCTCCTTCATGGTCTAAGAGAAATCCTCTGCATGTCCACTCCTATGCTCTATAGCTCCTAGATCCCTGAGCTCACACACACCTCTTGGGTGCATTCCATACACTATTTCAAAAGGACTCTTCCCTGTGGTCCTGTTCACATTGTCATTGTAGGCATATTCAGCCTGTGATATGACCAAGTCCCATGTCTATCCATACTCCTTGGTTAGGCATCTTAGAAGGTTACCTAACACCCTATTAACCACCTCTATTTTTCCATCAGTCTGAGGATGGTAACCTGATCCAAAAGACAGGTTGGTACCTAATCTGCTCCATAGAGTCTTCCAAAAATGACTCATGAACTTCACATCCCTGTCCGAGATAATGCTCAAAGGCAATCCATGGATCCTTACAATTTATTTGAAGAAAAGGTGAGCAATATAGCTAGCATCATGGGTGGTCTTGCAAGGGATAAAGTGACTCATCTTACTGAATCTATCTACCACCACATAGACACTATCAAACCCCATCTTAGTCTTAGGGAGTCCTACAACAAAGTCCATGCTAATACATTCCCATGGTCTGTTAGGAATGGGTAGGGGTTGATACAAACCTACATTACTAGCTCCTCCTTTGGCTTTCATACACACTACACACTACTCCACATACCTCCTGACATCCCTTGGCAACTTAGGCCAATAGTAGAACCTCTGCACTAGTTCCATTGTCTTGTTGATGCCAAAATGACCACTAAGACTGCCATTGTGCTTCTCCTTGATGAGATTCTCTCTCATTGATCCTCTTGGAACACATAACTAATTCCCCTTGAATAACAATCCACTCTCCAATGTATACTCTGAGTATTGACTATGAAAGTGATTCTCAAAATCAGAACACACCTTGTATGCCTCTGAGAAGTCTTCATCTTCCCCATAGAGATCCTTGAAACTCTCTGTCCCAATGCTCTTTATTTGTATTTCTTGCACTGTCAGCAATCTCCTACTTAGTGCATCTGCCACCTTGCTCAACTGTCCCTTCTTGTGCTTGATGGTGAAAGTGAAGGCTTGGATGTATTCCATCCATTTCAAATGTCTATTGCTCAACTTCTCTTGAGTGTTGATGTAGCTAAGTGCCTGATTATCAATAAACACTACAAACTCTTTAGGTAGGAGATAATGCCTCCACTTCCTAAGTGACTATACTAGAGCATAGAGTTCTAGGTCATAGGTAGAATACTTTTTCTTAGCTTCATTGAGCTTTTCACTAAAGAAAGCTATAGGCCTACCTTCTTGGCTTAGAACTCCTCCTACTAAAATTCCACTGGCATCACATTCCACAGTAAACAACTTATCAAAGCTAGGTAACAAAAGGATGGGTTGAGTTGCCACTTCTTGTTTCAGTTTCTCAAAACCCTTCTCATCTTCTACAGTCCACTTGAACTTAGTCTTTAGGCCACCTTTAATTGTGTCAAGTACTAGTGCACATATGCCACTAAAGTTCCTTATAAACTTCCTATAAAACTGAGCTAACCCATAAAAACTTCTTACCTCTATCCCTATGGTTGGTGTAGGCCAATTTAGGATAGCTTCCACCTTGCTTGGATCCATCTTCAATGATCCTTGGGATACTACAAACCCCAAATACACAAGCTCCTATTTGAAGAACTCACATTTCTCTAGGTTTATGGCTAACTTCTCTTCTTGCAATCTTCTAAGAACCAACTCCACATGTTTTAGATGTTCTTCTGTTGTCTTGCTAAAGATGAGTATATCATCAAGATATACCACCACAAATATCCCTGTAAAGTCTTTGAGCACTTCATTAATGAGCCTCATGAATGTGCTAGGGGCATTAGAGAGGCCAAATGGCATAACTCTCCATTCATACAACCCATCAATTGTCTTAAAGGTTGTCTTCCACTCATCCCCATCTTTAATTTTGATCTGATGGTATCCACTTTTGAGATCCCACTTGGTGAAGTACCGAGCTCCTCCAAGACAATCCATCAAGTCCTCAATTCTAGGAATAGGGAACCTATACCTGATTGTGATTTTGTTTATAGCTCTAGAATCAATGCATAGTCTCCACTTACCACCTTTCTTGGTTGCTAAGACCACTGGTACTTCACACGGACTGATGCTCTTCCTAATTAATCCTTGATCTAACAACTCCTACACTTGCCTAGCTACTTTTAGGTTTTGATCCAGTGTGAGCTTGTAAGCTACTTTGTTTAGCAATGAAGCCCCTGGTATGAAGTCAATATGATGACTGATGGCTCTTTTTGGAGGTAAGGTTGCTGGTGTTTCATCACTCACTATGTGCTTGAACTATTCTAACAACTTTTGGACTACTTCCGGTATGATTGTCTTCTTGGCCTTGTCTTCTTCCTTGGGTTGCACCATGACCACATATCCTTCACCTCCTTGATGTAGGGTGTTAATGAACTCCTTACCACTGCTTAATAAGACACTAGGGGTCTTTGAATGTCCTTCTTCCTCATCTAACAGTGACTACAATTTGAATGTCTTTCCATCTTTCTTGAATGAGATAGTATTTTCCTTTCCGTCATAGATGGCACCTCTATCATACTACCATGGTCTGCCCAATAGAAGATGGCATGCATCCATGGGTAACACATCACAAATCAACTTATCCTTGTACCCTCCAATGGAGAACTCCACCGTTGTTTTCTCATTGACAAGAACACTCTGCCCTTTGTTCAACCATGTCACCTTGTAAGGGTTAGTGTGGGGTACTTTCTCCAACTTCAACTTCCTTACTACCTCCTCTGAGATGATGTTATCAGTTGAATCTGAATCCACAATAACTTTACACACCTTTCCAAGTACTTTGCATCTTACCCTGAATAAGGCTCTCCTTTGCTTTGGATCCTCCTTGACCGGTTGTTTGATCAAAACTCTTCCAACATCAGGTTCTCCCCCATTTTTGATTCAATGTGACTAACCTCTGGTGATTTGGTACTCATGGTGTCCTCTTGAGCATATACCACTCTCTTCTCTGTATTTGATGAAGACGCTTTCTCCAGGCACCTATAAGTTGGATGTCCTACTTGACCACAGTTATAACACTTCATACTAGCGAAGCATGAGTTGCTTCTGCCTGCTCCTCTTCCTCTATTTGATCCTCCTTGAGGTCCTCTACCTCTTCCATAACCTCCTCTAGAAGGTGTTTCACTTCCATGCTCTGTGAGTTTAGACTCTCCTTGATTTCTTTGTTTAGTCCCTCTACCTTGGTAGCCACCTCTATGTCCTCTTTGATCTCTACCTTTGCCACTACTCTTAGAAGCTTGATCTTGTTTCCTCTTTCTTTTTTCCTCAATCTTTATAGCCAATTGGTAGCATTGGTGTACTGTCTTGGGACTTAGAAGAGTCATTTCCTCTTGAATGTTCCACTTCAAGCCGTTAAGGTATCTAGCCACCTTAAGACTTTCATCCTCTAAAACATTAGACCTCATACAAAGTTTTTGAAACTCCTCAGTGTAAGTATTCACATCTTGGTCTCTTTGTCTCAAGCTCTGTCTCTTCTTATGCAACTGAATGTCATAATCATCTGGCATGTATGCTTCTCTCACTTTGGCAACCATTCCCTTCAAAGTTGAAATAGGCTTCTTGCCTTCCTTTTCCCTCTCTGTCTAAATGAACTTCCACCATGTCAAGGCAAAACCTCTTAATCTTGACTTAGCCACCTTCACCTTTTGTGCTTCAGTGACTCCATCACACTCAAAATGGTTTTCCATTCCCTCTATCCAATCCATGAATAGATCAGCTTCCAATTTCCCACTAAACAATGGTATGCCTTCAAGTGCTTTTCCACTCATAGCTTTCAATGCCTTCAAGAAAGGCTCTTCTTGTAGAATAGGGTCAGGTTCAGGGATCTTCTCTTCCTCTACAACCTCTTCACTCTTAGGTACCCTTCCTTCCAACATATCACTGACCTCATCGGCCTTGATTTGCACATTACTCAATGCCTCCTCAAGTTGGGCTAATCTTTCCCTCAATCTCCTATTGTCTTCCTCTTGATCTTCAACCTTCTTGTCCAAATCAAAATTTTTCACCATGGTTTTCGAACCACTAGACTCAAGCTCTGACATACAACAATCAATCCCAAATATTTTGTTGCTCTAATACCAATCTGATAGGGAGGTTGGAGGAATCAATCACTGATTCTTGCTCTAGGTCTTACCTGGAAGACCACTACGATGTCTCACTCCACCACCTAAACCTATAAGACATTTTTCTAGTTTAGGATCCCCTGGTTCTCCTTGCCAACCCAACTACCATTCCAACTCTACCTACCAAGCCAACCTTGGTGCAAGTTTCACAATTCTTCCTCAGCCCTTAATCCACCCTAAAGGCTATCCTCCTCCAGCTTCTTGGATTTAGTTTAGCAGGGGTGTGGAGATGTTTCTACTACCTACAATCCATAATACTAGGGTTCTTGAGGGTCCCCCTAACTCCATTTACTAGTCGCTTCCACCAAACCCTCATCTAGGGTTTTAAGGCAACTAGCCCTATGAGCTCCAATTAGGCCTCCTTCTCTAAGAAATCAGGTTAGTTATCCAAATTTTCCCAAAGAACTTCCAATATTTCCTTGGGGTTCCTGGTCCTTATGCCCATCCCTCAAAGATTCTAGAGGTCTTAACCCTCAACTGTCCGTACACATGCTTAACCTTCAAATTGGCAATTTAGGCCTTTTGTTTAAGTTCTTATGACCTCACTGCAACTGTTAGAGTTTCCCTACTCCCAATGGATTGATGGAGCTTCCTCCTCCATTATATTCCTTGGCAAGGCTTATACCTACCCTTTCCACACCGTGATTTTTCAGGAAATGGTCACCCCTGCAAATCAAGTGCTCTGCACTTCTTGTCTTCCCTAGCCGGACACTTCCTGGCTCGCCTAGGAGAAGACTCCCATGGTGCTTATAGAATTGTCAAGAACTCCAAACCCTATAGTATGTACAAACATGGAATCTAGTCACAATTACCAAGGGGCCGTATAGTATGTACAGTGGGAATGTGATCTAAACCTCCATTCTTCTCAATTGTCTATCAGATCAACAATTGGAAGAAAACAAACTAACTACAAACAATGCTTGGAAATTGAATCAAACTAACAATTTAGTGACACACAAAGCTTGAAGGAAAACTCCTCTACATCCTACACTAACTACAGTATCACATTCAATCCATTAAGAAACACTTGAATCCAAAAATTAGGAAATTACACAAACTTATCACTATGTTCTCTTGAATTCATAAATGTCAAACATTTCAAATGCTTCCCACAAACTCAAATGCTTCCGACCCTACTTTCAGGTCGAGGCACCCCATAAATAGGTCATCAAAAATAGTTATTCATTCCCATGGTCGAGTGTAACTCCAACCATATTATGGCAAAGCTGCAAAAAATGGAACATTTTGTAACTACTTGCCAATTTCTAGAAACCTAAGCAAATGTGATCCAAAACTCATGAAGCTTTTCCAAACATTAGTCTAATGAGCAAGAAATGTTCCTAAGATATCTCACCTACTCAATGGTGAACATGACCTTCATTGAAACATACCAAAAGTGCAAACCTAGATTAGATTGCCTAGTGTTTCCTAGTGTTCCTAGATAGCCTGTGGGTGCTCCTACACCATTTTGGGCATAGGACCCATTCCCCCGGTCCCCCTTAAGTTTAGGACCCCAATTTTGAATATGTTTTATGCGAAATTTTCATGATTCAAATTCAATTTGAAATTTTCATCTTTTGATGTTTAATTTTTGGGAAATTAGAAGATTACCTATAAAGACAAGGTCTTATTATCAATTCAAATCCTAGAAGCAAGCTAGAAATTTTTGAGGAACTTTACAAGAGAAAATATTATTGTCAAATTTTTTCAAGAGCAGATTTCTCCATCATTTGTTGTAACATTCAATATATCAAGCATCATTTCAAATTTATCATCATTCATGCATGTTTTTGGAGGTAACATTGTGATGTAGGTTTCAAGCATTCAATTCAAGATTCAAGCATCAAGATCAACATCCAATCAAGCCATTTCATGCAAGATCAAGACCTTGGAAATATTTGTTAGACTTTAGTCCTCTAAGGGTTCTCATTCAAGGTTTTGGTGAGTTGCAACAAGCTAGTGTTCATTCATCATTCCTTCCTTTCATATTTCATTTCATTTCAAGGTTTGATTACAAAAATGGGGTTTGACAAAGGAAAACCCCCATTCACCAAAAATAAACAACTTTTCCCTCTCTTTGTGTTTGCAAATTTTAGGTGTTGAAGAAGGATTGAAGATTGATCAAAAGTGAAAATTTGAAAAGTTGTCAAAGTTGTGAACATTGTCATCAAGCAACAAAAACTCACTTGCAAAATTTAATTCCGACTTGTCAACTATGAAATCTAGATGAATCAAGAGGGAAGATCCAAGAGTAGAGGATTGTGAAAATAGATTATGGATCTATGTAGAAAGAACCATTTTCCCTAGGGAAAATTTGTCCTAGGAGGATACTCAATAGATGCTTATGTTGATAGGTGCATAAATTTATAGCCTTGTCAGATCTACTAAAACTTTGTTGATTTTGTTAGATTAATATTTTAAATTGATGATTCATGTTTTACATTGGATTATTGCATTTATTTGGTATTTTTTATTTATCTCCCAAAAGTGCATTTCAAGTTGGTTTACACTATCCTCAGTCATAAGGAAAACAACAAGATCTCCCTTAAGATTGACTCACCTAAGGGTTGCAAGTCAATCTTGCTCTACAAGATCTCTTTTTCCTAATGAACTAAGGAAGATAGGTGCATCATACCCCCTACATATTGGTGAACCTATTTCCATATGTTTTAGGAGGAAACAATATTCTTAAGGATGTTGATACCAAATGGATCTCCTTGCATGGACTAGTGCAACGAGTTTTTTTAGAATATCGATTCTTGATTGGAGTAATGTACAAACATCACCACATAGTAGAAAAAGATTCTGACATCTTACATAGGTTAAGCGATAAATAGACACTCTTAACTTTAGAGAGTATTCTCCCCATGCTAGATGAAATGAACAATCTTTTGAAAAAATCCCAAGATAGAACTATGTATATTCAAGAATGTACTAAACTATGTAGAATGGCATGAATGACCCTCGATAATCTATATCTATCAAATTATCCATTTCAAGTCCAAAATTTATAAGTTGGAAGTCAATTAAAAATTTGAACAATCCTAAAAATTATTTATAGTTTAATGCTAGTGGGAAGTTATGTGTCTTTGTATGTGGATTTGAGATACCAATGCACTATTGTATGACATTCAAGCACTCTAATAGAGAAGTACCTGTTACAAGGGAAGATTTTAATGACATTTTTAAATCTGTAAGTGGTATTTTAAAATTGTAGCATTGTAAATTGTCACCCTTGACAATTTCACACTATGTTTTGTCCCCCCTAAATTATTAGACCTAATTAAGCTCCTAACTTCTTAAATTATGCATTTTGAGGCCCATTTTTACCAATTTTCAATAGATTGCAAGCATTGAACAAATGCATCCAATTGATATTTTTCCCTAGACACTTAACATCTTGGAAAATAGGGTTAGGACCCATTTACCCCAAGTCGAATAAGTCATATTCTGCCATGACCCAATTTTACAAAAGGTCAGCTATTGGGATCTAATTTTTGAGAAATTAAATAAATGCCTATAAATACCTAGTCTTTTCACCATTTGAAACTAGAAGAAAGAAAGAAGGATGTTTTATGAGCAAGCATTATTATCAAGAGCAAGTCAAGAGAATTTTTTTAGATATTCATTACAACAATTCAATATCTAAGCATCATGTCAAATCCTATGTGAATTTTTGTGTTCATGTCATCGTTGTTTTGTGAAGACTAACCCCTTTTGTAGGTATCCAAATCATTCAAGCAAATCAAGCAAGAAAGATCCAAGAACTTGAGGTGATGTGTATGAACTCAATCATTCAAGGAAGCCATTGAAGGGTGGTGAGTTGCAACAATTTATGATTTCATCATTCCTTCCTATCCATTATCATTTTATCATTGACATTGATATTGTGGAAACTATGGAAACACTTATAGGGGTTTTTATTGAGGCGAGCCTCTAAATGGACCAACATTTTCTATCTTTGAATGTGCAATTTTTAGGTTTGAAGAGGATTGAGGGAAGTTTGAAGAAAAGTGTCCATTGTTGCAATTGAATCCCTACATCTTGTCAACAAAAAGAAACTCACCTACAGAACTATTCGACTGTGTTTTGAAAAATTTGCAAGTGGAAATGGAACTCTCATATCTTTCTTTAGAGGATCCCAAAAATAGAGAAGATATGTCTTTCAAGGACCCATTAGCTCTAGGATGACCATGTCCTACTATAGTGATTAGATCCAACTTTTGATGACATGTACATAGTCCTCTACACTTCCCAAATCTATGTGCAAACTATTGTTTCAGTCTGTGCATTGTTGTGACCTTGCATTTTTTATATTAGGTCATATAGTCTAATTAGGTTAATCATAGCAAATCAATTCTAGTCCATTTCTAATGTTTAGAAGGATCAAATCTAGGTTTGATTAACTCACCTTCATGGTTGAAAGTCAATCTAAACACCTTGTTAATTTGAATCCTAATTTACCTTTGAAAAGGATCAAAAAGCAATGCTAGGTTTATACCCTAAATTTAGGGTTCCCTTTTTCATATGTTGCATTTTAGTGAGCCTGACAATTTGATATATTCAATTGGGAAAATTCTTGAAAAAACATCACTATCAAACTAGTTTGCAGATAGAAACATCCATAAACAACAACCTATACATTCAATTTTTCATTTTTTTGAACCTCTGTCAGGGAATCAAACACCCTAGGGCACTCTTTCCTATTGTAGGTGGCTTAGAATTTTTTTGTACAATTCTCTATCTTTGTATTCTTTGTCTTATTCTACTTGTAAATATTTGATTTAAAATTATGGAAATGTGTTATTGCATGTTAGAGATAGTTGTCATTTTGCTTCATTTGTTGCAAATTTATAAAAAAATGTTGTATTTCAGTATTGAATATTGTTAGATATGTAGAAAAATTGTTTACATTTTCTAAATTATTGCGTAATTTGGGTAGATTAATTTCACTTTTGTAAAAATCCAAAAAACTAGGTTGTTACAACACATTGCACAATCTAGAAACTTACAAAACAACAACACAATTAATTCTAAATCTAGGTTTTCAAGTTATCACATAGTTCTTGTCAGTAGTGCCTTTGAAATTGAAATCTTATAAAAAACCCCTAGTAGGACTCAAACACCTTAGGGAATTATAGTCCTCCAAAAACCTTCCTAAGATCTCCAAAATAGATTAATACCTACAGTCAATTTACATACCCAAAACTTGGTTTCCAAATTTGTGCTTGCATTAGGTCTATTAGTTTTTTTTCAATTCTAGTTTTCCTTAACATGTGTAAACCTAGATTGCAATTGGAATTTAATTTAAACATGTTAGATATCTTTCCACAAGAACATTGTATATTTACCAAGCCCTTTAGTTGTGATGATTTTGACATGTTAGATGATTCCCTTGGGGACTTCATCTCACCTAGATAGTCCACTAACGCTTCTAAAATTTCAAAAAAGGAAATAATTGTGTCAATATCTTAACACAAGAAAATGAAATCATTAACACATTTATTAATATCACCTTGCCTAATCTTCATTCACCTCCCAACATCTTCCCTACTTGTGAGAACAATTTGGTGCAAGAGGATTCAATCATGGACCATCACAACAATCATAGTTATTCTTCTATCGATACCTCACCCACTTGTGAAGAAGGTACTATGGTGTTAGAGGATCCAATCATTGAGTTTCATGAGAATCTTGTTTGTTTCTCTCCCAATACCTCTCCTACTTGGGAAGATATTGTGGCATAAGAGGATGAAATTATTGATACATTTCTCTTAGAAGATAATATGATGGATGGCGTTAATGAAGATACCAAGTTGACATTAGACCCCCCCCTCAATACAAATTCATCAACAAGTAGATAACTCAATTGAGGCTATGAATGTATAATTGAAAATTGGATCTCCTTTAATTAGTGGACCTCATAAGTCACCTCTCATTATAGGATCACTTAAACCCCCTGACCATATCTTGAACTTTGCAAGACAACTCACTAGTGGGCATGTGTCGTAACGACCAAGTTATCACACAGTTGCTCACACATATAACATTCCTCAACATAGTGGTAAAGAGTGTGATATTGTTTAGAAACTATTTCATACTCCAAAAAGCATATCCCTTTGTGATTTGATTCATACATCACCTACATACAATAGGATTATCCAAGAGGTTTTGCAGAAGATTAGTGCTTGATCTTTTGTTAGACCGAACGATGTAGCTACCCTATTTGATTGTATGCAAGTGAAAAATTCAGATATTAAATTCCCTCAAAATGAATCACCATCACTCGAGATCCAAAATAAACATGAGGCCCAAATGATAAAGATTATAATCAATGAAACTAGAGTTAGGCATACTCTAATAGAAAATGGAGTGGGTCTTATTGTTTGTAGCATTGACATCCTAGATAAAATTGGTGTGGATAAGAATGCCATAGAACCCAATGATGTTAGTATCCATGGTTTTGAAAATGTTAATGAGAAATAATTAGGAATGATCACAATACCCATTGAGGTTGGACCATTATTTTTTCCTACCTACGTCCATATCATGCCAAGACTTCTTTCATACAATCTTCTCCAAGGTAGACTGTGAATTCATACCATGAAGGGAGTCTCGTCTACTCTTTTCTGTGAGATGAATAATGATTATAATAAAAAGATATACATGGTTAAATAAAATGAATAAAGTTATAAGTTACACTTGACCAAGTCCAACATAATACTTCCAACTCTCTTAATACTTTGATTCCAACTTCAAAGGTAGAACCTATACAAGTTGTTGGTAATCCTAATTGTCTTTCACCTACAACAAAGCTCTTAGACGATGATTAGGGACCATTAGATTTTACACCTTGTTTCAAAGGGGACTCTCAAATATTTCCCTCAAAGTCCAAAGAGTCCAATGCAAATTATTCATCTTCAAACACATGTTTTGGGGCTGACTCGGGTGCATTATATTTTATACCCTCCTTTATGGGAGAGTACAAAATCTCACTATCTAAACCAAAACATTCTTGTGTCTCATTTGATCCACTTGGTTCTACATCAAGAACATCAACCCATGGTAGTGATGGGGGCTCCTCAACTCTTGTCCCTCATGAGAGGAATATGCGTAACTTTAAAAAACTTAAAAATGATTTACGTGCTTAGGAAGAAGCCAATATTTCTCAAAAGTATGCAGATAAAATCTCTTCATCCAAGCTGGAAACATGTTATGGTCTTGGATAAAAAGTTATTTCTAAACATGGATGTAATGGAAACATGAAATAAAATGATAGGGATCGAGTGAAGTCTATATCATACTTTTCCAAGAAGGGTCTAGGTTTCCAACTATAGTGTAGAAAAAAGTATCCCTTTTCATACTTAATTTGGGAATAAATAATATTAAAATGAGCGTATTTATGCCTTTATTTCAGGGAAAACTTTAGTCGCGAATCTTCGCCAATTGGCGAATTTACCATACCCAACAGGGTGTCCAAATCGCCCAAATTTTATGAACTATCGGTCCAATGCATGTCCATTCACTAGCGGTTTTATTTTATGAGGCATGTTTAGGTAATAAATTCGACATAAACGACTGTGCATTTCCAATGGATCGATTAATATTTTCATCTGGAATCCCGAGGAGCATGTCATAAAACACCAACATATTCACCAATACTATTAAAACAACATTATATGAGGACCCATTTCTCTAATTAAAATTTACAAATAGTTGCTTGTGAAGACCCATTTTGCCAATTTAAATTTATAAATAGTTGCTTATGAGGACCTATTTCGCCAATAATATTTAAAAATAATCACATTTGAGGACACATTTCACCTTGAAAATTACAAAGTATCGTTGTATAAGCACGTGGGATTCACCAAATTTTTAACATACCATTTAAAAATCCCGCGGAATTCGCCAAATATGGATTGATATAAATACAATTGAAACTATTATTTATTCTTACACATTTTGTTCGGTTCTGAAGTTCTACTTCTCGATTCAGAAGTCAGCGAAAGCCGAAAATGTAGACTTAAAGGTAAGTGATCATTTCTTCATACTGTTATTAGTTATTATTTATAATAATAAGATTTCTTTATCTATTTTCCATTCTTGCTTCAGTCTTAAACATGATTTTGAGTAGGGAATGGGGTCTATATTCTCTGCCAGTTTATCCTTCTTAAACAAGAATACATTTTTTTCCATCTTTTATTCGAAGTGAGAGATCAATATGTTGAGCAGTAAGGGTAAGACTCCTTAGGGTAATAAAGAGATTGGGATGCCATCAAAATTCCCAAAATGTGGAGGTACCATACAATCTTACTTTGGAATCGAAAAAGCTTCTAATCCATCAGATCAAGGTGGAGCTACATCATCATCTCTTCCACCAAATATTATTGAAGATGACATTCACAATACCTCACCACCATAGGAAGTTCAAGGTGAGATTTTCATTGAGTTAAATCAAAATGTATCAAATGAGGATGGCAATACAACAGAAGATGTTACAAGGGATACCTTGGTTAGCTAGAATGAGATTATTTACTTGGATGAGGATGATGTTGGTAGCAAGAAAAGAAAAGGAAAATCAAAATTGGGGCACGAGAGGGAAATGACAAGGAATTTTCAACATGGTTGGTTGTCGAAGTACCCATTCATTGTACCAGTGGGGGTATCAAACGAAAATGATATTGAAAGGGAAACAAAGGTCAAATGTATGATTTGTGGTTGGAAATGTGGAAGAGACAAAATGTTGCAGCTAAAGCTTGACACTATAGAAAAGAATATTGGTAAAGTTTATGAAAAACAAATCATAGACAGAAAGGAACAATTTGTCATATGATGGAAATCAAATGAAAAATGTTTTCATGTTAAGTATGCCATAGATTATGAAGAGCACAACCATAGAATGTCGAAGCTTGAAAAATGTCAAGGTACACTTGAGGCTCATTTTGGAAAAGCCATGGCAACAACAAATCTATCAAAAACTGTTCAGATGAGTGTTGTTTTCCATATTTTGTCCAAGGGGCATCCTATTATAGACTACCCAGAATATTTTGATTTATTATCTTATTTGAGTGTTCCCCACTTTCCCTTCTCACATTGGTTAGGAAACATTGGATGGGAATGGGTGAATTGTCTTGCTATAGTGGAAAAGGAAGATTTAAAGGAGAAAGTAAAAGAGTCAAATTTCATTGCATTATCTTTAGATGAAGTTACTGCGGTAGATAATACTTCTTGGGTCTATATGCATTTGTATACTATAGAAAAACATGTTCTCCAAGCTCATCTTCTTTGTGTTCATAAAATGAAAGATAGTTCAACATCGCAAAATCTATTTGAACTAGTCAAGAAATCTTTGAATGAAATTGCAGGTATGGATGAGTTGAAAATTGCCAAAAAGTTGGTGTGTGTAGGAGTTGATGGAGCTGCAGTGATGCAAGGTCAAAGGAGAGGTGTTTTCAAAAATTTACAAACTACTTGTGCACCATACATACTTGGCATTCACTGCTTGGTCCACATAATAAGTTTAGAATTCAAAATTGTAAGCAAGTTTCCTACAAAATCAAAAGTTGAAAATCTAGTTTGCGAGATCCATGCATACTTTTGCCAAAGTCCCAAACGTTTCCTTGAATTTCAAAATTTTGCTGAGGGAATAACACCTGAAAATAAGCTTCTCAAGGATGTCGATACCAGATGGATCGACCTGCATGGACCAATGCAACAAGTTCTTTCAGAATATCAATCCTTGATTAGAGTGATGTACGAGCATCACAATGCAATAGACAAAGCTCCTGACCTCTTACATAGGTTAAGCAATATAGAGACACTCTTGACTTTAGCTAGGCTTCTCTCCATGTTGGATGAGATGAACAATCTTGTGAAGAAAGCCCAAAATAGAACTATGTATATTTATGAATATGCCAATCTACGTAAACTTACATGTTTGGCCCTCGATCATCTATATCTAGATCTAACACAAGAAGGTGAAAATTGTTTGATGTGGCAGAAAATTACTGATTTGAATAAACCTGATAATTATTTACAGTTTAATGCAAGCGGGCACATATGTATTTGTGTACATGGATATTAGATACCAATGTACCATTGCAAGATAGCCAGGCACTCTAGTAGATAAGTAGTTGTTAACGAGGAAGATTTTAATAGTCTTGTTAAATCTGTTAGTGATAATTTGAAGGAAATTGCAAAATCTCTTTCCTCAGAGATTCGTGAAAGATTCCCTCGACATGAAATAATTGAAGCCATGGGTATTGTGTATCCTCAATTTTGGGTAAATCGAGATAGCCCAAAATATTTTCATGATCAAGTAAAAATCTTGATCGAACAGTTTTCAAAAAAGGTAACATACAATGAGCAGACAATAGAAGGAATTTTAAATGAAAATAAGCTTAGACAACAATGTAGGAGTTTTGCAACAGCTATGGGAAACTAGTATAAATCCATGGGCAAGGAGAAGGCCTTTGAATCGAGACCAATAAAAAAGGTCTGGACAAGCTTGGTCAAAGTGAAATATTGCATGGTTCGATATCAAAATATTTCAAACTTGCTGATTTATGTCAAACAATGATATTTGGGTTGGTGGAGGATGAGAGAGTTTATTAGTACATTGGGGTTTTTTAAATCAAATTTAAGAAACAAACTGGACAAGAATTTGGAAAATTGCTTGAGGATGAAAGGAACTACGTATAATGTTAAAAATTTCCTTTTGAAAGGGCACTTGCAATATTGAGGTCGACATGTGAAAGAAGAGGCACCGAGTTGTGCAACACAGGCACTCCAATTCCAAGTGATGGTACTAGTGGCAGTGGCAGTGGCAGTGGGACTGGGATAGATGAAAATGATATTGAAATTGACACAAATCACACAATGAATGTTGAATTTGAGACACAGGCTGAATAAAGTGAAGAGAAGACTCAAAATCAAGATGACTCTTTTAGTTTATCTCAAGATGAGCATCAGTTTGAGGACCTTGACTCCATTTGGGAAATGGAAGAGAATTAGCAGGTGTTAGGTATTTTTACTATACTTCATGAATCAGTTTCCATTGTTCCAAAGTCCAAACTATAGTTGATGATATTTTATATTGTATTCAAATAAATTATGAATCATTTCACTTCATGATATTTTATTTTATATTGCACTTCATGAATCATATGCCAAACTGTAGTTGATGATATTTTATATTGTATTCCATCATCCATGAAATTGTGATATTAAAATTTAAATTTGATCTCTTAAAATTTAATTTAATTTTTATTTACAAAGAAACTAGCCTCCACCGAGTCCACCCAACTTATCTTCCACATATCAATAATCACAAAAATATACCACACTTTGATTTTATGAACAATGCAAATTGTAGAAATTTGTGTGACAAGATCCATATTATAGCCTACATTGCATCCATAAACAAATTTGAAATTCCGTAGTGGCGTAGTCCTTCCCCCATTCCTAACAAAATTGAATACCATCGACCTAACAATGCTTCATCGATGAAACCCCCATCACAGCCCCACTGATGGCCTCATGAAAATAGCTCACAACCTAGTATCGGTGTAACAATACTCTATCGGGCTGACTCCTAAGGTGCTCTCCCCGATATACCAATAGAGTCAAGTTGTCAAAAAAAGTAACCAATACCATGAATTATAACCATGAATTAATAAATGCATAAAGTATATTGAGGGAACTAGGGTGTTGTATTCCATCATCCATGAAATTGTGATATTAAAATTTAAATCTGATCTCTTTAAAGGAAATTTATTTTTTATTTACAAACAAACTAGCCTCCATTGAGTCCACCCCACTTATCTTCCACATATTAATAATCACAAAAATATACGACACTTTGATTTTATGAACAATGCAAATTATAGAAATTTGTTTGACAAGATCCATATTATAGCCTACATTGCATCCATAAACAAATTTGAAATTTCATAGTGACGTAGTCCTTCCACCATTCCTAACAAAATTCAATACCATTGGCCTAACAATGCTTCATCAACAGAACACCCATCACAGCCCTGCTAATGGCCCGATGAAAATATCTCACAACCTAGTATCGAAGTAACAATACTCTATCGAGGTGACTCCTAAGGTGCTCTCCCGATATACCGATGGAGTCAAGTTGTCAATAAAAGTAACCATGAGTTATAACCATGGGCATGAATTATCAAATGCATAAAGTATATCGAGGGAACTAGGGTGCATTGGGGAAACATTATTTGGTGTCCCACCGATAAAATGAAGGATAGGTGTCCATCGGTGGAGAGGGTGGCTATCGGTGAAAGACTAATGTGACATCTTGGGGCATTGTTGACTTCGAGATATTTGAAATAAATGTTCTTCTACGATGATAAGACTGAAAGATGGTCCATGGATGGTTTATTTATGAACCAGAATTGAAGTGAATTATATCAAAAGTTGATCACATAGTTGTTACAAAATCTTGGAAGATTTTGCTTAGGGCAGAAGCAAAAAGGAAAAAACTTGGAGTTCTGACGCAACACAGACCAATGGAATATGGAGGGGACTCGGTGAGACTCATGTAAGTACTTCAGACCTAGCTAAGAAGCTATTTTCATCAAAACCTTAAGATTTAAATAATGGAAGAGAGTACAGACAAACCCAAAGATAGAAAATAGAAAACTAAAAAGACTAAGAATTTGGATCAACTGGACATTAAAAAGCCTAAGAGACTCCTAAATAAAGACTTGATAGATCAATATCTTGGGTCGGGGCTGAGACCCAAGAGGAGTGCTCAAATGAATCCTTCCATGGATTGACTATGGGACAAACATAAGGGCTTAGGGTATATTTGGACACCACAACGAGGGTCCGAACTCTTCATGTACCATTACAGAAAATAATTTAGGTTTCAACCAATTTGCAATCCATGGAGGTTGAACCTAGGAAGACTTGTGGTGCCCAATGTGTTTGTGAACGCAGAACTAATTAAAGCTCTTGCTATCAGATATGACCCCAATAAAAGAAGTATTTAGTCTCATGGTGGGTGTGACATGCTTGTTACTTCTAGGGATCTCATTTCTAATTTATTTTAGTTAGAGTGTTCATTGAATTTATCATTCACGGTCAAAGATATCTTGATAGAGTATCGCCACATGGATACCAGCTATAATAGATGGAAATTACCTTTGCATAGGCCCAAGGATGAAGGAGGCCAACTCAGGAGGTTCTCTACCAGTGAAAACCCTCCTTTCCATGAAGATTTGTTCAAAGAGTATTTTCGATACACCTATTATTCAGTTGGTCAGGTTTTGGGAGTAGAGGTTTCGCCTCTCATGTCGATTGCCCCAATGGTCTTAGTTGCAAACATATAGAGCAAGGATGCCAGACCATTTGGTTATGCTAGCTACTTGGCCAATGCCCTACATCGAGGGCTTGAAAAGATTAAAAATAATAGTGATAATATTAATTTTGAACACTATTCTTTGCTTATGCATTTTCTTTTGTATGAGGGAAAAGTCAAAGGGGTCTAGAGTGAAGAATTAAGGATAAAAGATACAAATGAAAATGGAGATTTAAAACCTGTACAAATGTGGACCTCATTGTGGGACAACTGATTTGGTAGGTTTCATTACCTTTAATTTGAAGATTTTTTTGTAAAACCATTGATGAAGTTGTTGGGATATCCATACAATTATAATGTATCCCCAGAGGTACAAATATTTCTAAGACCAAAGTTAAATGATCGAAGAAATAAAGTGAATAATAACTAGGGAGACTAGTATGCTTTCCATAATTGTACAATGATAAGGGTTTATGGGTTCGAAGGGGCTCCACACTTGATTCCATGAGTAGTTCTTAACAGAATTTATTATTTAGAAATTGTGAGGCAATTAGCAAAATCGGATGCCAAACACCTCAAAGGACATAAAAAACAATCACTTATGTTTTGGAGACTTTACAGTGGTTGCCAATGAAGGATATGGGGAAATTGATGGTAAATTAGCATAGTACAACCTACCTCTAGGTGATGTAAGGAAAAAATTTGATGCATAAGGGTTTATTCACAAAGTGAGATTATCACAGGGGCTATCAGGGTATGAAAATTTGTTCTTAATCGAAGATGTGATAAGAAACCATGATGAGGCTTCCACCAAGGAAAGAATGGCCACCTATAACAAGATTATGCTTGCAAAGGAATGGAAGAGAACAAAATGTCCCATCTTATTCAAAGGAATTTAGTGAGATACAAGATCCTTTAACAAGAATTGAGCAACTCATCATTCATGTCAATGAACTGGTAAAGGATGTTCCCCTAGCTGTTTTTGATGCACCTCATGCAACCCATTAAAGAGTACAAGCTGAAGAAATAGAGCCCTTGGATTACATACCTTCATAGCCTACTCCAGAGGTATGTTTTTTTTGTAGATACTGATATAAGTAAAGAAGAGCAAGGTGATGAAGAGGGTGAGCAGGTCAAACAAATAAGTGCTCCTGTTATTGCATAGTACGATCCCCATCAAGAGCATAATATTGTAAGATTTGAGGCATCAAATGAACTATCTGACAATGTGAGGATCAAGGTTGGACAAAAATTTATTTTTGATTGTGATTTTGTTAAATATTTTGAATTTAAATCATTTGTTTATGAATATAAAGGCAAAAAATGAGACAAAAGATAGAGGATATCACTCTTGAACAAGAGGCAACCGCTCTAGAGGAATTGAAAAGGGAGGTAGATAAGGAGATGGAGTCTATCACTCCTGAAAGAGGAAGGGAATTACTTCAAGAAGATGGAGTGTTGCTCTTGCCAGGGTGGGATATTATCTCTTCAATTGTATTCGATAACTTCAGAAAAAGAGGGGATAAGACAATGAACTTAATAAAAGAAGCAAGTGAAAAAATGTATTCAGGATCTGGGTACAATCCAGACGAAGCCACCTTTCTTATTTGGTCACTGTATCCTCATGATAAAATACCTACTGTAGACACCAAAAATTGGTCTAGGCCTGCGAGTACCACTTTCAACATAATTTTCTATTATCCATGGTCATGATTAAATAATGTTTATTATTTAATTACCTTTCTAAACACATATTTCTCTATTAATTAAATAACCCTTTTTAATTAATTCATTAATTCATTATGGCCCTTTATTCAACTTGATTAATTAAATAAATCATTATTTATTTCATTATGTCGATACCTAATTAATTCTTCTTTCTAAATTAAATAATTTATTATTTAATTACCCATTTGTCATATTTAAACTATAATTAAATATTTATTATTTAATTATTCATTAATCCTTTTCAACAGTCAATTAAATAAATTACTTTGTTTATTTAATTAAATCTTTCAATTTTGAATGTAAAATTAAATTAACATTTAATTCATAATTAATTGTTATTTGTTTATTGTTTTATGTTCATTTATTCGTTCTTTATTGTTTTAATTTAGATTATTTGTTAGATTTGATCATATTAATCTCTGTAGATAATTCTCCAGAAAATCTATGTTACACCTACTATAATTAATAATCCAAACCAAGTGTTTGGACATTTCTTGGTTCAACGAGTAGGGGATACCAACCCTATGGAGACAACATAATTGAAAATAAATGTGGAAAAATTTACCAAAGCATAGATCAAAAAACTAATTAAGAAAAATGACAAACTGGAGAAGGAGCTAGCAAATTAGAGAGAAAGAAAATATTCCTCCTCCATCAGATTTGTACTCCCCATGGCTTGAAAAATATAAGAGAGTGCTTGATGCATCGGCTGATGCAGTCTATTGGAAGAATTGCCATCTGAAATCCTGAGGGAAATGCAAAGAATTGGAGAAAGAAGTGAAAACCATCGAATATAACACTGTATCTGAAATGATAAAAGAAAGATTCAACAAAATGATGAAGTGTGATGATGAATATTGTAAATTATTTAAACAGACACACATTGCATTGGTGGAGAATGAACGATTGCAGCCTAGAATGATGGAGAAAAAAAAAGAGCTCGTAGATAAGAATATCATGAAAGGAAAAATATTGCTGACATATAACAAGCTGGTAGAATCACATAATGGATATCATAACAGGCTTAGGGAAGATTTTAACTGCTTTGATTCAGTCCTGACACTTCATAATGGCATTGGAAATCCATGAGAATATGTTGATTGGAAGGAAGAGCTTGATGGGCTTCTAACTGTTGCATTGCAAGAAATAAATGAGGATATGGTTTTAAAAACCACTCATAAGCAACTCAAAAAAATAATGTCTATGGAATATGATATGAAACAGGTGATCTCTAACGTGGACACCTATGCTGAATAGGAGTACATCCATCACCTCTCTGCAGTCAATCTATTTATTAGCCAAACTGTAGATGTGTCAAAATTGGATTCAGAGTAAGAATGCCAGCTGGCGACATGATGAGTGCCCTATCATGGAGTAGAAGCTTTGAATAGATCTTAGGTAGTCACATGCTTCTGCTTGGAGATTAACAGATCGATGCATTCACCTGCGACATTGTTTTACTTGAGTTATGTTTAGTTGTCAAACGTCATGACTTTTTGTAATAGATTTTTAGCTTGTTGCCTCTCATATATAAGAGAGAGAGAGATCAAGACCCAAATAGGAGATCATCACATCATTTTAAATTAAACTTTAGAGTAGAGAATAGTAAGAAGATAGATAATATATTACACCAATTAGCCCATCCATCTCATATCATAAACTATTTTTATAATGCATATCATTTGAAGATCAATACAATGGAGAAGGTTACACATAATTACCGATTTTCTTTCAAGTTTTCAACTATTGTGGATTCATATGCTTATATGTTATTAACTTATTTGGCTATCTCCAAAGTGGTTGTTTATGTTATGCAAATTGAGTGTGTGGAAGTACATTTAATTTGTTAGTACATTGAATTTGAATTCTTTAGGAATAGGGGCTATGACCATGGGGTTTTAGATTTATTTATGGATATGATCAAGTAGTAATGTGGGCCACAAAATGGATCTAGTCACACAAATCTCTACAATTTGTGCTAATCATAAAATCAAATGTAGTGTATTTTTGCAATATGTGGGATGTGGGTGAGGTGTAAGTTGGTGGATACTGATCAATATTTTTAGTTCCAACATAACAGAAGCTAAAAGTTCAACATCCAAAACTTAGAAGCTCTACCAAGAAGTAAATATAATGAGCTAACAGTTCAACATCCATAACTTGGAAGCTCTACCAAGAAGTAAATATAATGACCTAATAGTTCATCACCTTATAGTTCATATTTTAATTGTGTTCAAAGTAAAACTTGAACATGTAATCAATGATTCATCACTCAACTCAATGCTTAATAACATTTTAACAATAATATTAGTAGAATATAAAACAATGACCATCAACAATGGTCTCATCATTAATGTGTATCTCGTATTTGAAACCACATACTTTTTCTTCAAATGATAAGATAAATAATATAGATAATTAAAAATAATCACATTACTGAAGTCTAAATTTGAGCTTTTTTATTGATTTTCACATGAAGGAGTACATATAGGCATTAGCAATGCAAAATATTTCCAATTCCCAAAGACAAGTTTGCACAGAGCTGAGTTGGAACTTGGAAACTCATATTATCAAAGATTCAAAATTAAAAATCAAGTCACTGTATCACCTTTTCTAGCAACTTCCACTCTTCAAGTGGTGGAATTGCCATTTGTTCTAACTGATGTTGTTTGAATTGAAGTTTTTTCAACATTTCATGATTGTAATTGGAAGTGGAACCTGTCTTGAATTCTTCAGTCAATTTTGCATTCAAGGTTATTAGTTAATTGTTAACATTTGGAAAGCTTTATGTTTGGTAGTTTAGAAAATTATCGTTTGGGTTTAAAAAGAATGTGTGTTTTTTGTGCTTGAAGTTGTTTAGATAGAACCCCGATTTAGTATATCGAAGTATCCTCTACCCTTGTGCATTTATGTGATCCTAGGTGTAAGAGAAATGATTAATGACTCTAGAAATTGGGCCTGTCTTGGTGCGAAAAATTACTCACCCCAAGATGACTCAAAACTGGTTACATGCTTATCGCCAGCAACTCCCAACTGGTATACAAATTTTAATACTCGAGGAAAGCTCAGTATTATGAGGATCCCAATGGACCAACACTTGACTCCCTAGTACCCTTGTGGTATCTTAAAACCTATAGAGCCTAACCTTTGCAGAACTAGGATGATATTGCCTCTCACATGGCTCTTCTGAATGGGTGCCCGAATTAAAAAGCTAAATTTTTCTAGTTTGCCAAAATCCTTTCTATTTGTTGGTACAATAGGTTCAGACCTATGAAGCCGTCTTACATATTTACAGTTCATGTGTGGAGATGAGATGTATGCCTTGCAAGTTTCATGGGTACATTATCTTGGCTACCCAGTATAAGTGAGTGTCGTGGAGGGGAGCCAATGGGGTCAAGCTACTAGTCATCCGCCTTGAATATGCATAGCTAGATTTATCCAAGTAAGAACTCATTAATTATTGTCCAACACAGCCTAGGTTGTAAATTTTTTCTGATTTTAACATATCTATCAATACAAACAAAAAACACATTGTATTCTATGATTGTTTTTATTGTATTCGTAAAAAAAAACTTGATCATCAAACAAAGTCAGTCAAAAAATCATCTCTAGAAAACCGTAACTGTCAACAAAAGTCGCAACTATCATTTTCAGAACCGCATCTATCTTAGAGAGTTGCAACTATCAATTTAATCACCACAATTGTCTGTCAATAAAGTCTAGTTTTACAGAGTTTAGATACTGCACCACAACTATCAAATCCTAAGTTGCATGTGTATTTTTTGGGCTGCATCTGTCAAATGGAAAACCGCAACTATCTGTCAACAAGTTTAGGTTCACAAAATCCATATTCCAAGTCGCATCTGTCAAAAACTAAACTGCATCTGTCACAAGTCAAAATTGTCAGTCAACATTCGAAACCTGTTTTTAGTCAAATCACCGCATCTGCAATATACAACGCATCTTTCAAAAATAGAACCGCATCTAATAGGTGAACCACATTTGACTTTCAACAAAAAACTAAGAAAACTGTAAAAATGAGTCTGAAAGCATAATTGTCATTTTTGCTTTTGTTTCTAAAGATCAACCTTGGACAAAAATTGGATTTTTTTTCTTAAAACCTTGCATTATTAGGTTTCATATACGTCCTAGTCATAGTCATCCTAAGTTGCATTCATTTAGACACTTCCTAGAAAATTGCATATCTTAGAATTGAATAACTTTCCTCGTCATTGGATACGTTCATGTTCTGATTTGTCCTCATCATTGAACCTAGTCACTTTGGTCCTATTACTGAATCTTTCCAACTCAACAGTCTAGTTTGGGAAATTCGCCTTGTCAACTATCTTTGTCCTACAATCAGGTTCCTTGGTCAATTCAAATCATTGCATGCATTTATTCCATAGGTGGTAGGTTATACCCATCTTAGAATCATTTACCGTCATAGTCTACTCGATATTTTACATATTGTCCATCCTACCATACGTCATCTTAGTATACGTAATTTTAGAAATATTTAGCAACATCCTTTATTGTCAGAAAATCCAAAAAAACATAGAAATAGGACATACTGGTTTTTAGACATAGTTTTAATTATCCCATTTTGAGTAACTTTTCATGGTTGAAACAAGATCTAGAAAGAAACAAAAAGCAATTTCAGACCCTAATGAATTTGTCAATCCTTTTAGAATTGAACTACTAGGAAAAGAAAGACCACACAAACCTTTGCTTGAAAAATACATCACTAGAGACACACATGGACAAATTTATGTTGAAGACATAGACGCTGCAATACAAGATCCTGAATTTGTATCCTTTATGGATGAGTGTTTGGAAAATGATCCCCAATGATATTTAACAAATTTGCTAGTAGAAGGTGCCACACTACCACTAGGATTTGATATTCATACTTTGAAAACACCGTCTACTCAACCAACACAAACTGTGATGTCAAATGTTTCTATTCCTCAAATTACCACAGCAATACCAACTAATATACCTACTCAAACATCATCAATTGTAAGCACCATCCCTTTCAATGTAACATAAGGTTTACAATTTACTACGGGAGCAACTTCATCGAACCCCTTTGGCACCAACACTACTAGTAAGAGATCCAAAGTTGGCATGAATATTCCTATACCAAATCAAAACATTTAGACAGGAAAAATTCCTATACCTAATCAGAACATTTAGATAGGCAATATCCCCACACTGAATCAAAACATTCTAACGAGATATATTCCCTTGCCAAATCACAACCCATCACAGAACACAACATTTCAGAACACCTACATTGATCCAAACAATGCAAACAACATGTCCTTGACACAAGTAGATGTTCTCCAAAACCAAATGTAAATGCTTCAACAACAGATGGACAACATTTCTATGTCAGGCAAATGAACTATCTCGGCGCAATATCTATGTCCATGTCCTTTTGACAAAGTGCTTTACATGACACCCTTCCCCCATGGATATATTATACCAAATTTTCCTAAGTATAATGGGAGGAAGAATCCTTTAGAACACATTAGAGAATTCTCTACGACATGCATGGACATATCATATGACCCCACATACTTGATGAGACTATTTCTGTGAACCCTTATTAGGATAGCACTAGAATGGTTCTCTAAATTACCATATGGCATACGATCCTGGGGTGAATTAGCTCAGAAGTTTGTCGAGCAATTTTCCTTTAACATAGACAATGAAGTAATAATAGCTACCTTGTGCCACACAACACAAGAAGATGACAAAACTTTCACCACTTTCTTCCAGAGATGGAGAAGTCTAGCTAGGAGATGTCTAGTTGAAATACCAGAAAAACAAAAGGTCATGATATTCCTTTAAAACATCAATCCAAAACTGAGAGGTGAATTAAGGGTACATTGTTGTACTTCATTCCTAGACTTGGTACAAAAGGGCATCATCCTTGAAAAATGCCTTATTGACAAAGGAGAAATTAAAGTACCAGGAAGAAACCCGGTTGTTCAACATCAAAATGCACCCAAATGATAAAAACAAGTTTTGGTCTAGAAACAAAAATGTTACAAATGACGACATTGTTGATGCTAAGACCATACATACAGGACCATTTATCACAATTAGAGGTTACAACCCTAATCAAGACATGACAAATAGTCCAGATCAAACAACAAATTTTGTCCAAAATTCACAGCAACAATGACCACAAAGGATATTTCCAGCACGTGAATTTACCCCTTTGGGGCAACCAATCGAGATAATTTTCAAAGAGTTGATTAAACATGATCTCATTAAACCTTTGGAACCAAGAGATTATGATCCTAAACAATTTAAACCTTCATGGTGGGATGATAACACCTATTGTGACAATCATCGAACAAAAGGACACAACCTACAACAATGTCGACAATTGAAGAATATTATACAAGACTTTGTTGAAAATGGAACCATAGAGGTCAATGGGAAGAAAAATACCAAGAACAGTGATCGTAAGGTCTTCACAGACCCATTACATGACCACACAAAAGGAAAGGCCTCTAGTTCAGGAACCAAGAATACTCCATCAGCCAATTATGCCAATACCAAGTATGGATATAGTAAAGGAAAGATCATAAATCACCTCTAAGCTTCAAATCAAAACATCCATACCATCACCATTAAGAAGCATCCAGAATGTGTTGTAAACACACGCAAAACTAAGATAACTCTTCCAGATCCTTCTTCTGAGCCACCTACATAGTCTTTGAAGTCTAAGTACAATCTCCTTGATCAACTGAGCAAAACCCCCACACATATATCCATTTCGGAACTGTTGACTTTATCACCTGAGCATCAAGCCATTCTCCATAAAGATTTATAGAACATGACTATTCCTACCAACTTTGATGTCAATCATTTCGAAGCAATGGTGGGATATTTAACCAAGTCATATCATGCACATTTTCCCAACAATATTACTCAACTGAAAAGACTGATCACAATGACCCATTACATCTTGAAGTCCTAGTCCATCAAACCAAATTCAGATGAGTCTCGGTAGATGGAGGAGCAGGGTTGAACTTGTGTACCCTAAAATTGGTTAAGGCAATAGGATTCTCAGAAGAATGCATAGACACCTCTAAGAGTATAGTCATCAAGGCTTATGATGATGAGGAAAGATCATCCAAAGGAGTTGTCACACTCCCTATCAGAATTGGTCTAGCAATTATGAACACCAACTTCCAAGTCTTGGATCTCATCCTTTTGTATAACTTGTTAGGTAGACCTTGGATACACACAATGAAATTTGTACCTTCCACATATCACCAATGTCTTAAATTCCTATATAATGGCACCGAGATCATGTTTGATGGTGATCCAGATCCTTTTCAATATTGTACAAGCCTAGGGGAAATTCCACAACAACAGGTACCAGTTAACCAAGAAGCTTCATCATCCACTTTATCCCTATATGTTGATCCATCACATCTTACCAAGTCCAATTCATTCAAACCACCATCATCCACTCCTAAGGTCGAGATCCAAGACAAGGGTTGTGGAGAGTATTACATGAAGGAATCCTACTGTGTTAGTCAGCTGGTTCCACCTAAGGCATATGGCTTACCCATGGCAGCTAGGAGATAGTCAGTAGTCACATTTCATGTCCCCCCTACAATGACATTGACCAAATGGGGAGAGTTAATTGAAGAAATTATGGATCAAGGTGATATTACCTCCTAGTTGTACCAAGAAGACATTGAATACCCCTCACCATCTATTCAAATAGCTAAGGATCAATATGGAAAAGGCTTTAAGATGATGCAAATAAAAGGCTATGATGAGTATAGTGGGTTAGGACTACATCAAAATGGAAGGACGAAACCAATCATTGTCTCACCACGACCGAAATACCTAGGACTAGGGTTTCAACCGCTTAGATTTGGGTTTCCTAGTACTTCATCACCATTTCAAGAGGAAGTGAGTGCTTATGCAGACATCAAGATATCTCAAGAACCACTTCCCCCAGTTTACGATGAATCTCTCGACTCAAGTTATTGTGATTGGGATTCCCTTTCCTCTACCAGTACCATGAACCTTGATAATCTATTTGGAGAATTGGACCAAATGATAAAACCCTTACCAAAGTCATTTAGTCCCCATAATAAGAAGTCCTTTTCCAAAGAAGAATGGCTTAAGCACTATTATTGGGAAACCCTTGATCATGTATCTTGGGCACCTGACGAACCATGTTTTGATTTAGCCCTTACAATAGTCCCACATCAAAGTTTATCTACCGATAGGAAAAAGAACAAGAAGGAGTTAGTCCAAAAATTCTGTGACCATGTCAACCACTCTATATTCACCTTTTCAGCTACCACATTTGATAACTCCGATGATGACATTCCTCTCATATATCCCCAACTTATCGACTGGGATCAACAAGGTACACCCATCTTAGACACATTTGAGAACGACGAAGCAAAAGATGAGTTCATGGGACTTCGAGAAGGCATACCAAGAGGAGATCATAAAGTTGGTTTTACCATAGAATTGGATGATAAAGCATATTTTGGTGAGTCTATTTACACCTCTAGTCACAAAAATGAAAATAAAAATAAAAATGAGGAAAATAAGAAAAATGACGAGTCCCTAGGTAAAAACTGAAAGGCACCTTTGGACCAAGAAACGGTAAAAATAAAGGACGTATCTGAGGGTGAAAACCTCTCTAAGGCACCCAAGGATGGAGGTTTAAATATTCTCCCAGTTGAATAGGAAAAGTCACCAATGCTAGTAGAATAGTCTATTGAAGTCAACATAAATACAACACAAAACCCTCGAAGCATATACTTGGCAACATCATTGACAAAGACAAAACTATTGTGCATTTTTTGCACACACGCCCCACTAAAAGTGGGGACCCTCATTTTTTGGTCTTTGGGTGTCTTGGCCTTTCTATTTTGAGGTTTTTCTTGCTTGAAGCCTGCACTCTAATGTTCATCTTGCCAGTTGGATTAGCGCATTTGTGAATTTTATTGAAATTTTTTAAGATCTGAGTGCATTCCAGAATTTTCACCATTTTCGAGAGAATCCACCCTAGCCTGATTTTTCAGGTTTTCTTTCAGAATCCAGAGGTAGTTGTCTTTTGACCGAAATCTGGGGAAATCCGTTGTGTCCGAATTTCTCCGAAGTCTGTGGCCCTGTCGGATTTCAGAGTTTTAGTCTTCACTGTCTTATCAGTCGCATTAATGGCGATTGGATGACCCTTTTGAGGCATTGATATATTGAATCTTGGGGAGTAATTGGTCATTTGAGTTTGATTGTTCGCTTGTCATTTGAGTTTGAGTGCTAGAGCTTGAGGTGTGTTGCTAGATCATGCATTTTGAGGCTATTTTGGAGTGTTGCATTTGAATTTCATAGACATTGCTCGTATCCTGCTCGTGTTTGTGGGTTGATTGTTGGCATCTCCGGTTCCAGTTATTTTTCTCTCATGATATGTGGATATGCTCCTTTCCTCTATTGGTTGTTAATTTCTTTGCTTCATTTTCTTTCATGTCTTTCGTTGCTTCACTGTTTCTTGGGTGTGTGTGCCATGTCCGGGCATTTGGGGTTTTTGTTGTTCTGCCAGTCCACCAGGTTGATCATTGAGCACTTATTTTAGGAAGGAGACCTCTACAATTTGGAGGCAGAAATTGACAAGGTGATCCAATCCCCTTTGGTGGCCTATGGGGATTCACCTGCGAAAGAGAAATTGAGTAAATCTCCTCAACAGGAGGAGATACCAGCTAAGATCCCTTCACCGGTGTAGGTTGTTGTAGAGGAGCAGTTGCAAGACAAGGAGGATCCAATCCTAGATGCCCATAATGACCAGCAGAAGCAAGATAAGCAAGATACAGTGCCAACTGATTGTACTATTCCAAGTTGGTTGAATAAAGAATTGAAAAGTAAACTGGTAATAGTAGAAGATGCTCCTCCTAATTGGGATGATTTAATGGCCAATGTTGAAAAAGGAAAGATTAAGAAGAAGGCTAGGGTTGTGTCCTAGATTGAGAGAGATGGGTCAGGCAATAGAGTGGCTCACATTGTACCCTTGCTCCCGATAAAGATAGGGATAATGTGACTACCAAGGATTATCATGTGTAGACTATTGACTTAGGGCATACATCTATGGAACAGGACATTGAGGAGTATGAAGGCTATAGTGCTATAATTGTGGGTAGATTAAAGAAGGCTATACAAACCAGGCATGAGTTCAAGAAAGATAATGAGAAATTGAAGAAGTACTTGCAAGAGTTGATGAAATCCTTGCAGTCCATTGGCTCTTCCTCCTCTGCTGTGGGTTTCTTGCCTTAGGAAACAATCTCCGAGCTTGAGAAGATGAAATGCACCACACTTGCCACAGTTGCTTGGTTGCAAGGGGTTCAAACTAAAGGAGATGCTACCATCAAATATATCTTGTTAACTGGAGGGGATGCCATGAGATCGGTGGACTGGTTGAAGACTGTGCTGGCCCAAGACAAGGAGGATACTGATCTTCTACTATAGAAATCCAGAACGATCATGGAGTAGACTGAAGATAAGCTTTTAAAGAGTGGGATTCTTCCTTTCCCAAGGGTTTCTGAACCTTAGGAATGGTTTGAAATATTGCAAATGAGGTAGAAGGCCTTGAAGAAGATTCACAAACAAGGAAGGCAGATTGAGGACACTTTGACTAGTAGTCATGATAAGTGTATCTCATTCTTTGAAATAATGACAAGAAGGAAAAAATTTTCTCCAAAGCATCTTAATCTGGAGAAACTTAGGAAATGGTGGAGAGATGTTTATTCTCTAGTTGGTGAGAGAACCATATCACTGAGCACTAGCTAGATGATGTTGTAACCTATATTGCAGTCATCGACAAATACTTAACTAATAGGGCTGATTGGGATGGTACAGTGAGGTAGGCAAGGGATGATATTAAGTCTCTTGAAAGAAGATTTAGGGTTTTGCATGTGCCACCTGTTGCTGAGCTGGATAGAGTATTGTTGGTCATGCATGGTGAGGAAGATCGAGCTAAGGACAAAGATGGGAAGTAGTTATGTAGGGCTACCTTGAGATTTGTACTTCTGATTACTCACATGCATTGGCCCAACCCTTTGATATCTAGGCCGACTTGGATGAAATTGGTGCAAATTGCACATTTCATATTATATTCGAATATCTTTTGAGGCCGACTTTTTGTAGGTTAGGGTTTTATTGTAAATTCTTATTTTTTTGGGCCGACCTATCTTAGGGATTCTCTATAAAATGGGCATGTTGACTCATTTGAGATGGATATAGATAAGGTGACACATGAGATGCATGGATAAGTAGAATAGAGATTTCCTATTTGAGTGAATTAGGGTTTATTTTCAAGCAAGTGTTGTAACAAAAAGATGGAATTGTTGCCATTTTGGATGAATTAATATAAGAAAGGATATTGTGATTTGGTATCTATCTTGTGGAGCTTCATCTAGCATGGTTCTTGTTGTTCTATCTTTAAAATTGCTTATAAGTTCATAGTTAAGTAGTTTGGTGATGCTTAGGGTTTCATGTTTGGAATGTTTGCAGTGATCTCTAGTCCATACTTTTTGTAGTTAGCTAATTGTTAGCTACTTTGCAAAGTTAGCCTGGACTTAAAATAGTGCTTAGTTCAATAATAAGGATTTGTTCAAGATTGCTTGAATGAATGTTTGTGATTTGAAAATCTTTAAATACCTTAGAAGATTGCACTATTTCTGTGAAATTGCAGATTTATCTAGGTTAAACAAAAAGTATTTTATGAGAGATTGGTCCATTTTGAGCATTTTATCTTTTGGCATTATCAATCTTAGGGTTAGAAGTTTCTTAGAATTATCTTTGAAACCTTCATATTTTTCTATTTCTTTATTATCTAAGTTTAATCAAAGATTCAAGTATCAATTCATTGTTTAGATCTAATAAGTTTAAAGTCTAGTATTTTCTTGTAGTAAGGTCCCTTTGTGATTACCAACATTTTCACATTTATCATTGAGTTTTTTCACTGCATTGTCAAGACTTGACATTAGAGACCCTGGGGTTATCTCTTTTCCCATAGAGATTTATCTTTCAAGAGAGATAGGATATCATATTTTGTTTGAGTTCTTGCTATGCAGAAAACACCATCAACAGATTGGCGCTAGAAGGAGGGCCTTGAATAAGCAAGCTGGAGCATTTCCTAAACACCATCTCTCCTGAGAGGCTTAGAAGAAGAACTAGATCTACTCCAAGAGGAGAAGAATTTCAAGAATTAAAAGCCCCTACTAGGTCAAGAAGGACTAGAGGAGGGGAAGAATCATCATCTGCCCACACACTTCCATCATCTCCATCATCCTCATCCTCTTCTGACTCTGAGGGAATTCCTATCCCACAACCACAACTGCTCATAAATCAACCATTACCACCTCCACCCCCACCAATGGCTTTCCTTGCTAATAATCCATCCCCATTGATCTTTAATAATTACAATGTCATGCCCAAGAACCCTGAGCATTTTTTCTCTAAGTTTCATACTCATGACCCCAACAGAACAATAGAAGAGCATATTAGGATTTTCCAAACCTTCCTAAGGGATAGAGGAATTAACCATGAGGATGTTGCATGCAGGATTTTCCCTTATTCCCTAGGAGAAAAGACATTTTTATTGGTACAATCACTTACCTGTTGCTTCCATCTATAATTGGACTGAATCAAAAATTGCATTTCTGCAAAAGTTCAAGATTCCCATCAGTGCTAATGAGCTATACCTGAAATTTACTAGAGTTAAAAGAGAGATTAATGAGCCCATAGGATCATTCAATGATAGGTTCCATCGAGCATACACCAAACTCCAGGCACCTTATGCTGGAAATGAACATATTGCTTTAGAAGTTTACCTTGAAGCCTTGGATAGCCTTACAACCACTTTCCTTAAAAAAAGGACTAATCCCCCAAACACTTTGCTCATTGCAAATTCGGAGGCTCTGAAGATCAGCATAGACTTGAGGCAACACTTATCATAACCTTTACCATCTTTAGGACCTGTTGCTCACCCTAGACAAATTCAAGCCCTTAATCAGGCTCTGGCTAGTCATGCTCCCATAATGAATCCAATACCTTCATTGCCTTTGGTTCCTCATCCAGGTCCATCTTTAAATCAAGCTCAACCTATGACCTCTTATCCTCAGCAAAGAGCTAATCAACCCCTTCATCAACAACAGGATGGTTTTCCTACATATTTGCAGAATTCAAATTTTTTGAATCAAGCTGTTGGTTCTAGAGGCATACCCGGATACCCTTCTAGTATTGTCAATCTGGTACCACCTAAAAATATAGATAAAGAAAGATTGGATGAGTTATCTGAACAAGTGAAAAGGTTGAATATGGAGGTAACTTATTTGAGAAATCAAAATAGTTAGCTTTAGGCTACTCAGAAGAATATGCAATCTAATTATGGCAAGGAGAACAAAAACTTTGAAAGAGGGCAATATTTTGACAGAAATCAAAACTATGATAGGAAACAAGGTTCTGGTCAGAATTTTGATAGAAATCAACGAGGACAAGGACTTGATAGAGGGCAACCACCTAGGTAGAATAGGTCATGGAATACTGAACCTAATAATGGAGGGATTCCTACCCCATTAGATCAACCTTCTACTCTGGAGAAGCCTCCAAATGGTGTATACTTGGTAGAAGCAGCTTTGTCTGGTCAGTGCAGACTCCATAAGACAAGTCAACACTTTGAGTTAGACTGTATTGAATTTCAGAATGCGGCTTCTATTTTTCAATATGAAGTGGAGAATAATTCCACTGGTCAAGAAATTGTACCCTCAAATCCCTATGATTCTCCAGTGCTAGTACTCAACCATACCCCATTGCCCAAAGGGAGAGATAAAGATAAAGGTCAAGTTGCACAAGCTGACACTCATTTGATTTTATTTCAAGGCAAGACAGAAACCCTTCCTTTCCTAATTTTCATTCGTATCTTCAGAAAGGATTTACATAATTGTCTTCTAGATTCAGGAGCCTCTACAAATGTTATGCCTTTTGTTGTTTGCAAAGAATTGGGTATTACCCCTATAGCTTCTCAAAAGAATATTACTCAATTGGATAAAACAAAGGTAAGTGTAGTTGGAGAATTAAACATGATCCCTACGCAACTTGCATCAGATCCTAGGGTGCAACAAGTCATCAATATCCAAGTTGCTGACATTCCTGATACTTATGGTCTAATTTTAGGCAGGGATTTCACTAAGGCATTCAATGGGTATACATCTATAGATCATTCTCACATGTGGTTACCATGGAAAGGAGTTTTGAATCAGATCCAAATTGAAAGAGATCCCCGAATGAAGTATGTAATCACTAAATATCAGAATGTTTCAAATGAGGTGTTGGTGTCCGAGGTTAGCATGGAAAACTATGTGTTAGCAACATCAATCACAGAGGATGGAGAGGTTTTCATGCTACAATATTCTTTAGATGAACACATCACAAAGAGAAGTAGTTCTGGAACATTGATTGAGCAAGAGCATGAGATGGATGACCGAGTGGATAGGCAGTTTGGTCTATTGGATAAATTTCAAGAGTTCATCTGGAAATGTATGAAGGATCAAATACAGTTGAAAGGAAGTATGACCTTTGAAGAACTATTGCTTCCTAGTTGGTACAGAATCCACAATGCACCTCATTCCGAGCTGGAATGTGACTTGTTTCAAACTGCTATCCGACGGATACAAAAGTGCATTGATCTAGTTCCAACCATTGGACTTAGTATGCAAGAAGAATTAAATAATGATAAGGGTAAGAACCCAACACCCTTGAGAAGACCCCCATCCTCAACAAAGAGCAAGATAAGTTAAAACCAAGAGAATCTGATGGTTGTTGGACATTAAGATTCAATGGATCTAAATCTAAGTAGGGTGCTGGAGAAGGATTTGAATTAATCAGTCCTAAAGGTAAGAATTATTTCATTGCTAATAGACTCCAATTCTAATCCACTAATAATGTTGCTGAATATGAAGCTTTGATCCATGGCTTGTTAATGGCATCAAGGAAGAAGGTTAAAATGTTACAAGTTTTCAGAGATTCAGAACTAGTAATCAACCAAGTAAGGAAACAGTATTCATGTCGAGATAGGAGAATGACCAATTATAGGCATAGAGTGTGGGAACTTATTGAGGGTTTTGATGCTTTCAATATCTAGTTGATCCCCTAAAATAAGAATCAAGTTGTAGATTCTTTGGCACAAGCTACAAGCACCTTGCAGCCTTTATCACTTTCAGGATTGAAGAAATTTATAGTTGAGCTCACTCTAGTACCTTCGGTGCCTGACAACATTACTAATTTATAGTTATTTGAAGATGATAAGCATATTTTGGACTTTATTACAAGTTGTGATGTGTTCGATTCCCAAGTCATTGATGAGATAGAGCCTCAAGAAACAAAAATTAACTTTGGAGGAATCATTAATCTAAAGTCTAATACTATTCCAAGAGGTATGGTGCAGCTTGAATGAATTTTTGATTTGGATAAGATAAGAGATTGGGAACAATAGGATAAAAGGGAGTCTCTCAGTAGCTAGTGTGAAACATATAATATGGGGACACCAAATGACATGAAGAATGTTTTTATTGGAAAGGTATGTACTCTAGAAGAAATTAAAGGGACTATTGATACCCTACATGCATATCATGATGTAATAGCTTGGAGTTATGAAGATTTGAAAACATATGATACTTTGATCATTACACACACCATCCCTTTGAAGTCAGATGTCAAACCATTTAGGCAGAGATAGAGGCCAATCAATCCCCTGTTAGAACCCATTATTCAAAAGGAGATGCAAAAATTGCTTTCAGCACACATTATATTTCCAGTAAGACACTCTACTTGGGTTGCGAATTTGGTTCCAATAAGGACAAAGAATGGAGAAATCAGACTGTGTAGATTTTAGGAATCTGAATAGAGAATCAAAAAGGATAATTATCCAGTTCCTTCACTAGATGAGGTGCTTCAGATTGTTAATGGATCTCAAATGATGTCCTTTTTGGATGGGTATTCTGGATACAACCAAGTTATGGTACAGTATGAGGATAGACACAAGACTGCCTTCACCACAAAATGGGGAACTTTCGCTTACAAAAGGATGCCATTTGGATTGATCAATTTTGGAGCTATGTTCTAGAGAGCTATGGAAATTTCTTTTAAGGACATAATTGTGAAGTGCATCATTATTTATATGGATGATTTGACGGTCTATTCCAAAAAATGAGGAGATCATATAACAGATTTGTGCAAAGTGTTCCAAAGATGCAGAGAGTTTGGTATTTCACTTAATCCAAGGAAGTGTATATTTGGAGTCATAGAAGGAAATTTGTTGGGAAATATTATCTCAAAATAGGGTATTGCTATTGACCTTGAGCGAATATAGGCTATCTTGAAGATTCAGCCTTCTACGAGTAAGAAAGAGATGAAGTTATTTTTTTGGTAAAATTAACTTTGTAAGAACTGGATTTGTAGAGATAGTTAAGCCATTAAATGCTATGTTGAAACAAGAAGCAAAAATAGACTGGAATGGAGAAGCTAAGGGAGCATTTGCATAAATCAAGAAAGCTATTGTTGAGGCTCCATTATTGGTGAGTCTCAATTATGCTAAACCTTTTTACATATATTCATTTGGTTCTGATCACTCTTGTGTTGCAATGTTAATTCAAAAGTATGATCAAGGCGATGAGCATCCTATAGCCTTCATGAGTACTCATTTAAAGGATGTAGAACTAAGATATCATAATGTAGAAAAGCAGGCCTATGCTTTGGTCAGAGCAGTGAAAAATTTTAGGCATTATATTTTGAGGAATAAAGTTTTTGCCATAGTACCTGATCCTGCAGTAAAGCTATTGTTGATGCAAAATGAGTTAGGAGAATGAAGAGCCAAATGGGTCACTATGTTGCAGGAATATGATATGGAAATCCAACCCATGAAATTAGTGAGAGGACAAGGAATTACAAAGACGATGGCTGAGGCAGATCCTGATCTCACAGCTCAACACTATTATCTTCAAGAAGTATCTCAAGGAGATTGGTATGATGAAATCATTTTCTATCTATTGAATCAACAATGTTCTGATCACCTTAATACAGTTCAGAGACAGGCTTTGCGCCTGAAGAGTAGAAGTTTCATGATGAAAGGAGCTATCTTGTATAAAATAAATCATGAGGGCGTATGCTTAAGATGTTTGGGAAAGGAGGAAGTTGTTAGAGTAATGACTGAATTTCATGAGAAATATGGCACAGGCCATGGTTTTGCATCAGCCACTGCAAACCAAATTTTAAGGGCAGGCTATTACTGTCCTACTTTGTTCAAAGATGCACACCAACACATGAGGACTTGCCACATATTTCAAATGAAAAAAAGTAAGGAAAAACATGCAGCTCTTCCCCTTGAGCTAGTCATAGAGGTAAAACTATTTGCTCAGTGGGGTATGGACTTCATAGGTCCACTTAATCCTCCATCATTTGCAGGGCACTGGTATATTTTTACTATAACTAATTATTTTACTAGATGGACAAAGGATCTCAATTGCAAACAATGTACTTCGGATGTGGTAATCATTTTTCTTTAGTCAGGAATTATTAGTCGTTTTGGTTGTCCACTATCTTTGGTTTGTGATAATGGTACTGCATTTGCATCTCTAAAATTTTATAATTGGGCATTTGATCATGGGATTTTTATTAAATTTTCATCCAATTATGACCCCCAGGGTAATAGTCTAATTGAGTCTTCCAATAAGAACCTACTGAAAGTTATCTGTAAGTTATTAGAAAAAAATCCTAAGGATTGGCACACCCAGCTCTGCTTTGCGCTCTGGGCTGACCAGACTAGAGAGAAGGCATCCATAGGAAATTCTCCTTATCACTTGGTGTATGGTTTGGAACCCGTGCTTCCTATCCAATTCAAAATCCCTACCCTATAGTTTATCAATGAATACTACAATGTGGAAGATAAGCATGAAGCCTGCTTGGCTGAGTTGTTGCACCTAGAAGAGAAAAGAGATGAAGCCCTAGAAAAATTTGCTAAACATTAGGGTGTGGTGAAAAAATGGTTTGATAGGAGAGCTAAGGTGAAGGCCTTTAGAATTTATGACTTAGTTCTCTAGTGGGATAAAGCTCGTGACCATAAGGGAGAGCATGGTAAATTTGATAAACATTGGCTTGGTCCTTACTAGATTTTGGAAATTTTGGGAGATAATGTTTTTCGCTTGAAAACCCTCACTGGTGAGGATATCTCACTGCCTGTCAATGGGCAGTATCTGAAGCATTATTTTCAGCCTTGAACTATTTATAGTTCATCTTGTATATAGCTTAGAGTAGGTTTTTTTTCTATTGGTTTACTTTGTTTTGCTAGTTTGCTTTGCTTTGCTTGTTTTTGCTTTGGTAGTTTAGGTTTGCTTTGGTTTGTTTCGCTTTCGGTTTTGGGTTTTTGGCTTTTGGTTTCCTGTTTTCTTGGGGTTGTTGCGTCTATACAACAGACTATTTGCTTGGGATTATTCTGGGAATATTTTTTATAAACTCTGATCAGTTTTCAGAGTCAAGTGGTGGAAGTCTTCTATTTGAGGTCCCTTGTACTTGGAATTAGAGTCACTTGTTTTGGATACACTTTGGAATATACTCGGGTCTCACATTATTCACACTAAATTTGAAGATTTTGGAGTTACATAGGGTTCTTGGGTAATTTGGCTTGGTGAAAAATCTTATATTCTGCTTGAGTGCCACTGTCTCCCTCATCCCTGAGTGTGAGTTTCATTACTTACAAAGGTGAAGGAGAAAAGGTTCTATAAAAAAGAAAGAGAAAAGGGAAAAATTTCGAATTTTTTAAAAGCTTCACCTTATCAGGGGTATCCTAGTATCTCTACCGGGGCTATGGATGCCTGACTGCCATCAGAGCTATGCTTGGGAGGGTCATAGCGATAACCTCACCAGGTCTATGGATGCCTAATTGGTAGCGAGGCTCTATCCAGGTTACTTTTGAAGTTTGAACTTTTATGTAGCCTAGTCAAATTTTCCCTGGTTCTTGCTGCACTTACAAGACAGGAAATAAATGCATAATACCCACACTTGGACCCTAGTATAGGAAAAGGTCTCCCTGCTCATGGTTTCTGAAACTTTGTTCATAGATTTCTCGATGAGAGGATTGAAACCAAAGATTTTAGGTCCTTGATTTTAGTTGGTTCTTGAAATGCTCTGGAGCATTTCCCCATCGGAGTCGCCATTTGTTCTACAGTTTTTGCACACACGCCCCACTGAAAGTGGGGACCCTCATTTTTTGGTCTTTGGGTGTCTTGGCCTTTCTATTTTGAGGTTTTGCTTGCTTGAAGCCTGTGCTCTAATGTTCATCTTGCCAGTTGGAGTGGCGTATTTGTGAATTTTACTAAAAATTCTTAAGATCTAAGTGCATTCTGGATTTTTCACCGTTTTTGGGAGAATCCGCCCTAGCCGGATTTTCTCGGTTTTCTTTCAGAATCTGGAGGTAGTTGTCTTTTGATTGAAATCTAGGGAAATCCATTGTGTCCGGATTTCTCCGAAGTTCGTGGCCGTGTCAGATTTCTGGGTTTTCGTCTTGGTAGTCTTATCGGTCGCATTAATGGCGATTGCATGACCCTTTTGGGGCATTGATATATTGAATCTTGGGGAGTAATTGGTCATTTGAGTTTTTTTGTTCGCTTGTCATTTGAGTTTGAGTGTTGGAGCTTGAGGTGTGTTGCTAGATCATGCATTTTGAGGCTATTTTGGAGTGCTGCATTTGAATTTCGTAGACATTGCTCGTATCCTACTCGTGTTTGTGGGTTGATTGTTCGCATCACCGGTTCTAGTTCTTTTGCTCTCATGGTATGTGGATATGCTCCTTTCCTCTGTTGGTCATTGATTGCTTTGATTCATTTTCTTTCATGTCTTTCGTTGCTTCACTGTTTCTTGGGTGTGTGTGCCATGTCCGGTCATTTGGGGTTTCTGTTGTTCCACCAATCCACCAAGTTGATCATTGAGCACTTATTTTGGTTTGGTATTTCACTATTATTTTTGTCGCTTGCTTGCATTTTTTCCTAAACCTCCTATCTTGTTCATAAGTAGGTCATGCCTAGTTTTTTCGTTCTCCCATGGAGGACATTTTAGGGTTCCAAATCTAGGGCATAGCCAATCCCTCTTGAATTACCGAGAGGAGGGTTTTCAATTCATATTTGATCCATTGGGGTCTATGGTTACGTCATTGTCGAGGTGCAGACCTAGGTCCATGTTTATTCGATTTGTTTTGGTAAAAATGATAGAATGGGGATGAGTTCGGGTTTTTGGTGTCTTCACAGAATTCTGCTTCCTCCAGATTTCCCTGGCTTTTCCCATTCCTTCTCTTTTTCCACTTAAAACTGGATTTTTGTCTACCTCACGAAAATCCGCTTCCTCTCGATTTTCCTGATATCCGTGGTCAGGTCATTCTACCGGATTCATGCTTTGTGGTAAATTTTTCTTATTCCTGCTAGAATCCTCTTCTGTCGGATTTTCTCGGATGTTCCATGCCCTCTTTGTTTTCCCGGATCGATTATAACTATTACCATTTTCAAGAAAGACTGCCCTGGTCAGATTCTTCCGAAGTTTTGGGGAAATCATGAATATAAGGATTATACAATAACTTTTATTATTGGTAGTATGTTTAAATTATCAAATGAACTTATGCTAAGTACCTTTAAGGTTATTCCTTTATTGAATTGATGGATTGAGATGATATTTTGGGGGTTTATGTGTTTGTCTCACTAGATTCCACCTGGTCTGGATTTCCCTGGAATTCCTCTCCACTCTGGAATCCGTGAGGTGGGCTAAATCCCAGACTTTGCTGATATGGTTCTCTGGAACTTGTTGTTTCTTTTGGATCTCATTTTGGTTGTCTTTATTTACTTGCAAGTAGGATCAGGACAAGATGTTGCTGGTCGAGGCAAGGGAAAAGCAACGGATCCAAGTGCAGAAAGTTCTGCTATCTCTGATGCAAAGAAGGTAAAGTTGGACATAAAAAGCAAGATTCTTGAAAGCAAGCTGACTTCTATTTGGTCAAGAATCACCAATACCAATGTGGGTATGTGGGATTATGAGGAGTTTAAAGCTGAATTGGTAGCACAGAATCTTCCTTTGTTGGCCAGGAGAACTGTGGAATCCAGGTTGGCCCATGCAGCTATTTTTCCCTCCACGGTGTAGTGATATGAATTGGTACTTGAGTGTGCCAAGAATTATGACAGAGGGACGCAAAGGATAATTGGTCCTCAAGGAAGGATTGTGGCAGGTTTTAGTCATGTGTCCATTGTAAGGACTTTTGATATGCCTGACAGGTCACATGTGGTGGGTTTTGATATAGACACAACAAGGAAATACTATGAGGAAAATGTGGTCAAGTTGCAGTAGGTAATCAACTCTAGGTTGGAGAAGCCCAAGTCTCATTTCTCTAAATTGCCAAAGTAGCTATTCAGGCCCAAGTTCAAAAGGGAGTATTACAATGTTATCACTCTTCTCAGTAGACTCGTAGGATTGAAGAGTGCAGGGGTGTTTGAAAGCTGGATATTTAATGTTATTGCTCAGATGGAGCAGGGTATTGATTATCACTGAGCAGGTGCCATAAGTGCAGTCATCCATGAGCAGTTGTGCAATGTCTTGCAAACCAAGAATTTCACCATGACCTCCTAATTAGTCTATGCATTGGCGATATTTCACCCATATAAGGGGTTGAGCACTAGAGGTACATTTGGGCAGGATACAATATATGAGGTATATCCACAGCTGCACCTAACTAGAGGAAGATATAGAAGAGAAAATGATGCTTTCACAATGTATATCACCAGATTGCTCCAAGGTGTAGAGCATGTGATAATTTCTGACAAAGCTAAAGAATTGATAAAGAGATCTGGGGCATGGTTTATCCAGTTCCCCACTTTCTCTTACATTAGGATTGATGGTTGTCAAAGGGCTACTTAAAGACTCCTGAGGTACCCTACTAATCAAATTATATTGTTGAAGGTCACTAGGTAGATTTGTGACTTCGACATAGTTGTGAAGGGACATAAGCATAAAACAGGTTTTGGGAATGATTTTCCCTTGAAGATAGGAATGGGTGAGGTTTTCCCTTCTATCCAGTCTGCTCATGCTTCTGAGGAGGAAATGAGTACTTTTGGACTCTCTTTCCATTCCAAGAGAGTGAGGTTTGACATCACTGGTGAGGAACAAAAGATGGCCAGTAGGGAGTACAACCATAAGGTCAATATTGAGGATTATTGGGTTAATCTTGGTGATGAATTTGAGGTAAGAAAGAAGAAGTTCTCCAGGTTTTTAATGGACTTGGTAAGGTTATACAATGTCAAGGCCATCCCTAATTAGGTGGAAGAGGATGGAAATTTAATTCAGGGTCATGTCTTCGAGGTGGTGAAAGACAATCCAGTTGGAGAGATTGACTTGTTAGAAGAAGAGAAAAAAGAATTGGACCAAATCATGACTCTGGTGATCAAGTACACCAAAATGTGGTTGAAACACGAAATGCTGGAATTGGAGAGTGAGGGTGTCCAATGTACTTATGAACTAATGGGAGACTTGGAGTTTGATTCTGCTTATGAGGAATCACACAAACAGGATCCTAAAGGTAAGACTAAAGTGGATTCTCCTTTCAAAATTTAGGTTAGAGATGTTCAAGTTGAGAAGGCGGCAGAAGTGGGTAAATAGAGGAAACCTATTGCTAAGAAAAGGAGACATGTCTCAAGGAAAGAGGTTGAAAAATACAAAGAACATAGGGAAGAGGTAGATGTTACCCCTCCATTGACAAAAAGAAGAAGGCTTGTGAAGTTGTCACAGAAATACAAGGAGGCTCCTAAAATGGATAAGAAAGTTGAACTGCCAGTGGTAGAAGTAGAGAGTTTAGGGGAAATAACACAAGTATACATGAGGAGGTCAAGGACTCCTTCCCCAAAGGATGCTACTATGAAGGCGGACGTTCCTGTGACTGCTCCCATTGCTGAAAAAGAAAGTATTTCCATTCCTCAGGATACTGGTAGTGTACAAGAAGAGCCAAGGAAAGATGAAGATCCTAAGGACTTGGGCGAGGAGGAATTTTGGGAAGGAGACCTCTACATTGCGGAGGAAGAAATTGAAAAGGTGATCCAGTCCCCTTTGGTGGCCTATATAGATTCACCTTTGAAAGAGCAATTGTGTAAATCTCCTCAACAGGAGGAGATACCAGCTAAGATCCCTTCACCCGTGCAGGTTTTTATAGAGGAGTAGTTGTAAGAAAAGGAGGATCCAATCCTGGATATCCCTAATGTGCCAAATGTTGAGAAGGATGCCCATAATGATGAGTAGGAGCAAGATAAGAAAGATACAGTGGCAACTGATTTGACTGTTCCAAGTTGGCTGAGTAAAGAATTGAAAAGTAAACTTGTAATAGTAGAAGATGCTCCTCCTAATTGGGATGACTTAATGGCCAATGTTGAAAAAGGAAAGATTAAGAAGAAGGCTAGACTGTGTCCCAGATTGAGAGAGATCAGTTAGGAAATAAAGTGGCTCACATTACTACCCCTGCTCTTGATAAATATAGGGAGAATGTGACTGCCAAGGATTTTCATGTGCATACTATTGACTTAGGGCATGCATCTATGGAACAAGACATTGAGGAGTATGAAGGCTCCAGTGCTATAATTATGGGAATATTGGAGAAGTTTGTACAAACCAGGCATGAGTTGGAGAAAGAGAATGATAAATTGAAGAAGTACTTGCAGGAGTTGATGAAACCCTTGCAGTCCATTGGCTCTTCCTCCTCTGCTGCGGGTTTCTTGCCTTAGGAAATAATCTTTGAGCTTAAGAAGATGAAAGGCACCACACTTGCCACAATTGCTTGGTTGTAAGGGGTTCAAACTAAAGGAGATGCTGCCATCAAAGATATCTTTTCAACTGGAGGGGATGCCATGAGATCGGTGGATTGGTTGAAGACTATGCTAGCTCAAGACAAGGAGGATACTGATCTTCTACTGTAGAAAACTAGAACGATCATGGAGTTTATTGAAGATAAGCTTGTAAAGAGTAGGATTCTTCCTTTCCCAAGGGTTTCTAAACCTTGAGAATTATTTGAAATATTACAAATGAGGCAGAAGGCCTTGAAGAAGATTCACAAACAAGGAAGGTAGATTGAGGACACTTTGACTAGTATTCATGATAAGTGTATCTCATTCTTTGAAATTATGACAAGAAGGAAAAAGTTTTCTCCAAAGAATTTTAATCTGGAGCAACTTAGGAAATGGTGGAGAGATTTTTATTCTCTAGTTGGTGAGGGACCAGTCACTAAGCACCAACTAGATGATGCTACAACCTATATTATAGTCATCAACAAATACTTAACTAATAGGGCTGATTGTGATGGTACAGTGAGTCAGGAAAGGGATGATATTAAGTCTCTTGAAAGAAGAGTTAGGGTTTTTCCTGTGCCACCTGTTGCTGAGTTGGATAGATTATTGCTGGTCATGCATGGTGAGGAAGATCGAGCTAAGGACAAAGATGGGAAGTAGTTATGTTGGGCTACCTTGAGATTTGTGCTTCCCATTACTCACATGCATTGGGCTGACCCTTTGATACCTAGGCCGACTTGGATGAAATTGGTGCAAATTGCACATTTCATATTATATTCAAATATCTTTTGAGGTCGACTTTTTGTAGGTCAAGGTTTTATTGTAAATTCTTATTTTTTTGGGCTGACCTATCTTAGGGATTCTCTATAAAATAGGCATGTTGCCTCATTTGAGATGGATATAGATAAGGTGATACATGAGATCCATAGAGAAGTAGAATAGATATTTCATATTTGAGCAAATTAGGGTTTATTTTCAAGCAAGTGTTGTAACAGAAAGATGGAATTGTTGCCATTTTGGATGACTTAATATAAGAAAGGATATTGCGATTTGGTATCTATCATGTGGAGCTTCATCTGGCATGGTTCTTGTTGTTCTATCTTTAAAATTGCTTATAAGTTCATAGTTAAGTAGTTTGGTGATGCTTAGGATTTCATGTTTGGAATGTTTGCAGTGATCTCTAGTCCATACTGTTTATAGTTAGCTAATTTTTAGTTGCTTTGAAAAGTTAGCCTGGACTTAAAAATTTTCTTAGTTCAATTATAGGGTATCATATTTTGTCTGAGTTGTTGCTGTGCAGAAAACACCATCAACAAGAACAACCCGAGTTTAAGGACTTCTTCACAAAGAGACAGATAAACTTTGCATGGTCATACATTGACATGCTTGGGTTGGATCTAGACCTTATATTGCACCATCTACCATTACATCTAGGTATTAAGCCAGTCAAACAGAAGTTAAGGAAAATCCATCCATAGATTGCTCGATTGGTCAAAGCAAAACTTAAGAAACTCTTAGATGTAGGATTCATAAGAACCATAGACTATGCAAACTAGATTTCAAATCTTGTACCAGTGACTAAACCAACTGGGGGCATTCGTATTTGCATAGACTTTAGAGACATCAACAAGGAATTTCCTAAGGATGACTTCCCTTCGCTGAACATAGACATGATAGTAGATCTTACAGCAGGATACAAGATGCTATCCCTCATGGATGGTTTCTCTGGATATAACCAAATCAACAAAACAGTTGAAGACCAAGACAGGACAACTTTCACATGTCCATGGGGCACATACTATTGGAATGTTATGCCTTTTTGGCTTAAGAACGCTGGAGCTACCTATCAACAAGCAATGACTACTATTTTCCATGATTTTGTACATACTCTCATGGAAGATTATGTAGATGACATTATAGCTAAATAAAATACAAGGGCATATCATTTGAAAGTTCTAAACAAGATATTCCAGAGGCTAGAGAACTACAATGTCAGGCTAAATCCAAATAAATGTGTCTTTGGAGTGAAATCAGGAAACTTCTAGGGTATATCATTTCCAAAACAGGTATTGAAGTAGATCCAGAGAAGGTAAAAGCTATCGTAGAAATGCCTTCTCCAGTTAGCATTGGTCAACTAAGAACACTACAAGGAAGATTATAGTCCATCAGGCATTTCATTGTACAACTGGTAGACAAAATACACCCATTTCAACATTTACTCAAGAAAGGAGTACCATTTGTGTGGACACCTAAATGTCAGGAATATTTCCAACAAATCAAGGATTATTTGCTCACTCCACTTGTCTTAATGCCACCTATAGATGGAAAACCATTGATACTATACATCTCAGCAACTCAGTCAGCATTAGGAGCTCTTCTCGCACAAAACGATGATCAAGGTCATGAAAGAGCAGTGTATTACATCAGTCATACATTGGTGGGATATGAATTAAATTATAGAAGCATAGAATGTGGTTGTCTTGTGGTAGTCTTTGCTCCTCAAAAAATTCAGCAATATATGCTAAATCGCCAAACAATGTTGGTCACAAAGATTGATCCCCTCAAATATCTCCTAAGTAAAGTAGCATTAACAGGCTGATTGGCTAAATGGGTTATGATACTTAGTGAGTATGAAATCCAATATGTGGAGAGGAAAGCTATAAAAGGACGGGTGATTGCAGATTAGTTAGCGGATGCACCTATGAAGGCAAACCATCCTTTAGTGGTAGATTTTCCTTATGAATTTATCTTCACAGTTGACACTAGAATCAAATGGAAATTATACTTTGATGGGTCACATACAAATCATGGTTCAAGAGCAGGTATCCTATTTGTTACACCTCAGGGTGATACTATTCCTAAATCATTCAAAATTGCTTTCCCTTCTACCAAAAAAATAGCAGAATATGAAGCCTTAGTGACAAGACTAAGAATGGTAGCCCAGTGGAAGATTAAGAGTCTACATGTTTTTGGCAATTCTCAGCTAGTAGTTCAGAAGGTAAATGATGATTACGAGACTAAGGATGAGAAAATTTCTCCCTACAAGTGCATGGCTGATAGTTTCAAGTAGTACTTTGATGACATTACCTTTCAACAAATACCACGTATTCAGAACAGGGTTGCAGATGCTATGGCAACCGTGGGTTGCTTATTTGATATTCTGAGTAATGTGCCTAAGTTTGAGTTTTTGGTTGAACAGTTGTTGGTCCCTACCTATGATGTCCCCAATTATGTGATGGTGTGTACGATTTTTGTTCCTAATTCCCCTTGGTACAAAGATGTATTCAACTATCTAAATGACCAAACCTTACCTCTAGACCTGTCAAACAACCAACACAGAACCTTTATCCATAAGTCAACTAAATACACCATCATCAGAGATACACTGTATAGACTTACCTTAGATAATGCCCTAATGAGATGTCTCAATGTTGAAGAAGCACAAACAACCTTGCGAGTGGTGCACGAGGGTATATGCGGATCCCATTCTAGTAATCCTACTTTAGCCCATAAGATTATGAGATTAGGTTATTATGGGACTACAATGGAAAAATACTCATATATCTTTGTAAATAAATGTAGACAGTGTCAGGTACATAGAGATTTGATAAGAGCACTAGAATAAGAGTTTCATCTGATTACATCACCATGGCCCTTTACCCAATGGGGACTTGACCTCATACGTAAGATACACCCTCCATCATCCAATGACCATAAATTCATCATAACCGCCATCGAATACTGATTGAAGTTATTCCCATGACCTACATCACTGGCACAAAAATATCCAAGTTTATCTTAAACTATATCATTTGTCGGTATGGTGTACCCCAATCCATTATCATAAACAAAGATGACCCATTCAAAAACCAAGAAGTATGACATTTATGTGAAGAGTTCCATATCAAACATCATTTTTCCACCCCATATTACCTACAAGGTAGTGGCCAAGCCGAGGCATCTAATAAAACCATTGTTAGAATCCTAAAAAAGACTATCAATGACGCTGGTCGTGACTGGCACCTACAACTAAATCCTACATTATGGGCTTATCGCACAAGCATTTATACTCCCACTAGCACCACTCCATACTCCCTAGTATTCAGGTCTGAAGCTATCTTACCTATTGAGGTTAAGATTCCTTTCCTGAGGGTATCCTTGAAAGGTCATATTGATGATGAAGAATATTGTGTATCTAGATTACAAGAGTTAGAATTGTTAGATGAATGAAGATAGAAAGCATTAGACCATTTGCAAGCATATCAGAATCATCTTCGTCAGAGCCATAATAGGAAAGTTCTAAATAGACACTTTGTAATTGGTGACCTGGTTTTAATGGAGAATCCCAAGAATCAAGCTGAACAAGAAAAGCCAAGTAAGTTTGAACCTAACTGGTTAGGGCCTTATATTGTCATAGAAGCTTTTGGATTAGGAGCGTCCCAACTCTCTACCCCTGAAGGAGAGCCACTTTTATCACCGATCAACAGCCTTCATCTGAAGAGGTTCCATGCGTAGCTTCTGAGAGTCTTTGTCTTAATCGAGAAAATACAAAAAAACAAAAAAAAATAAAAAAGTGGTTACCTTGATGAAAACTTGGCAAACAGGCTTCTTTGTAACACCAAAAGAATTGGAAAATCAATAAATAGTAAAGAGAAATAATTCATCCAATAGTGAAAACCACTTCAGTGGCGCTATGGATAAGTACCATAGTGAAAACCTGGCAAACAGGCACCATGTGTAGTCAAACTCACTCTTTCATCTACCATCATTCCAATCAGACTTTTTCACCATCCCTCATAATAAATGGTTGTCCTATCCATTTCTTGGAATGATTGAAATCAAGTCCATTCTGTAACATTCCCGACTCCATCTCACATGTCTTATTCTCGACTGGGGGAAAATCCTTGTTTTGTGCCATGAGGACCTTGTACATAGCATTACACCATCGGAAAATGTCTTGAAAATTTCAAAAAAACAATAGAAAAAATTCAAAAAGACAAAAAAATAAAAACATGTCGGAAAACCCCAAAAATAGAGTCAGAGTCAATTGTGTTAAGTCATTCGTAGACATAGTTGAACTACGTTGCCTCTGCAATTGGACGTAGGCAAGGCCATCAATCGATGTTCCCCCAAGGCATTAGGTCTATCTATCTAGGTTTGTCATATATCACACACATTAAAATCATGACTCTTTGTACATTCAAAGTCATTGGTCATGTCAAACTAGGAGGTCTCTATGTGTACAATGTAGGCAAGGCTAAACAATTGATGAGCTCTCAAGATTGCACTAGGTCAGTCCAATAGGGTTTATCACATTCACATTCACTATCACACACATTGCATATCATCAACTTAAGTACATATCTTTAGTCAGTTATGTCAATTAAAGTTTGGTCGAACTACGAGGTCTCTACATGTGCAACATAGGCAAGGCTAATGAATCGATGAGGCCCCGAGGTTGCATTAGGTCAGTCCTTTAGGGTATATCATCTTAATTCATACATTGTCAACACACACACACAATCACATCAGTCAAGGAATCAAAACAATTCATACACCAACAAGGAAAACATCTCAACTGTCATCAAGTCAAAATCAATCACATTGTCAAAGTGATCAACTTATGTCTTAGCAAGATATGTCTTTCTTGTCAACGAACATCGTCAAATTGTAATAGCCTCATGTAGCTTGTCACATCAAGGTCATCAGGCTCCAACATCTTATATGACACATGTCTTTCTGAAACCAGGCTTTGTCATGCCTTACACAGATAGTCACCAGGTCGAACAAGTTCATTACGCTATGTCAAACAATCAAACAATCCCACAAGATCAAGTTTTGGTGAATAATTTTATTTGGCTTTATGACTTTATATCTTATTTTATCTTATCTTTCTATCAATTTGTGCATAAGTCCAGTTACTAGCTTTCTCAAGGATATCCCTTGAAGGATTTAGAGAAGCAAGGATGTCTCAAGACTCCTTTTCTTTGGTTGTTGTCTGTCAACTGTCTTTTTAACTTTGGTTTTTGAGTCATGTTACTATTTTTCTAAAGAATATCCTATCAAGGATTTAGAGGAGCAATGATGATAAACAAAGCAAGCTTAGCATATATGGAAAAATATCAAAGATCATATGTTTTTCAATCAACCACCTTCATTGTTTCTTACCAATATTGTGAAATCATCCATGCTGACATTTCTCCTTTCCTACATAATGATAAAGTCCTGTGACACAACAAAAACATTAGATAATCTGCATATGCATACATTCTATAAGCATTATGTAAACAGTGTAGTATATCATATAGTTACATTTCATTTCAAATAGATAGGAGCATTGACATCTTCATTACATATCTATGAAATCATGGCATAATAGGCATTCCATCATCATAAGGTACATAATGGAAAAATTACATGTATATAACCATCACATATAAAATAACATCATATAGAACGTTGCATTCTATTATCATAAGTAAATAGAGTCATCATAACATTATAAATTGCATAAACTCATCACATGTAGAAAACATTCATTCATAACATGTGTACATACATCATCTAGGAAACATAATCATATAGAAACAATGCATTATCATAAAATAGAATTGCGTATCATATAGAAGCCACCAAAAATCATATATATCACTCAAAATAATGTGTCATAGTACAATGTCATAATGTATCCATAAATAAAAATGAGATCGCAGGCTCTTTGATCAAAATATAGTGTCTACATATATAACAATGTCAACGTGTCCCACTACCACTACTATCACGTGGTGAAGGTGGAGGAAACTACCTCATAGGTACTCTCTATGAGGTGGAAGGCTTGTCATACGGACCTGTCCTCAGTGGTCCTACCACACCCTCTGTACTCTGTGTCCTAGTCTGACTCCTGCTCTATGATCTGTGGCTGCAAACATTTGAAAAGCTAGGAGCTTGTCTCTCTTCTACCACCACTGACTCATATAGATCCCTATAATAGGTAGCTCTCTCTATTGATATGACCAGCTCACGTACCATACCATCAGATGAAGTGCCACTACAAAGGCGTCTGACCTCTGTAAATTGCTGCTCTATCTCCTATCTTCGGGCTACTGCCTGGTCCCTCTCTATAAAAGCACTGTCTCTCTCTATTCGCAAGGCATCCAGTTCTACTGTAACCACTCTCAGTATCTCCTCCAAATCCTCTCTACCATTGTCCCTAGGAGCCTCCTCATCCCATCTCCCCTCTATAATCCGATCTCGGAGCTCTCTCTCCTTCTCCTCCATAGGTACCTCCTCCTCAATATCATCCTCCCCATAGCCTACCAGAATACCAAGAGGATCAATATCCACATCAGCCTCCTCCTCATCTGCAAGGTCCTCTCTGCCAATCTCTACCTCTACATGCTCCTCTACTACTGCCTCCTCAATAGCATGCTCATCTCCAACATGTGCCTCTGCTCCACCTCCGAGGTCCAACATCAGTACATCCTCTACCTCCACCTCTCGAATAGGTTATAACCCACCTACTCGACCACCTCTTTGACCTCTCCATCCTCGTCTACCACCACCACCTCTTCCATCATCACCACCACCTCTACCACCACCTCTCCCTCTATGTCACCCTCTCGGCCCTATACCTCATCTCTCTACTGGTGTCAGCTAATTCAGATGTGTATACGGAATAGGATGATGCTCTACCCAACATGTGATACACAATTGTCATCCCTGGATCTGTTGCTTCACCTCTCCATCTCCACTGTAATGGTTGTAATGCTTGAATATCTACCTCTGCAGTAGCTACCAGTATCATAGGCCCCCAGTGTGGAACCTCTCTGGAAGATCAAGAAAACTATTCTCTACCTCTAGGATCATCCTGAACCTCCCCAAACTGTCTCAAAACCCGATCAGGCAGGTGTCTCTCAATGATATGTATGCTTGAAACAGTCCTACCAATCAAGTACTATGTCTGCTGACAAAAAGGTGAAATTCCCATCCTCATCTGACCATCTCTCACAATCCATGTATGGCCTCTAGGTAAACTGATCCAATGTATCTAGTGCATGTCTCTAGTAGCCTACGTCTCCTACATGACTCTAAGTAATGTTTCCCGTATATCAGAAAACATAAGGAGATCTAGCCTCCCGCTCTGTAGTAACAAGAGGACGAAATACCGCAATGCCAAAACCTACCATCTAATCTCATAGTGCTCTATCCCTAATCTCCTAATGTCGTCAACAACATAGTATCTAGTCAGCTCACTAAATCCATGTTGGGTATCATACATAACCCACTCTCCTCTGATAGGAAGTCTTAAAATCCTATAGACATCCTCTAAAGTGACTATCACCTCCCCAGTCAGCAAATGAAATGATGAAGTCTCATAATTCCATCACTCGCACAAAGCAGTCAACATGCCTCTATTTTCTCGAATCTTGGGTATAGTTAGCACAAGTTGTAGACCCAGTCTCCATAATAACCGTGTCTCCCCACTAACCAATTGGGATCTCAACTCAAAGGTATCCAGCCATGTCTCCTAAGTGTAGATAGGATCTAAAACAACCTGCATTTCAACCAAGATGTCAAATTTTTCAAGTTTTTTCTTAGAAATTTTCTTCAGAAAATTTACCAACCAAATGCGGCTCACTATAGCACATGCGGTGCATTCATACAAATGTGTTGCATCATAAGCATTTGTGTCACACATATCATATGCATTTCATAGAATCCAAACCATTTCTAACAAATTCAAATGTGTTGCATTCATTCAAATGCGGTGCATTATTTATACCTAGGGTTTGGGTGGCATTTCTTCTGACCTTGTCTATTGTCCACTTAACTTTCCAACTTCTATTGACCCGTACACATCCATAACACTTCCAAAATTAATTCTGTCAACTCCATAGCATTTATGACCATCAAATTGACTTATCGGGAATATTTCCTAATTTTTTTGAAATTTTTCAAAAATTTGTCAATTTTCCCGAGGGGGCATACCCTAACCTGTTTCATATTGGGGCACAATCAGAGCATATTTTCTTTGACACAATGCCGAAATGACATTGTATCAAAGAGGGGCAAACTGTAGACACCGAAAATTGGTCTAGGCCTGCGAGTACCACTTTCGACATAATTTTCTATTATACATGGTCATGATTAAATAATGTTTATTATTTAATTACCTTTCTAAACACATATTTCCTCTATTAATTAAATAACCCTTTTAATTAATTTATTAATTCATTATGGCCCTTTATTCAACTTGATTAATTAAATAAATCATTATTTATTTAATTATGTCGCTAACTAATTAATTATTCTTTCTAAATAAAATAATTTATTATTTAATTACCCCTTTGTCATATTTCAACTATAATTAAATATTTATTATTTAATTATTCATTAATCCTTTTCAACAATCAATTAAATAAATTACATTATTTATTTAATTAAATCTTTCAATTTCAAATATTGAATTAAACTAACATTTAATTCATAATTAATTGTTTCTGTCACATTCTTTTATCATTCAATTATCTAATCATTCACTCACCTTGTGACTCAAGATCTATTTTAAATCCACCAGTTATCTCCGGATTTGATATCTGATCATCTCTGCGAGAGGACTCTCTGTCACAACCAGTCAGTTAACTAGTTCTAACTCATATGCATGAATGTGTTTATTAATTAAATATCTTTATTTAACTAATTAATTCATGTGTGCATTCAAACTCTTTATTCTTCAAGTTCTAACTTTGTCTTTTTCATTCAAAGTCTATTTCTTCTATTTTCAAAGATTCTTAATTGAAGATTAAATTGTTTATTTAATCTGGAACTCGTGTTCTTTCTATTTTCGAAGAGTCTTGATGCACAATTAAGTTATCATTCTAATTTAATCTTTATCCTGCAGACTTTTCTAACTCACGTTCTAACTGACACAGAACTCACATCGCATGACATTCATCAATCTCATCTATGGATCTCTCCTTTGAATCTGATTCGATAGTTTGAAAACCCAAAATCTATAAATTGACCTATCATTATCATGATTCCTCCTCCCGAAATCAATACTTTTGAGAAGAAACTTAATCTTCGATATTTTGCTTAGACATTCAACAAGGTTATGCTTGCATCAACACAAAAAATCTGAGGGCAATAATACTGATATAGCAAAATGGAGAAGGACAATCAAGATAATTCGAAGAAGTGGAGGCATATTCGGTGATATCTTTTCAGTTATTTTTTTATTGTTTTATGTTCATTTATTCGTTCTTTATTGTTTTGATTTAGATTATTTTTTAGATTTGATCATCTTAATCTGTGGAGCAAATTCTCTAGAAAATATATGTTACACCTACTATAATTAGTAATCCAAACCAAGTGTTTGGACATCTCTTGGTTCAATGAGTAGGGGATACCAACCCTATGGAGAAAACAAAATTGAAAATAAATGTGGCAAAATTTACCAAAGCACAGATCAAAAAACTGATTAAGAAAAATGACAAACTGAAGAAGGAGCTAGCAAATCAGAGAGAAAGAAAATATTCCTCCTCCACATCAGATTTGTACTCCCCATGGCTTGAAAAATATAAGAGAGTGCTTGATACATTGGCTGATGTAGCCTATTGGAAGAATTGCCATCTGAAATCCCGAGGGAAATGCAAAGAATTGGAGAAAGAAGTGAAAACCATCAAATATAACACTGTATCTAAAATGATAAAAGAAAGATTCAACAAAATGATGAAGTGTGATGATGAATATTGTAAAGTATTTTAAACAGACACACATTGCATTGGTGGAGAATGAACGATTGTAGCCTAGAATGATGGAGAAAAAAAGAGAGCTCGTAGATAAGAATATCATGAAAGGAAAAATATTGCTGACATATAACAAGCTGGTAGAATCACATAATGGATATCATAACAGGCTTAGGGAAGATTTTAACTGCTTTGATTCAGTCCTGACACTTCATAATGGCATTGGAAATCCACGAGAATATGATGATTGGAAGGAAGAGCTTGATGGGCTTCTAACTGCTACGTTGCAAGAAATAAATGAGGATATGGTTTTACAAAAGAGTCATAAGCAACTCAAAAAAATAATGTCTATGGAATATGATATGAAACAGGTGATCTCTAACGTGGACACCTATGTTGAATAGGAGTACATCCATCACCTCTCTATAGTCAATCTATTTATTAGCCAAACTGTAGATGTGTTAGAATCAGATTCAATGGGACAACCATCAGATTCAGAGTAAGAATGCCAGTTGATGACATGATGAGCGCCCTATCATGGAGTAGAAGCTTTGAATAGATCTGAGGTGGTTACAGGCTTCTTCTTGGAGATTAATAGATCGGTGCATTCACCTGCAACATTGTTTTACTTGAGTTATGTTTAGTTGTCAAACGTCATGACTTTTTGTAATGGATTTTTAGCTTGTTGCCTCTCATATATACAAGAGAGAGATCAAGACCCGAATAGGAGATCATCACATCATTTTTAATTAGACTTTAGAGTAGAAAATAGTAAGAAGATAGATAAGAGATTGCACCAATTCACCCATCCATCTCATTTCATAAACTATTTTTTTAATGCATATCATTTGAAGATCAATACAATGGAGAAGGTTACACATAATTACCGATTTTCTTTTGAGTTTTCAAAAGTTGTGGATTCATATGCTTATATGTTATTAACTTATTTGGCTATCTGCAAAGTGGTTGTTTATGTTATGCAAATTGAGTGTGTGGAAGTACATTTAATTTGTTAGTACATTGAATTTGAATTCTTTAGGAATAGGGGCTATGACCATGGGGTTTTAGATTTATTTATGGATATGATCAGGTAGTAATGTGGGCCACAAAATGGATCTAGTCACACAAATCTCTGCAATTTGTGCTAATCATAAAATCAAATGTAGTGTATTTTTGCAGTATGTGGGATGTGGGTGAGGTGTAAGTTGGTGGATACTGATCAGGATTTTTAGTCCCAACATAACAGAAGCTAAAAGTTCAACATCCAAAACTTAGAAGCTCTAACAAGAAGTAAATATAATGAGCTAATAGTTCTACATCCATAACTAGGAAGCTCTACCAAGAAGTAAATATAATGACCTAACAATTCATCACCTTATAGTTCATATTTTACTTCTATTCAAAGTAAAACTTGAACATGTACTCAGTGATTCATCACTCAACTCAATGCTTAATAACATTTTAACAATAATATTAATGAACATCAACAATGGTTTCATCATTAATGTGTATCTTGTATTTGAAACCACATACTTTTTCTTCAAATGATAAGATAAACAATACAAATAATTGAAAATCATCACATTACTGAAGTCTAAATTTGAGCTTTTTTATTGATTTTCACATGAAGGAGTACATATAGGCATTGGCAATGCAAAATATTTCCAATGCCCAAAGACAAGTCTGCATAGAGCTGAGTTGGAACTTGGAAACTCATATTATCAAAGATTCAAAATTAAAAATCAAGTCACTGTATCACCTTTTCTAGCAACTTCCACTCTTCAAGTGGTGGAATTGCCATTTGTTCTAACTGATGTTGTTTGACTTGAAGTTTTGTTAACATTTCATGATTGTAATTGGAAGTGGAACCTATCTTGAATTCTTCAGTCAATTTTGTATTCAAGGTTATCAGTGTTCTAATGGAATCCAAATGGTTCACCACATCTGGGTTATGAGGAAACTGGTCCAAATTAATCTTCCTTGTACCCTTCATCTTCTTTCTAAAACATTCCTTTCCAATGAATTGGTCATTTCTATCAAAAGCCTTTGGAAAACCAAGCTCTATGAAGTTCCTTACCTTTTCATCCACCACCTACATCTTGTCTACAACCAAATGCAAATATTCCTTTGTTCCACTCATTCTCGTACACTTTTTAATGATAGATGACAACTTTATGGAGGTATCAATCCGATTAGTAATCCCTTTTTATTTCAAATCATTGTCACTGGCTTTGTAGAATGTTTGTAGAACTTGATTTGCAGATTTTTCTAATTCCAACACATTTTTGTTGTCCACTAAATATTTGTTAACCTTCTTATAATGTTGTCTGATAGCATCAATCAATTGAAACATATCACACAAATGATCAAACCTCTGCATTATTTCATCCCAAATCTTTTGTTTCATATGCCTCATTGTATCTCTACAAAATGCAGATAACTTATTTTGACAAGAGTTGATTTCTTCTTTTGCTTCTGTCAACTCTACCTCCAATCTTTCATTTGTTTTTCTCTATTTCTCCAATTTTTATTCCCACTATGCATTTCTATTTGCAATGCTTAGTCTTAATTTTTCTGACATGGATTTTTCCTCATCATATTTCTTGTTTCTCTCATCTAGCCTTCGCTTTAGGTCATTCAATTCTCTCTCATTTGGTTTATCCTCTTTTCTTGTTGATGTAGAGGCAGATTTTTTTATTCTTTTTTCTAATTCATTGCTCTTGTTATTTGTTGCTTTCCTCTTTGCTTTCTCATTTGCTAGGTCTACCTATAACTTTTCTATTTGGGTCTGCAACATTTTCTTCTCTCTATCAATTGCTTTAGCAATGATGTGTACACCAATTCATTGTTCTTCTTTGATACATTAATTTTGTCAGTATTTTTTAGGCCAAAAAAATCCAATTGAAAATTGGTCACCTGGTAATAAGATCGATCCATTTGATTTGTTGGTTTGTTTTGAACTGTGGGAACAACAATTGTGTACTCCATGATTTCTTTATTTGTGTCAAATGTGGGTAATACCATGGTTGTTGTAGGATTTGAAGTTACAATAGATGCACTCTCAATCAGTTGCTTCTTTTCTTTTTTATACAAGTTTGATTTCTTTTTAAACTCTTCAATGAAATCATAACCTGGGGAGGCAGGACAATGGAATGCTTGAATGGTGAAGGAATAGGAGTACTTGTAGTTGCTAATGATTTCATAGAAATACTTAATGGAAGTGGGGGAGTTCCTGGAAATAACTCCTTTGTGGTGGATCCACTGATAGTGTGACTTGGACCTGTAGAAATCCTTTGCCTCTTTTGTTTGCCTTGATCACCTGGTGTTTTTGTGGAATCTTCTATTGTTTTCCTCTTGTGTGTAATTTTTTTTGTAGCACATGTTGACCACTACTAGTACTACTACTTATACCATTGCCACCAATGGCAGTGCCATTTGTACTAAGCTCTCCACCATGGGCATGTCCTACTTGTGATTGTATTTGACCTTGAGGATGAGGATTAGAAGATCTAACAAATTGAATTGTATGACCTTCATCTACGTGTCCACCTCCAAGCCCAAGGCCAGATTTATCAACTAGTTTTCTATGCTCAACATTTGTTACTGTCCAAGGGCCTTGTCTTTGGGACCCCAAAGGACCACCTTTATAACCCATTTTTTCAACTATGGTTGCTCCTAAAGTATATGCTTATTTTGTGGCCTCACTTAAATGAGGTTTGTAATTCACATGGCTTTGTTCTACTTCTTCCCTATCATCATTAGATTCATCATCACTTTCTTTGTTTCCATGTTCATCATGATGCTCTATATTCCAAAATTTTCTAAACTCTTTATCTTCTTCATTATCTCCATACTCTGCAAGAGCTCTTGGATACCTAGCTCCTTCCACATAGACCAAAAGGTAGTAATTTTTTATCATAACCAATTTTTATCTATAAATTCCTTCTCTAGAGAACCTATAATTTTTACTCTACTAGATGGTTTATCACTTTTTTCATAAATTTTTTTGTATGTCCTGATTGTCTTTCGGTACAATGCCATAATTTCTACTGACAATTGTTTAAAAGAAATACCATTCTCAACAACACTTTTCTCCATTTCTATTTTGACCTCATCCCAAGAATCCTTGTTTCTCAAGTTTTCAAGCAATGGTTTACTTTGATGTTGAATTCTACTTGCAACATTCCTATTGACCACAATCATTGATTTAATGATGTCACATGGATCATATTTCCAGTGACAGATAGCATCAAAATTAAAAAAATCAAAAGGTTATGTGCCACACTAAATTCTTTTCTCTTGAATGTGAACCCTCCACATGAAAAAGGTAAAGAAAGAAATAAGGTCTTCTTTTGTTGACTGAGAAAGTGTAGTTCATTAGCACTCTACGCCTGCCTTACATATTCCAATGCAAAAACCATTTCGGTCACATGTATTGGAAGTTTGTATGGCTGTACTCTCGATCCATAAAATCATAGCACAATATATTCTTCCATTAAGTACCAATCAGCCAATTGTATTTCTTTTCCTAGTTGAATGTAGTTTCTACATGACATAGGCAATCTAGGAATTGGAGTATTTGTAATTGCTTGATGCAATGGAGCCAAAAAGTAGTCTACAAAATGACTGTAGTTCCTTCGAGAATCATGCATCCTTATCTTAGTGGGCCATTCATATACTGGAGCCATTTTATTTTCCTCAGCATTACTATAGGGTTGAATGTGAAGCTTGTTGGTTTGAAACATTCCTCTAAATTTGAATAGAAAAAGATAGCACAAGTAGGTTGTGAACCTAAATGTCTTGGTGGAACCTAATTCAATCATTAAAAATTGTTTATGCATGGATTCTACAATGTGCTGAATAAAATTATATTTGACATGTTGAACACCATAATGGATATAAAATACCATTTCAAGGAGGCTTTCACCCACTTCCAAATTGTTATCTAGACCGAGGCAAAAAACTAGCATGGAAATAGTATCCTGAACCCATGGTTTAAAAATATCCAAATCATAAGGAGGCTTATGATCACCTTTCAATTTGTTTCTATTTTGAACTATTTTATTTAAGAAAGAATTTTTCTCCCTTTCTTCCACTACTTAATAATCACTAGCAAGCTTTTCTAGGTCAATGTGGAAATATCCAAATTCTTCGGTTGTAAACCCCAACACTTTTCCAAGTTCTTCTGCATTAATGGATAACAATACTTCTTTTCTATCTTTATTAACAATTTTTCTTTTTTTATCATCATAATTTTGGGCACAGACCATGATAAATTATGGGCAAGGGAAAACCTCATGTAACATCATGCACCCTAATCCAGTTACCCACGGTGCACTGATACTATTAACTTGCGTTTTATTTTCAACCTTATTCTGAGATGAAAATCTAAGTTCTAAGGTACGCCTACCATACATTTCAGGATCATAAATATCATGGTACCCATCAGTGAAACCTGGGGTTTTAAGAAATTCTACATAATGTATTTTTTTATCAGACATTGCTCTAGTGGTACTGGTGGTAGACATGCTTATACAATGTGAAGTTGTGAAATTTGAATTCCCTAATACCTATTAGTCTTCCTTAATTTTTCTTAATTCTTAAGTCTCTAAACCCAAACTTCAAATTTTGACAAAATAAGATTTTAAGAAATGTCAAATGATGAAACATAGCCACAGGAATTCTTTCACTTACACGAATTTTGAGTCCCGACTCTTGAAAATATTAATGCTGACAATCGTGGAAACTGGAATGGATTTTTTGGAAGTGGAACTGTGGAATCCAAAATAGGGTGGTGCACTGCAATGAGCAATCTGAAGAGTGGAAACTGAAATCTCCCCGTGTGTTGACCCTCTCACCTTAAAAAAATCACTTGACACTTAGCAGTACAAAGTGCTTTAAATGCTTTTTTTTTTCTCAAAATTGGAACATTAAAGTGAATGAAACGTCTTAGGTCTACAAGCTACAAATTCTTAACCATTGATCTTTCTATATCTAATGGTTATAGAGTGATTCAAGAGGTTTAAGTTCGCAAGCCTATCGCTTTGTGCATTTCATTATGGAATGCAACTACAACCATACATCAAATGTTCATCCAATGGTTGAAACTATAGTAATTTATGATATTAACTTAAAAAAAAAATATGACACGTGTGCTTTAAAGTTGTTTTAAACTTTTGTGTGCTAGGATTAGCATCAATGCCAAGGGGCCGGTAACTTAACATTGCAAAGGACTTGAAAAAATATCCCCATGTGCTAACCCTCTCACTTACAAAAAAATCACTTGATAGTTGACACTTAGCAGTACAAAGTGTTTTAAATGTTTTTTTTCTCGAAATTGGAACATTAAACTAAATGAAACGTCTTATGTCTACAAGCTGCAAATTCTTAACCGTTGATCTTTCTAAATCTAACAGTTATAGGGTGATTCTAGATGTTTAATTTTGCAAGCCCATCACTATTTGCATTTCATTACAGAATGCAACTACAACCATACATCAAATGTTCATCCAATAGTTGAAACTTGAGTAATTTATGATATTAACTTTAAAAAAAACATGACACATGTCTTTTAAAGTTGTTTTAAAAATTTATGCACTAGGATTCTCATCAAGGTTTAGGCCAAGAGGTTGATAACTTAACATTGCAAAGGACTTAAAAAAATCTTCCCGTGTGCTAACCCTCTCACTTAAAAAAACTCACTTGACACTTAGCAGTACATACTACAAAGTTCTTTAAATTCTTTTTTTCTCAAAAAATTCGAAATTGGAACATTAAAGTGAATGAAACATCTTAGACTCTTAGGTCTACAAGTTTCATATTCTTAACCGTTGATATTTATAAATCTAATGGTTATAGGGTGATTCTGGAGGTTTAAGTTTGCAATCCTATCGCTCTGTGCATTTCATTACAAAATTCTTTTTGTGTGAAGAGTATAGTTTCTTTTTCTACCAAGAGTTTTCAGTGTGGAGCCAAATGGCCAGGTATTCCAAGCTTGTCAATTCCATTGAGATTTTTGTGGTGGACTTGGATTGGTTTGGGGTTGATACCCCCATCTCACTTCTGACGAAAAAGAGCATGAATTCCTTTAAGGCCATCATAGACCAAAGGCTCAAGAGGATTCTATTAAATTATGAGCCACTGGTGTTAGTGGCTGTGAAAATGGTTTTGGGTTTCGACCACTTGGAAAGTAGAGAGTATGGAAGAGATAATTTGCAGGTCTCTTCTCAGTTCTTAGCCTCTCTTTTTGATAGCCTGGTGTCAAAAGTGGAAGCTAGAAGCTTAATGCTCAATTTTTTTAAACGTGACTTGCTTGGAGGGATGGATGAGATTCTCCGTGTGGTGGTAGCAGGCAGAGGATGTCCGCAGACTTGCGACGTGGAGAGAGTGGGAATGGAGGATACAATGAAGATATACCCGTTTCTCCTATATTTGCAAGGACTTGGATTAATGCACCATCAAGAAATTGTTGCGGTTGCTATGATTTTTCTAAAAAAGATCTTTGGTCTAATGACGATCGATAATGAGGATTGGAAGAAGGAATTCGAAGAATTTGCATGGTTAAATATTTTTTTGTAAACTAGTGGTAGTTATTTTTTGTCTCATAGATGATATTTTTTGGTTCGTTTATGCTTTGATAGTCTCGTCTAGATAGTTTTTGGTTCGTCTATGCTTTGACAGTCTCATCTAGTTAATCGATGACAATACTACAAATGGGGTTTTTTGGTTAGTATTTACTGGGGTCTGTTTTGATATCATTTGGTTGATGTAAACAAAATTTTGATGGGAGGGGTAGCATGATATATTTTTCTTAAATTACCTGCATTGGCAGATGCCTGTACTTCATGTGCGCAAGGATTGATATAAAGGCCAAGGGGCCAGTAACTTAACATTGCAAAGGACTTAAAAAAATGAATAATGATATGGGGAACCGGGGGAGAAGGTCAATGAAAAATTAGAAATCAATAATGACAATGTCACAACATTTAGTGTTTATAATTTTTTTTGTCAATTTGATGGCAACTTTCATTTTTCATTTGTATTACTTTATGTTTTACTTTTAAATCTGCATGCATTTATTTCTTAAATAGATATATCACAAAAATATAACACACTTTGATTTTATGATCAATGAAATTTGTAGAAATTTGTGTGACAAGATCCATATTATAGCCTACATTGCATCCATAAACAGATTTGAAATCCCATACTTGTAGTCCTTCCCCCATTCCTCACAAAATTCAATACCATCGGCATCGACCTAACAATGCTTTATCGGCGAAACCCACATCACAGCCCCACTGATGGCCCAAATAAAATAGCTCACAACCGAGTATTAGTGTAACAATACTCTATCAGGCTGACTCATAAGGTTCTCTCCTCGATATACCGATAGAGTCAACAAAAGTAAGCACATCGTTGTAACACATAAACATCAGTGGAACGAATGAGTGCACTCCCCCGATGGCCTGATATAACCATAAATTATCAAGTGCATATTGTATAAAGTATATTACTTAAGTTCTTAAAGGAAAAAAATGATTTGAATATATTAATAGACACTGAAGTTCTGAACTCAGAAAATAACTCTTTATTGTAAGTGTAAATGAATAACGAAGAATAACACAACACAACCATTTATTTTATTGCAACTTGTTGATGGTGAAAATGACACAAACAACTTAAAACAAAATATTATTTACTCTATTTCTCTTCAAAAAGAAAGACAACATATAGTAGCCTAACTCCCAAGGTCCTGGTAGCTGGTTCTCAACTGTCTGATGTCACTCAATTGGCCAATGCAACTATAATATTCAAGGGGCCTTTGATGGTGATAAGGAATACAAATTGTATTGGATTCATCAATCTATTTTTAATGGGGGGGTTTAAATAAATAGAAAAATATAGATCAAGGCACAAATCAGTAAAATATGAACAAAATTCTTTAACATCCAGACATATATTTCTAACAACGAGTGTTTCTTAACAAATCAAAAACCATACATGATGCAACTCATAGAAAAATCCATACCATTGCATACATTTACAATGCTTAGTTTAATTATCACAATCATTCATCACAATACCTCAAGATTCCAAAAAGAACTCCTCATTCGTTGCCAATAATATAGATCAACAAACATATAACAATTCCATTCATAGACAATTTAATGAAATAATATTTAAAATCTAGTTTCCCCTATTGATTCACATCAAATAAGAAACATTTGTGCACAACAAAATCATTGGTATACAAAACGATTATGGTTCATTAACCTCATCCAGGAAGTTCAATTCCAACATAAAACTATATAAAAAGGTGTATCTAAATTAAACATGAACTAAAAAATTATCTTTTCTAAAAGCTATAAAATCCTATTTGCTATCATCAGGTGGCTAGTTCTACTTTCATCAGCTAACCTTTACAATATAGATTTGAAAAGTACATATAGAGATGCTTAAGCACAAATCCCTCTCAATCAGAATTGAGATCCACTAATCAAGGAACCAAAACCTCATCAAAACTTAGATTGGTTGATCCTTAGTTCAAATGTTGATTGCCCTATGAAATAGGAGAGAAAAGGGGGAAGTCATGTGCCCAAAATAGATCATCCTAATGCCAACTCATTCCTGTGTAGTTTTCTCAAGAAGGTACTCATTATAACTGGAGAAGACTTGTTGAAGAATATCCACATCAGGCCCATCGACCCAACTATTTTCAAATTTAATCCTCTTCAACTCTGTGGAGGCAAATTCCTTCATATCTTTTAATTTAGTAAACTCCCTCCTAGTAGCTTTCACCTCTTCCTTAACATCCATTAGTCTATCTAATAGTAATTCCTTTCCATCGTCCTCTTTTTGCATGACCTCCTGAAACCTATTATCCCGTTTCTCTTTTAATTGATTCAAAGGCATGCCCTCCTTAACCAGTATGTCCACATTGACTAGAATGGCCACAATAGCTTCTAGTTCATCAAAATTCCCATTCAAGTCCTTACTAGCATCTTGAATTTCATTCATATGCTTGTATATGAAATCAGACCTAAACCGGATTATGCTTGAGGCCTTTTCCAAGAAATATGCATTATCTTCCTTGAGGATTGATTGCTCAAGAAGAGTTGACTTTGACAATTTACTAATATACTTTATTTTCTGAACATAACCCCTATATTCCTCTTCCTGCTTTCCTAAAGTTTCATTGTGGTGACCCATTTCCTCTATCAACTCAAGTGTTGCCTTATGAATTTCAAAATTGCTTACCAACACTTCACCCACTTCTTGGTTAAGCTTATCGATCCATCTATCCATCATCTGAGACTTACTCCTCATTTGTACCAGATCATCAACTTCTCTTTTGTTGAGTAAGACTGGAATTTCCAAGGTAGCAGCTTGTTGTGACCTGGGGTGGAAACATCTCTTAAGAAAGTATGTAGCTGATCCAATTGAGCCTTAAGATCATCCTTTCTTTGTTTGTCTTTGATCATTCTGGAATTTTTGGATGAAGCTAAAACATCAATCAAATTAATTTGTTCATTCCTTGTACGCTTCCTTGAATTGACCATGCCCAGTTGATAATCGATAACTTGCATATCTCCTCTATCCTCGTCCTCTATTGGAATCGCACATTCTGTAATGATCTCCCTGCCTCGGTAAGCCTTGTGGAATGAAGAACACTGGACTTCTTCTTTGGTCTTTCCTTCTCTATCTCCTTCATCATTTCTTCCCAATTAAGAGGTTGAGGTGGAGCTATTTTATTCTTCTCAAGATCTAGCTTTAACCAAGTAGGAACACTAGGAGTGGTAGCCATTATTATAGAGGAAGACACAATAGTTGTAGAAGATAGTGGCTACAATAGATTAACTTTAGGTCGAGAATCAACCTCCTGAGCATTTTTTTGTTCCTTTTCCGTATTCTCTTGTGCAATCTTCTCAACCTCTTCCCTATCTTTCTGCTCCTATAGCCTTTTATCCTCATGTTCCTTTTTCAACCATTCTTCCTCTATCTTCTTCTCTTCAAGCATTTAATCTCTCTCCCTCCAAATCATTGAGCTTGTCCCATGCTTCCTTTTCTTTTTGTTGTTGCTTAGCAAGCTCTTCAACATCCGTTTCTTTTTGCAAGCATTCTACTTCCTCCCTTTTCTTATAGGCCTCTTCAATCATTTTAAATTTAGCCTCTAGGACCTCCCTTTCTCTTCTTTGTTTGGCCTTCTCTTCCTCCAGCTCATGGATCTTTTGCAGCATTTCTAACTTGTCATTTTATTCCTTTACTCTGAGCTCATGCTCCTTTTGTTTTTGTTGCTTGGCCAATTCATCAAATTTTTGTTTGGCGTCTAACTATTGTTGCTGGAGTAATGCATCAACTTGTCCCTTTGTATCCATTTCTTTTTTTTCCAAAGCTTTAGCATGTGCTTTGGCATCTCACGCTTTCTTAGCCTCTTCAAATAGTGCCCATTGATCCTCTTCTGTCAAAACATGCTCAATTTCATCAAGAGGCATCTCCTCTATTGTCTCATTATTTGACAAAGTATCCTCAAAATATGTCCCTACATCATGATTTTGCATCTCAACTCCCATTCCCTTTAAAGTCTCAACTTCTTCATGGAGAGTCCCCTTAGGCATTTCTCCACTTGGTTGCTCTATAGGAGGAAGTTGAGATGGTGACTCACCCACAACTGATGTTGAGGCCATAGGTCCTATTGGGACTTCTTCTTCATGTACCTCAGGCAAATCTTGAGCCAGAGCTTCAAGTTCAAATTCCTCTATGTCAGGAGGGAAGAATTCCAAGGGCTCCTTTGGAGGCATTCTTCTCTTCATTCTCTTGTACCCTTGTGTGGTACTTGCAACTTTTCTTTTCTTGGAGGTTTGACCCCTGGGCTCCTTGAGTCTCAACATGACACATTGGATACTTCTATCCAACACTGGTCTTGCTATCTTCTTAATATCTATTGTCTCATATGTGCCCCAATATACAAGATCTAAACTCTTGGTGCCTACATTATGTGCCTCATATAAGGGATCCAAAACTACACCATCATCTGATAGTGTTTCAGAAATTTCCACTTTAACCCCATATTCCACCATGAGTGGGATAGGAAACCTTCCATAATTCCTCTTCCTCAAGTCATATTCATCCTGAAGATCCCTCTAGAAGTCCTCCAATAGATTAAAGTGTCTATCAAAAATAGAAGCAAGAAAGGAATTCATCTTCTTACTTGGATCAAAGTGCTTCCTTGCAGTATACAAGCCCAGTTTCAGATGCATCAATTCATTGCAAACAACCTTAGCTCCCACAAGGTGTGGGCAGCTATATTCACCCAACTACATGGGGAACTTATGGCAACCGGTCTTATGCTTTATACCAAACTTAGCATTCACCCCCAAGGCTTGGTAAACAAACTCCATTAAAACCATCCTGTTGTTGCAACATCTAGGGAGTAAATGAGGATGACCATCAAACCCAGCCAACCTGAAATAAGTAAACTTGGGGTATTGGATAAACCAACATCCCCACTTTTTAATGAGCGCCATAGCCTCCTGGCTCAATCTATACCCTGCATCTCACATAAGCTGGTTAATAATTACATATAGAAATGCATCATTAACTCTTCTGTAATGTAGTTTAGAAATCTACAAGGATAGCTGATCATAATGGTTCCACACTTTATTCTATCCATCAGCTTCTCCCAAAATCCCCACTCGGTTTAAACCTAGAAAAATGCCTCTCCTCGCCACTGCATAAATTACATAAGAGGTTATAAAGAAACTCTTAGTTTCTCTCACTCTAACCATTTGATTATGTATGCTTTCAGACATAATCATGGGCCAATCAAACTATTGCCTGCCATCCAAAATTGTCTGAATGAATGGAAACATCCATTCTTTGAAGTGAAAAGCATCCCTTTTTCCAAACACTTTGGATAAGATCATTATTATGTCCCCAACCTCTTTGTATAATTATGCCCTTTTACGCTGATCTAGAAGCTTAATTAGAGACTTCTTCTTAGTCCTCATCCATTTCTTATTCAAATGAGCTTTGTGGCTTCCTTATGATTACTATATATTTTAAAAGCCTCCGCCTCATTGAGTTGCTTAGGATTCCTTGGATTGGGGACATTGAACATAAACTGGAACATTTGGGGAGTCAAATCAATGATGACATTGCCTTGTGAATCCACACATTGTCTAGTAGTCGGATTATAGGCTCTAGTTGTTGTCATTATTAGTTCATGACATTGGATTGACAGAGGAAAAATAGTTATATGAGCCAATCCTAATTCAAATATTCTTTGGGTCCTCCCTGTCACTTCTTCAACAAATATTTCAGAGTACAACTCCTCATAATGGAACAGACCCATATTTGTATCAATTATATCTGCCCAATCAGACTCCACCTTGCTAGCAGTGATGACAAGACCCCGATGATTATACCTCAAGGTATAAGGGAGTTGTTCAGCCTTAACCTTTTTAGGCTTACCTCCTAGTTTTGAAGTTTCTACAGGTTGACTCCTCTGAGAAGCCTCACTCGATGCTCCTGACATTCATTAATTTCTACAACAAAACCCGGTTAGAGATCTTACCCTTCACATACACTGGAGGCGGGACCAGGCAGAAGACATCCCTAAAAAGCCCTTAAAACATCGCCGAGGTTGGGACTTAAATGGACATTGAGCTCTCAATAAACCATATGGCAGGATCAGAGACAAAGTCAGAATGGACATTGATTTGGTACAATGAAGAAATTTCAAACTTATATCCCAGTTCGCCTCTGGTTTCGACTACGCTGAACAACACTTTGATAAACTATAACTCATTGGAAGCGGGCCTGGAGATGGAGTCGGACATTTATTACAAACCAAATTTTGAGAACGAAATCAATCTCGCATTTGAACCTGATTAAAAACAACTATGACGTCATTAGGGACTTCAATAGAAAAGTGAATGACATCATAACCAAAAATGAGGTCACCTAGGAAACTGAGGAGGCTTAAAATAATAACAGTGTGAAACCATCCCCATATGAACGAGAGGAAAACATAGCAACTAGGGCACCATTTTCTAATAAAACTAAGATGTGCATAAAAAACCTAGTTTATAAAAGCCCTTCGACTCAAATAATTAGGGCACAACTTAACCCTACTCGAAACCAACAAGTCGATACGCAAAAGAACTAGTAGATAAAGCAACGGATCAAAGAATACCACAAAACCATGTAGCAGATGATTGACACCCTCAAAAACCTAGGGCACCACAATACGGGCATGAAGAAAACATGAAAACAACCATGGAAAAATAAACAAACAAGAAAAATGAAAAACAATAAAAGAAAAAATGAACCAAAGACAAGGAAAACAAAGCAGAAAAAAGAGAAGAAAAGTAAAGCAAACAACAAGGATTCGAATGAAAAATGAAAAGCTACAAACCCACATGAAGAACAATAGACCAAACAAAACACAATGAACATAAAATGAAGAAGAGAAACCCTACCTCCAAACACAACAACAAGCTGGCCCTTGATACAAATCCATGCACAAATGCCACACCTTTGATTGAATCGTGCTCCCAAATGCTCCACCGCAGCTCTGGTTTGATTTTACTCTTTAAACAGTGATAATAACCAGTGAAGAATTAACCTTAATTAAGGTTAAAATCAAATTCCATACATTTGAGGTATGCACAATTAATGTCATTAATGTGGCAGCTCGGATGGGATCGCGGTGGGAATAGGCACAAGACTATTGTGCGACCGAAGTAAAATTAGAAAACAATAAGAAAGGTGTGACTAGAAATAGAGTGGAAATTAATTTGCAAACTTTGTCCCAGTTTCGACTTTGGTTCCAATTTCGATTCCGATTCCGCCAACAAAGAAGCAAAGGAGAGAAAGAACCAAAAGAAAAACATCGAGATCGAAACAAGAAAAACAACATCAATCTCAAGTCCAAACAAAAAACCAAAAAGGCATAGGTGGAGGCGGGATGGAAAAAAACATGAGACAATATATAAATCTTGGATTTAATATCCATTTTGGCTTCGGCTCCATTAGAAAGAAAACAAGACAAACCCAAGAGATAAACAAAAAGAAAAGTGGGACCGGGATCAGAATGGAATCCTCAAAACAAGTTTCAAATTAGATTTTGTTTCAGTTCCGGTTCCGACAGAATAAGGAAAACAAAGTGTTGGAAGAAATAAAAGCTCCAAACTTTGTTGAAAAACAACCAAGGAAAAAAGAAAGAAAGGGGGACCCATTTTGACCAAGGCAAAAAGATGGGGTGGTTATACAAGGCATAACACAACTGAATTTCAATGTCACATTATTACATATTTTTTTAAAGATGAATAGTTGTAGAACAAGTAAACTCCTATTTTGTATAAATAACATATGTCAGTGTGTCACTTTACATAGACACAATTTAATAATTTATTCCAAGTTGTTGCTCGTTACAATGGATTAAAAATTGATTCCAATTTCCAAGCTTCCGCTGCTAACAACTTACTACAAATGTAACTCTAAAAATAAATACATGATTCCAAGCTTCTACTGGTGACAACGTAATACAAATGTGGCTCTGAAAATAAATGCATAATTCCAATCTTCTACTGGTGGATTTTCCAATCATGCTGGGGTGAAGGGGGTTCTAATCATTCTGGGGAAATGGGAGTTGTGAAGATACAAAATTTACTTATCCCCTTTAAGAACTAGAGTCATGCAGAAGATGTAATACAAATGTCTCTTTGAAAATAAATGCATGGGACTTTCCAAGCCAACCATGTTGGGGAATAGGGAGTTGTTAAGATACAAGAGGAGTAGAAAATCTGCTCACATCTTTTGCATGCAGCTTCCATGCACTGGTATAGCACTTACCTCCATCGGAGCTCCTCATCCTGGTTCAAAACCTATCTGAGAAGTCAAGTTAACCAAATCAACTTCTTTCCAATTCCACCCATTCTGAACTTGAAGGAAATTTGTCTTTTACTGATTACTCTGTAACTACATAACTATAGGCATGATAATTTACAATATTCCCAATAATACTGCATCATCTTCTTCATGAATCCTTATTAATCCTAGAAAATGAAAACCCTTATGACACTATCCACTATCCCTATTTATGGGCCACCAGTGCCACTACCAGCCTAGGTATAATGATAATCATGATTCATGTATAATTAAAATATTTAATTTGATTAATGTCTGGCTACATGCCAACTATACCTAAAGTTGACAAGCTATCAAAATCACCAATACCAAAAATGTGGATTCATAGACCCATCACCACACACCTTGTACAATCAAAAAGCGCTCAAAAGCTAAAACACAATTCATTCATAATTAAAAGGAAGCATTAATAAATACACAGATTTAGAAATATATTCTTTTATCTCTCTAATGCTAAAAATGTGGATTCATAGATCCATCACCCCACACCCTATACAATCAAAAAGAACTCAAAAGCTGAAACTACCCCCCTTTATCATTACGTGTCACAAAAGGATTCATGCATGTTGTTAAAATGCTAGAGGTTTCAGGACTTTGTACAGTTCTAACTGCATTTCCATAAATAAATTTTGAAATTCAGCACATTCTTCTTCTTCTTCTAAAACAAAATTCACCCTGTTGTACTTGACATCCATCACCCCACACCCTATACAATCAAAAATCACTCAAAAGTTGAAACTACCCCCCCTTATCATTATGTGTCACAAAAGGATTCATGCATGTTGTTAAACCACTAGAGGTTTCAGGACTCTATATAGTTCGAACTAAATTATGAAATTCAGTGCGTTTCTTCTTCTTCTAAAACGAAAATCACCCTGTTGTACTCGACATAGTTGGTTTTCTATTTCCACGCCACTGAACACAGCTGGGAAATGATGTCGAGTTTCTCTTCTTCACAACAATTCAAATCTGGTTGCATGACAACCACAAGTTCATCTTCCCATTCCTTGATATTGCCAAGAAGTACCATTTTGAGGAAACTCTGAGTCTGGAGTTGAAAATGCTACCACCTTTCCTCGTATGTAGGCTCACTTAACTTCATCGGTAGGAAGTGACCATTTATTTGCCAAGAAAAAAGTGCCAATCTGCTACTAAAGATTACGTTAAACCTCAAGTTGGCATTTGAAAGCATTTGAGAAGACATCCCTTAATGGCACCATACAATTCATTAAATGAGATGACACTTCGAAAGTTGTGCATCCCGCCCAGGTTTCCTCATCGTTGAGAAATAGAAATCTTTAACCATTTGTACGGTAATAAAATCTCAACCATTGATTTCGAGGAATCTAATGGTTCTAGTGTTATTCCATAGGTTTCAATTCGCAAGTCTAGTGCTTTAGAGATTCACTTCTGGAATGCAACTACAGTCGTCCATCAAACATTCATCGAACGGTCCCTATGATTTTTTATTGGCATATTTGTTTATTTCGCCACTGAATTTTTTTATTAGATTGAGATTTTGTTTAATTCGCCAATGAAAATATATTGTTTTCTTTGAAAAAGGGTTTTAATCTCGAACAATTTTTTTTCTATCTTGAAAACAAGATTAATTCGCCAAAGGAAAAAAAAATCTGGTTTGAAAAATGGTTTTAATTGCCAATGAAAAATATTTTATTCGATTAAAAAAAATTGTAATTCACCACGATTTTCCATAGACTTCTAGGTATTATAAAAGATTCGCCAATTGGGATTTTTTTTCCTGAAAAATGAAAAAATTCACCAATAAAATTAATATTTTTTATCGGGAAGTATTCAGGATTAGCCAGGATTTTACAACTTCACCAAGGGGGGGGGGGGTTCTTAAATTTTTCCCTACTTTATTTAGTGTTGTAATTTTTTTTACACATTCACATTAATTTTAGGACCCTTCTTAATAAAATGGACTTAATGGTGCCATATTTTTGGTGTTGTAAAGTGTATCTTTACACTCACACTAATCTAGGGTTTTATTAATTAATTAAGGTTAATTGGCCCCTTTAATTCAAATCCAAGCCTAATTAATTACAAATTATGAGGGACAAAGCCTGACATTCATAAATTATATTACACAACAATTATTTTTTGAAGGTGTGTGTCCTAGGTTAGTGACCTAGGACTCATTCGCCACCTAGTGAATGGGTCCTCACTAGGTCCTAGGACCCTATTTTCACATGACATTACAAATTGTTCGAAGTGTGTCCTAGATAAGTGAGCTACGACCCATTCAATACATGGCGAATGGATCCTCACTTAGACATAAGACCCTCCCTTGGGATATGTTTTTGGTGGTATTTTAATAATTTGAAATCCTAGATCTGATGTTGGTTTGTGTTATTTGAATTTCGGGAATTAAGAATAAGTTATGTATAAATACAAGGTTATTTCACTATGTTTCATCTAAGAATTTTTATGCAAGCATCCTAATAGCATACAAATTAGGTCTTTTGAGTCATCATTTTTTTATAATTTGCACTTGCATTCCACATTGCATTTACAGAAATTGAAGTTGAATCTTGTTGTTACAAACTGAATCTGAAAACCATTGCAAAAAACTTGAAAATTTGAAAAAAATAGTTTCAAAAACCTATTTGGGACCCATTTTCCATAGAGTGAATGAGTCCCTGATCAGGCCTTAATTTGCATTTCTAGAAATTAAAATCTTCATTTTCATGCTTCTGTTTGCTGCTTTCATATTTCTATTTTAGTTTTTTGAGTTTCTATTTCATTAATTTCATCATATCTAGCTTAATTTGGTACATTTAGGGCATTGTGTGATTCCAAAATTGCATTTACAAGATTTCATTTTCAGATTGTTGCATAGTGTAATAAGCAAATTACCTTGATTAGAATCTAAAAATTGCATTTACACATTACATTATAAGTCATTACATTGCATTTTTATCCTCTTTCCATTTTGGGTTTGTACACCAAGCTTGTGAAACTTGTATGATCTTTACAACTTGGTGTCCTATTAGCAATACTATTGTGAGACGTATTTTGAGACTCATATCATCCCACGATAAGCCATTCATCATGGATCTTGGGTTTTCTAACTCTCTTTCTAATAGTGCTGATAATCAACCCTTTATGGATCATAGCATGCATACCTCATTTCCCATGACCTCCTTACCTACAATTAATATGCATGATTTTAACAACACCATCCCTACCATGACTAGTTGTACTCAAGCTTTGGGGTATACCCAAATCCAAGGTGTAACTTCAATTCCTCCTTTTACAATACCCATTTCCATAACTACATACACTAGTACTCAAGTTACCACAACCATTCAACCTACTAGCAATGTCAAGATTGCCTTCGGTATTTCCACAAGGAATTCTTCTAAATTTTGCATTCAAATACAATATCTCCTCAACAATCCTCCCTCACAGATTTACAATTCACTTTCCCTTCGCATACATACACCAATCCACCTTACTCCCCTCCACCTTACAACAAAAAACATGATGTCATCATTAACACACTTTTACAAAGCATGTCATGCCTTCAACAACAAGTCGCAACCCTAAATCAACACAACAATGGTCAACCTTCACAATACATTGAAACCAACCTGTTATCCTTGGAGATATTGAGAACACAAATGCCACAAGGTATAGAAGTTCCTAGATTTGAGAAATATGGTGGGAAAGGAGATCTTGTTAGCCATGTTTCCGCTTATACATCCCAATGTAGTGATTTCATATTTGAAGATAAGCTCTTGGCTAAACTATTTATGAGATCCTTGAAGGATACTGCTTTAGAGTGGTTTTCCTCTTTACTGAATAATTCAATTTGCTCATTCAATGAGCTTATTTGTAACAACCCCGTTGTTCTTCATAGTAAAATTTCTAATGTTTTCACCTTAAGTGATCTAAACATGATGCCAAGACATAGCAACAAAAAAATTTCTTCCAATAATGTAAAATTACATTCTTAATTGAAATAACACAAATTCCAATTTTTCATTACATTCCAAAGTAATTATATAAATCTTCCAAAACAAAGATATCATATTGAACAAATATGTCATACAATATTCCATAGAGATTCCATTCTAATATAATAGTTTCACAACTTACAATATTCCAAGAATATACACTATTACAGCCACAGCTCCACCGAACTTCATAGCATAAGATATAGATGGTCTAGGAATTTGACTTTCAAAAGCTCGGTATTTTTTCATCTACTAAGGAGAAGAAGCATCACTCAAGCACTTTTTTTCCAACCACGAACTCATATGTGGTCCCCCACACATCTATCAATGATAGATGGCCCTTCCATTTGAAAAATTTATTGGTTGAGTAACCCTGTATGATATACCACTCTGAGCTTAGTTTTGTGTCCTACATGACTAGGATTTATAACCTACACTAGGTAACCCTCATGCATTTAAATGAACACAGTGAACTGAAAATGGAGTCTCAACATTCACACTTCTTCAGTGGAGTCTTCAGACATCTTCACTACTTTGGCCAAAGTGTTCTCACTCAGTATAATCAAGGGATGGTCTACAATTCACCTACACTATGGAAAGCTCATTTTTACTTAACACCATTATATATATGCTTAGGAAATCCCTCTCCATGGGAAAGCTACTCCCCAGGATAACCTATCTCTTTAACACAACCTAAGGAAACACAACTCATAAATCAAAGTCCTAGTTCCCTCCCTTCACTAGATAACATTCCCAAGAGTAACCTACTAGCCATCTAGCATAATTAAATATCTAGTCATGAGTGTTCCTTAAGCTTTTCTATGTTTGATCATATCTAGCATAATAAAAATACCTATGACAAAAAATCTCTCTTACCCATGTCTAATCATATCTTGTATAAGAATAATACCTATGAAAAACATCTATCCTATCATGGAGTAAATATAAACACAAAGCATGACCTCAATCAAAGAGTTGTCATATCAATAGAGGACTCCATTCGAGAGTATCACCTCTTTGACTAAAAGGGGTTAAAACTATGAATAATACTTATGCTTCCCATGTTTATTCATATCTAGTATGTAATACTTATGATAAACATAATCCTCCTATTATGGATTAATTACAAACAATGCACAAACAAAGTAAATAGTTTCCACTTTTCTTTCAAAGAAAACAATACTTTCCTCTATATGCAAAACAACACAACTAGTTTAATCAACCAAGACATAGCTAATTCAAAAATAGAATAAACAAAAGTAGAATATCCTCATGCCTGTGATAAGCTTTCCAATTGACTAGCTGTGAACATAACACTTCTAGAACAAAAACTATCTTAATATTGATCATCCAACAAAGTGTCACAACCCTTAACTCTCAAGTTGGTAAATGATTCTTCTCAAAAGATAATAAACTCACTCTAATACTTAAGGATTCTCCACATATACTTGGCAGAATATAATTAAAATGAAAAACTTTCTCAAAAATATTGCACAAAAGAGTTTGTAAACTTGTGTAAAGAAGGCATCCCAAATAGATGAACTCATTCGTCTATTGTGGGTGATCACAAGGCCTATAGATTAGGCATGATATTTGATAGAAAAATGCATACATAGCAACACATTTAACTTAGCCAAAAAGTGGTGAATTTGCAAGCATGGACTCAACTTAAGCAACTATAGATTGACTCTTAGGTTTGAAAGCAAATAGAAACCAATTCAAATCTGCATATGCTAGAATTCGATTTGCACCTCCAAATAGACATCTATAGTTAAGAGGATTCAAAGGTGGCACCAATATTATAATTATTCATTTCAGAGATGGCACAAATTCCTTCATGATAGAGATAGTAAAAAAAAAGTCAATGATATTTAAGCTTGTAACGACCAAGTCAAAGGATGAGTCGATTTCTTCATTTAATCGGCTTGGCATAGTCATTGAAATGTTTCCAAGCTTTTACAGCTATTGATCATTGCAATACATCATGATAATTTTTTTTACTAAGTCCATAGTTTCCTCGTAAACAAGCATCAAAATTTTCTCATCATTGAATTAATGATTGTGTTTCCTAGATTTACGAAACTCTTTTAGTGTGACAGAAAGAGCACAAAATGTGGCCCAAAGAATACATTCATAACTATTATAAAATAATTCTCCAAGTCATTCATGGTAATCAACTTTAAAACCATATAAATAGCATTAAAAATCAGTTGCTATTCATTTCATAAGATAGTCTATCCTAGAGCAATTAACATTTAAACATATATGTATTTATATTCACAATTAATACATACATATATATATTATCCCACATATATATATATGTATGTATACATATATATGTAAATGCTAATATATTTCCACATTTATCATATGCTTCATAAAGCATGTATATATAATCGATATACAAAAGAATACATCTAAATAGCAATCACATTGTTACATTAATATATTGGTTATGTATACACATATATATACCTCTATGTACATGTATGGGTATGTCCATTTTCCATCATACACGTATATGGATACATATATATATATGAATATATATGTATATACATTATATACATATATATGTACACATTTGATTCTCACACCAAACATATTTAATATGCTACACACACACACACATATATGTATATATATATATATATATATATATCATATTACCCTTTCTTATCCTATTCTCGTCAATACATACATTTCTTAAGTATATATACATATATTCACATATATATAATTGATCCCCCATATTAGTATGATTGTAAGTATTTATACTTATAGATACATGCATATGATTATGCTCTAACACATGGATAAATGTATATATATACTCATATACATGCATACTTTTGATGTAGATATGTATTGACGGAAAGCTCAAAGACACATAACATTATAATAACATTTATATACATATAAGCATGTCTATACATATGTCATCACACTCATATGGACATCTCATTATATCCATCATACATGTATGTTGACATATTCATATATGCATATTTCCAAACACTCATTCAACAACACAAACAAGCACAATAGGACAAGGACCCACAAGCTCAAACATATAAACATCCTCCAAGCATACATTCAGTAGTAAACAAGACCCTTATTAATGCAAACACATTATGCTAAGGATGAGTTACCTATTTCCCACATGATAACCCAACTCAATTATTCTACTATGGTGTGTGTAAGCTCAAATAGGTTACTTTATTGGTTAACCAACCAAGACATTCTCCTAAGTGATACTTCCCCTCTTCCTGGAGGAATGAACATGTACCTACATACACATTCTCAAAACATGTCCAAGGTAGTCAGCTATTCAACAAAATATGATTTACACATAATACATCTCCATAGTTAGAATATCAATTAAATATTCATCTAATGCATCACTTCATTTTTTCTACACATGATTTATCCATCCATTGAATTCAAATTACATTCACATTTTACTGTACATAGTAATAGTAAATAGTAATTACACAATTTTGGGTGTAACATTATTGATGCCTTTTACAACCACTTCCACATTCACATGGGTCCTCATATGACCCTTTCTCATTTAATGACATGTAAACAAAAGGATGATGAGAAAGTGATTGATTTCATAGCATGATATCAAATGCTTTATTCATAAATAAACATTAAGATTCCTGATGTTGACCTTCAACGAATGTTTATTGTCAATTTACAAAATAAAATTCAAACCAAGCTCGAGATGTTGAAATTTCCATCCTTCACACAATTATGTACAACCCTTCATGATTATCAAAATACGGCTTACGATCGTGATGTGAAAAATCCCCCTAGTCATCCTAAAATGTTTAAATCTGCAAATCAAGATAGTTACCAACCTTTCAAAAAATAGAATAGGGGCTTTTTACAACTTAATTCCCCTCAACCAAATCAACAAGTTGATAACCATGTGGCTGCTATAAAGATGAAAAATCCTTTTTCCTTAGGGATATGAATAGAAAATTTACCCCTTTACCCAACACCCTTCATAATATCATGTTGCAGCTCATAGAAAAGATTATGCTTTCCTTACCTCTTGTTAGAGCTCTTGATCCTAATAAACCATTTCTCGTAGGCTTTAGACCAAATTATTATTGCCATTATCATTGACAAAATGAACATGATACGAAATATTGTAAGCATCTTAAACATCTTGTGCAAGACCTCATTGATAATAATCAATTTCTAATTGGAGGTGTGAATGATCAAGGTAATAAGTCAATAGCTCCTCCTAACCAAAACTTATAAATATTTACAAACCTCATGCTAAAACACACTATTTCATTTGTCAAAGCTAGTGAAATAAAGAATGATGTGATGAATGTTGACATGGATGCCAAAAACATAAAAGTTCAAAATGTGGATGAACCAACTAAAGTAGTGACATTTATTGAGACTAAACCTCATAAGGGCTCAACCGAGATGCCTCTTTATATTGCTTTCTCACAAAAAGAAATACTTAAACATGCACCCAATGGTCCTTTTTACATAGCTGGAAGAGTCAATGACAAACCTACTAATGGGATGGTAATTGATCCTTTCTTTGTAGAGAATGTGATTATTGAAGAATTCCTATTTTTGCATAAAATCTATCAAGATACATATGATAAACCAAAAGCATGGATCAAAATACATAATGATTTTTCTTGTCCTACGATGGGATCGATAAATCTCCCTTTAAAATTTGGACCTAAAACATTAAATGTCTCATTCACCATCATCCCATCATCATGTTGGAAAAACAAGGATAGACAACTAAGAGGGGGCGATAAATCAGTTGTCACAGATTATTCAAACTTATTAAACCTTACTCAAATTATTCTCAGATCTGATGAAAGAACATTAAGCATAAACAATCACCACATCAAAAACACAAAGAACACCAAGATTTTATAAGTGGAAACCTTGTTAGGGGAAATACCATGGTGGATGTCAATCCACAATATTATAACCTGTTAAAAGTATAGAGATGAATAATGAGAATGCACATGCATTCAGGCACACTGCCTAGAGCTCACCGCTCAAAGAAGACACACTATATTATAGATACATTCAGATTAAAACCATTTGAAGGATCTAAACTGAGAAATTAGCTTCTGCAAAACCCTGATTACAATTCTGGTTAAGCACAAAAACACTTCTTTTGGAATTACATCAACAACTTTGCTGTCCAAAAATAAAATAATAGATTAATACAAAATGGCTGGCCCAATTCATGAACAAAACTCAATGCACACCAATCGAAGTCGGTCACAACATAATGAAGACCTAAAACAACATCCTCAAAGATGCAAAACATTTAAAAATTAATCCACAAGGATCCCCAACACGCTACAACCATCAAATCGGCCAAGAACATGAAAACTCAAACATGCAAAGGAAAAATCTCCAATCACGAGCACACCGATCAACGTGGACATGCAACAAAGATAGAGCACAATATAGAAACATCAACAAAAATCACATGAGGATACATAACAACTCCAATTACTAGATTCACATTCTCTTCTTCCAGAAACACCAGCTATGGTAACAAAATAATTGTAGGAACACAAAAACTCACAACTTGCTCAAATCTTGATGCACACCTCTAATAATTCTGATAGATACATTAGATAGGCTCATTAACAAACCCTTTAATCTGAAACTTATGAATATCAACATACAGAACTTTCCAACACTTTGAATTCATAGCTTCATAGATAGCCTTCAACATATTTATTATACTTTTATCAATATCCTCGACATATACAGCCTTCAAGACACTAATGCTAATAGTGTTGACATCAATTACAACCACATATCAACAAGTCAACCACAACATCCAACAATCTCCCCCTTTGGTGTTGATGGAAACACATGTTGTAAAAAATACACCATCAACACAACTAACTCTTCTTCCAACAATCTCCCCTTTACACATTTCTCTTCTCATACTGTTCTTCTCCCCCTTAATGTTAGCTCTTCCATTGTTTTTCACATTACTCTTCTCCCCCTTTGAAATAAATTGAAAAGGTACACATGCTCTGAATCACATATTTGAATCATCCGACTACTCCCGCTGAGTAGAAACCACCACAACATCAATCCGGATCAAGATATGACTATGCATCTTAGTTTTGATTAGGAGGGGTAATCACCCCTAACTTCCTTCTGAGATACTCAAAATTATCCTTAGGAAAAGGTTTAGTAAAGATGTATGCAATCTATTCTTTAGTAGACACATACTCCAGTTTGACTTCTTTGTCACTCACTTCGTCTCTCAAAAAGTGATATTTGATATATATATGCTTTGTCTTTGAATGCAGCACTAAATTATTAGAAATTTTTATTGCACTTGAATTATCACAAAATATAGCAATAGGCTCATCATACTCAATTCTAATATCTCTCAGCATCTGCTTCATCCATATTACTTGAGTACAATTGTTTGCAGCAACAATATATTTTGCCTCAGCAGTAGATAAGGAAATGGAATTCTACTTTTTACTTAACCAAGACACCAACTTCTTCCCCAAGAAGAAGGCACCACCACTAGTAATTTTCATGTCATCCACATCACCTACCCAATCTGCATCAATAAAGGCACTCAAAGTAAGATCATCATCTTTAGGATACCAAAGGCCAATATCAACTATGCCTTTGAAGTATCTGAAAAAATTTCTTTACAGCAGTCACATGGGATTCCTTTGGATCAGCTTGATATCTAGCAACCATACATACCAGATTCATGATGTCAAGTCAGGTTTGAGTCAAATAAAGTAATCCACTAATCATTGACTTGTATCTTATTTGATTTTCCTTAGGAGAATCATCATTTTGTGTTAACTTGCATTCAGTTGCCATGGGTGTACTAACGGGCTTTGAGTCTTCCATGCCAAACTTTTTCAGTAGCTCTCTTACATATTTGGACCGAGATATATAAATTCTATTGTCTAACTGAGTGATTTACAATCCCAAAAAGAGCTTCATCTCTCTGATCATAGACATTTCAAATTCACTCTTCATTTCATCAACAAACTTCATACACAAATCATCATCACCTCCAAAAATGATGTCATCAATAAAGACTTCAATAATCAATTCTTTATCATGATCCATTTTAAAATATAGATTACTATTAGTAGTACCTTTATTGAATCCAAGCTTCAACAAGTATTTATCCAATCTTGCATACCAGGCTCTAGGGGCTTGCTTGAGTCCATACAATGCTTTCTTCAATCGGAAAACCATATCTCCCTTATCAGTCATTTTAAATCCATCTGGTTGCTCAACATATACTTCTTCTTCTAGCTCACCATTCAGAAATGTTGACTTTACATCCATTTGATAGACTTTGTAGTTCTTAAAAGTAGCATAAGCAATAAACAATCTTACAACTTCAATTCTAGCAACTGGGGCAAAGGTTTCTTCAAAATCAATACATTCCATCTACGAGTACCCTTTACATACCAGTCTTTCTTTATTCCTGACCACTTCACCTTATTCATTCATCTTATTCTGAAAGACCCATTTAGTTCCAATCACATTTTTGTTCTGAGGTCTAGGAACAAGAATCCATGTATCATTTTTCTCTATCTGCATCAATTCTTCCTTCATTGCTTCCATCCAATGTTCATCTTTACATGCTTCATTGACATTGTTGGGCTTAATCTTAGAAATCAGACAATACTCTTCTGAAAATTTTCTTCTAGTCTGCACACCTTTGTTCTTATCTCCTATAATCTGATCTTCAAAATGATTTAGCTTTACATACCTTGGAACTTTAGGATTCTCTCAAAATTTTGGTTCTTTTGTTCTCTCTTCTACACTTCCACTAGCCTCTCCTTCTTGATTCTCTTGATTCACCATAATGATTTGGACTTGATTCTGTGTCTGAGAATTTTTTCTTTTATCAATACTATCAAGTTGGTCATCTAAATCATATCCATAGTATCTAGATGATCTAGCAGTGTCTTCATCAACTCTAACATTTGCACTTCCAACCATTTTCCTCAATCTTCTATTATAGCATCGGTAGGCCTTGCTTTTAGTAAAATAATCCAAAAATTTTCCTTCATCACTCCTAGCATCAAACTTTCCTATATCTTCATCTCTCTTGATGTAACATCTACTTCCAAATATTTTTAAATACTTGACAGTAGGATTATAACCAAACCAGAGCTCAAAAGGAGTTTTACCAGAATTACCATTGACATTTACCCGATTAAGAGTATACACAACAGTGCTTACAACTTCTCTCTAATGATTATTAGGTACATTACCTTCCAACATCATAGATCTAGAAGCATTTAGAATTGTTATGTTATTTCTCTCTACAACTCCGTTCTATTGAGGAGTCTATGGAGTAGATAATTATGTTTTGATTCCATGCTCTTCATATAAAGAATTGAACTCCCAAGAAGTGAACTCACCACCTCTATCTAACCTTAAGAATTTAATCTTCAAACCTATCTCATTCTCGGCCATAGCTTTGAAAATTTTGAACTTATCTAATGCTTCATGTTTTTCTCTCAAAAAATCAACCCATATCATCCTAGAGTAATCACCAATAAGCAACATAAAGTACCTTTCTCCTTGTAGACTTCTGATTTTGGAGGGACCACACAGATCAATATGCACTAGCTCTAGTATTCCATTAGAATGATGTTGTTTGCTCTGAAAAGAAACTCTAGTCTGCTTTCCCATCTGACATTCCTTGCATATGGTGTTAGTAGGCTTCACTAGCTTAGGAAGATCTTTTACTGCTTGAGTGGAGCTTATCTTGACAATGTTATCAAAATTCACATGACACAACCTGCTATGCCATAACCAGCTTTCATCAACTTGAGAAATTAAACAACTTTCACTAGCAACACTCAAGTGAAAACTATTACCTCTTATCTTTGTACCTAAAGCAATTATATTTCCAGAACTTCCCAGTATCCTACACTTTCTATCTTTGAACTAAAGATTGTATCCTTTGTCGACCATCTATCCAACACTCAACATATTATGCTTCAAGCCTTCTACATAAAGGACATCATCAATATTATGTTTACCACCAATATAAATATTTCCTTTGTCATAAATCACACCAACATTGTTATCTCCAAATCTTACAACACCACCGTCGTATTTCTCCAAGCTTACAAACTTTCTTTTGTCACTAGTCATATGATGTGAGCATTCATTGTCAATCATCCACTCATCCTTTTCTTCAATTCTGGCTGCAAGAGATTTCTCAACATTCTTATTACTAGCAGATTTAGTGGACACCAGACCATTTTCCTTGATAGAAATTAATACCCATCCATCCTCATTTCCATTTCCATTTTCTTTATCAAATTCTTCATCAGTAACACCTTCTTCAACATAATAACATTTCTTTTCAAATCTAGGCTTGTCTAGTTTGGACCTAGGAACTCTTTCAGGACATCTTTATGCAAAATGACCTATCTTATTGCAAGAGAAACATTTAATAGGAAACTTTCCTTTGTACTTACCTTCTCCTCTGGCTTCTCTTTCCATAATCAGTGCTTCCATCTCTTCTACCTCTCTTTCTTCATCTTCAATCTATTTCATTTCATCTTCATAATTGAATGTCTTTCTAGAACTTTCTTATAGGGGCAAGATGACACAATGGCAACAGATCGTGTCATGTCAAATGAGGAGTACACAACGGTTGAAGCGAAACATCAAGTATTCAAATTTTGACTTAACTTATGAAAAAATGATTTGAGGGCATTTTGTGATATGTCCATCTTTTTTCATAGTATTATTAAAATTTATAATGTATTATCCAATCTTGACATAAATTAATGCATGTTGTTAATTATTTTAGATGGAGATTGGAGCAAATGTAGAGCCTGAGCATTCAACTAGAAAAAGAGGAAGATATGTACGTGGACGTGGACCTAAAACTGTTAAACCATGTAGATGACAGTGGGTGTTCAAGGATATGACAATGGATCTTGTAGACACAACAAATGACTGCACTTAACAAGAGGTTGGTCAGGACTATAGTACATGGGATGAATACTTTGAGAAAATATATGACTAAAGTGAGGTTTTGTGTTGGATAGTATATTCATTGAAATGATATAATTGGTGTAGTAAACATTATTTAATATGTTGTGTATTATAGGGGCGAGACAAGGCCATGGCAATAGATCGTGTCATATCAAATGAGGACAAAATACATGAAGCGGGACATCACGTATTCAAATTTTGACTTAACTTAAGAAAAAATGATCTGATCACATTTTGTGATACGTCCATCTTTTTTCAGAGTATTATTGAAATTTATAATGTATTATCCAACTTGACATAAATTAATGCATGTTGTTGATTGTTTTAGATGGAGATTGGAGCAAATGCAGAGCCTGAGCATTCAATTAGCAAAAGAAGAAGATATGTACGTGGATGTGGACCTAAAACTGTTAAATCATGTAAATGATAGTGAGTGGAAGAGGATATGACAATGGATCTTCCAGACACAACAAATGATTGCACTAAACAAGAGGTTGGTCAAGATTATAGTACATGGGATGAATACTTTGAGAAAATTGTTGTTTATGGATGTTTTGTATGTCGTGGAAAGAAACAATTCAAACAAGCAATTATACAAAGACATTACATATATGATGAGCTTCCAGTCAGTAGTATGCCTCCTACAATTGATTCAAATCCAATAGGAATTGTGGTAAGGAATTTTCCAATTTGATATAAATAACATGTATACTAATTCATTTAAACATTGTTTTATATTATTTAAAAAACTATTTTTTTTCTCAATGGATACTTGCAGGATAAATTTCTTGGTTTAAAGTTTCCTCGATCACCGACTTCTAGCCTAGAGGGCAATGATAATTTATCAAATGATACATCTAAAAAAAATATGTGCCAATATACCAGCTCGGAAGATGAGGAATTGATGAAAACAAGTCACAAAACAAGAACTAGTTTAAAGATGCATAATTTTCTTAAAGACAGGGGGAAGGTGGACTACATACCCTATGAGAATGAATGTGATGGAGATGATGACTTGACCCTAAGTTTGAGATCAATTTACAAAGAGACATTTGATCGCCGACTATATTGTGTTTGGCCTAGTGATAAAAAACTACCTAGAGTGTACGAGGTGTTTCAATTTTGGGGATACAGCTACATGATACGACCCTCCAATATTCATGGAGCGAATCTAGGCCTCTTTATTTTCCAAAATATACATGTGGGATCTAAACATAGAAACAATTCAGAACAAATCACTAGGAGATTAATTCCATATTATGGTCCATCATGTTACAGTGCTGAATGGAGAAGGCTAGCATAATATAAGCCTAGCATGTTAGCATATGGTCTAGATTTGAATATGTATACACATCGTCTCCAATTGGAAAGTGGAAAATATATTAATAGATGGGCAAGCATACACACACAAAAATATTGCAGGATTTATTAATAGTAGTAAGGGAAGGGACCCTAATGTAAGACTGAATTGTCAATCTGATGAGGTTATAAATGATAAAGATGGAGATATGGAAAGAGAGGTTGATATATTGATAATGGTTGAGTCTATTAAGGACCTTACCATTGGGGATGAGTTATTGATTGATTACCCCTTCTTAAAATGCACTCCTACGCGAAAGAAAAGGCAAGAACAAGGTCTCCCTAAGGATGTTCCTAAGGATTGAAAACCAAAGAATAATACATGAGTGTGGACTAATGTTTTATAAACTATGTTGTCAAAATTATGTTTTATTTAAATTATTGTATAAAAAAGGTAGTCTATAAGATAATATTCCATTATTCAATTGATGTATATATGTTCATACAATTTTTATTTTTATTTTTTAAGCCATATTTGATTATATTTCTTTGAAATTGATACATTTATGATTTATCCAATTATTGCCAAACATTAAATAATGCTTGTGTTTTTTGATAGGTAGAAGATGTTGATGAAACACATACTAATACCCATGATCCAACTGGGTTATTAAGATTTGGACGGGATGATCCAAACCATCCTTTCAACCATACTAGGGCGAAAAGAGAAAGTTTGAAGAGATTACTACCACTTGAGAAATTTGAAGAGATGATGAGATCTACATACACTGATGAGATGCCACCTAGCCTTAATCATGTTAATCATGATAGTGAAAATGTAGTGCATGAAGAAGGATTGAATGAAATTCTAGCAAGTTTCTTTGGGGATGGAAACAATGATGATAATAATGATCATATGGCTGACAACAATGATGATAGTAGGGGTAATTACCACCAACCTAATGTTGATGATAACAACCTAAAAGATCCATCAAGCAAGCAACAAAGACACCCATGTTCAAATCAGGTGCAAGTAGAACCTCACAACTGGCATGCACATTAATATTATTAGAAATCAAGTCACTATTTGATTGGTCAGACAAAGGATTCACTACCCTATTAAAGTTATTTGAAATCTATTTCTTACTTTCCATTGTCAATTGGTGTACACAATTCGTAAACATTTTTCGACTTCGTTTATGTTTCTTTAAGGGGATTTTAAAACCATATATTGTATATAAATAGTCCTAGTATAGATTGACATATCAAACATGTTCATCATAAGTCAAACATTCAATTGATTTAATCTTTGGCAATCTTATAGGGCACTAAAAACTAAAATATTCCCTAAAGAGAATGTGTTTCCATCAACTTGTAGAGAGGCACGTCTATTTTTGGTTGAGTTGGGGATTGAATATAAGAAAATTCATTCATGTAAAAATGATTGCATTTTATATAGAGATGAATATTAGAACAAGGTAGAATGCCCTGTATGCAAAGAGAAGAGATATCATACAGATGTACAAGGTCCTATAGTTCCAAAGAAGGTTCTACGTCACATGCCAATTATACCTAGACTTCAACGAATGTTTCATTTCAAGTCACTTGAACAATTGATGGACTGGCATGCAAATAACATAAGTAAAGATGTATTCATTGGAATTCTAGCCGACTCCAAAGCAATGAAACACATAGAGGAAAAATGGCCAAGAAAATTCAAAGATGAACCCCATAGTATCAGGTTTGGTCTTGCAATTGATGGAGTGTGCCCATTCTCTTTCCTGGGCTCAAATTATAGTGTTTGGCTATTCGGATTGATAGTATACAATATTATCCCATGGATTATTGTTAGAAAGGAGCACCTTATGTTGAATCTCATTGTTTCAGGAAAACATCAAGTTAAAAATATGGATTTTTATCTTGCACTTTTAATTGATGAGATGCAACTACTATGGAAAGGCATAAGAATGTATGGCATACCACATCCTCCATTAAATAGGTCCTTCATGTTGTATGGTGTGATATGTTGGACTATTCATGATTTCCCAGGACTTGGTGTTTGTTCTAGTAAGATAAAATATTTACGTATTTACACTCATAATTTAATTTCATCCCAACTTGCATACTTAGTTTTATACTATTCTTTTGATGTTATTAACATTACTTGTTGAATTCCAGGGCTTCAAACAAAGGGGATATTTGCATGTCCAAGATGTGTAGAATAATTTCAAGGGTTGTATTCTAAAGATCTACACAAATTTATTTACGCAAATAATAGGGTTTTTCTACCACTAGATCATAGGTTTAGAAATCACCTCAAGAATCAATTTGATGGAAAAGTTGAAAATAGAGGCCCTCCCATTATTATGGGTCTAGGTGATTGGATTAAGAAGTATGAAGATGTTGAATTGAAAGCTTGGGAGGATTTTTTTGATTGGGGTGATTCAATTCAAGAACTAGAACAATGAAAAGGAAATCCATATTTTATGAGCTCCCTTACTGGAAGGATCTATTAATATCTCACTTATTAGATCTTATGCACATTTTCAAAAATGTCCTAGATTCTATATTTCAACATACATCAAGCAAAGAGAAGGACACCTTGTCTTCGAGGAGAGATATTGCTATTTCGCATACCAAATTTGATAGAAAAAATTTGTGTCCAACCAGGGAAAATGAAACATATGTAAAAGCTCCATGGATTTTGAAAAAAAAAAGAGCTAGACCAACTAAAAAAACTCATCTATTCAATAAGGACACCTACCGGTTATGGGTCATCATTGGCTAAATATTTTACAGTTGATGGACATATCACAAGATTTAAAACACATGATTTCCATAATTTTATGAAGGTATTATATATCATCATTTAACATTTACTAGTAACATTGATTACGTACTAAATATATTTTGATATTTTGTTTTTGTGAGAAAAATTACTAATGACCTTTTCATAAATGTGTTTGATAGCAGATCATGCCATTGGCAATTAGGGGGGATTCTTGTCTTACAGTTGACTTAAGGAATACCATAAGTCAATCGTCAACATTTACAAGGTATGTGGTTATATGAAATGTTCATGTGTAAGAGACGTAGAGATATTATATTACATTTTATTTTTTTACTAAAGGTTCATAGTAATTTACTACTCTTATATTAGGTGGGTGACCTCCATTGAGATCCACGAATCTGAAGTGCCAAAGTGGAAGAAGGAAATTACATAAATTGTATGTGTATTTGAGAAGGAGCACCCTACAAGTTTCATGGACCTACAAGTCCATTTACATATACACCTAGTCGATGACATTGAGTTGGCGGGTGTCGTATCAACGAGGAGGATGTTTTTCTTTGAGAGGTATATAAAAACTCTTAAAAGATATGTCTGACAAAAGGCACATCTAGAGGGTTGCATGGCTGAAGGGTATGTATTGAATGAAGCATTTTTCTTCTTGTGTGAATTCCTTGGTAAGCATTTTGAAGATGGGCCATGCATCTGGGATGAAGAACGAGCATCAGATATTATTTGTAATACCCCTCCATTTTTCCTTCTGGTTGGATAGTGTGTTTTTGTGTGGGTATGTTGCTTTGATGAGTTTCTAGTTATTCAGATGTTATCTTTATTCCATGCTTTGGATTAGCATAGTGGTTATTTGAATTAAAGATGATTATGCTTTGGATTATACTAATATGTGGGAATTGTCAGTTAGTTGCATTGTATTGGTGAAGAGGACGGTATCGCATCACTCGCTTGTGAGTGCCCTACGATCTTGTGATTTCCTCTTCACGGTGTGTATTTTATGATGCTCATATTATATGTTGTTGTTTACTTGAATTACAGGTTGATAGGTACAGGACATCGACTCCACCTAGTTTCACAGGTTGGAGCATGTTCAATACCCAATGGTATTTGATTGAGAGATAGTAGCTAGGTTTTCCTGCCAAGTCGTCGCCCTAATCCTTGTATGTCGTCAGTTGTTTGTCAGGTTGTGTTGTTTTGATTATCGTGCCCTCTCTTCATTATTTAAATTCAAGTTAGAAAAGGGTAATTAAATGGCCTAATGCATTTTAAGTTGTTGGGCAATGTAATCTAGAATTATGTTGAAATATAATTTATTTATTATTAATTTAATTTAATTAATAAATAATTTAATCGTTGATTAAATCTATTTATTAATTAATTAAATTTTTGATGTTGAAAGAAGTGAATTTATTTATGTTGAATTTGGAAATAAAGAAAATGAATAAAAGTCAATTTGTGAAATTTGGAATTGAAAAATTGAAAAATGATTTAAAAGTCAAATTGGAAAATTTGAAATTCAAAAATTAAAGAAATTAGATATTTTTCTATTTTTCTGTTTTAATGAATTTATGAGGGTGGTTGTTGAAATTTTAGGGTTTTATCCTTATGTTTGGATTTTGCATCTCAATTTTTGGATTATGAAGTTTTTGGAAAATTGGAAATGGAGGAGAGGAAGAGTTGTTGCATTTTTGTGGGTTTTGGATTGTGGTTGTGAGAATATGTGGAGATGAGGTTGGGAGCTGAGCACCATTTCTGGATCCCCTCAAGCTCAAGAAATCAGGTTCTTTGTTCATTGAATTCAGTTGTTTTATTATATATAATTGTTGTTTGGAAACATTCAAGTCTATGTTTGACCTACAAATGAAACCCATGTTGAATCTTGCAGTTAAATTAAAAGGAAAATCTTTGATTGGAAATGGGATTTTCTTTGGAAAATAAAATAAAATTTAAAATGTGGTTCTTGGCTGTAAATAAATATTTCAAATTTATTTCCTCAATTATTTCTTCCATGGGGATGTTTGAATCCTAATATATATATATATATATATATATATATATATATATATATATATATATATTTGTAAACTATTTAAATTTCATCCTTGGAAGGGTGTGCTATTAATAAATTTTGAAATGGCCCAAGTTTGGGCATGGATTTCTAAAATCCGCAGGCTTTTGTATAGCAAAAAAATATTAAAAAAAATAATAATAAAAAATCTTTGTTTTTGGGGGCTGGGGGCTCACCCAAACTGCGCCCCATGGGAGATGTGTTGGGGGGAGCTGTGCCTAGCATGACCCCCACAGTCTTTCCATGAGAGGTATATAAAAACTCTTAAAAGATATGTCCGACAAAAGGCACATCTAGAGGGTTGCATGGCTGAAGGGTATGTATTGAATGAAGCATTTTTCTTCTTGTGTGAATTCCTTGGTAAGCATTTTGAAGATGGGCCATGCATCTGGGATGAAGAACGAGCATCAGATATTATTTGTAATACCCCTCCATTTTGCCTTCTGGTTGGATAGTGTGTCTTTGTGTGGGTATGTTGCTTTGATGAGTTTCTAGTTATTCAGATGTTATCTTTATTCCATGCTTTGGATTAGCATAGTGGTTATTTGAATTAAAGATGATTATGCTTTGGATTATACTAATATGTGGGAATTTTCAGTTAGTTGCATTGTATTGGTGAAGAGGACGGTATCGCATCACTCACTTGCGAGTGCCCTACGATCCTGTGATTTCCTCTTCACGGTGTGTATTTTATGATGCTCATATTATATGTTGTTGTTTACTTGAATTACAGGTTGATAGGTATAGGACATCGACTCCACCTGGTTTCACAGGTTGGAGCGTGTTCAATACCCAACGGTATTCGATTGGGAGATAGTAGCTAGGTTTTCGTGCCAAGTCATCGCCCTAGTCCTTGTATGTCGTCAGTTGTTTGTCAGGTTGTGTTGTTTTGATTATCATGCCCTCTCTTCATTATTTAAATTCAAGTTAGAAAAGGGTAATTAAATGGCCTAATGCATTTTAAGTTGTTGGGCAATGTAATCTGGAATTATGTTGAAATAGAATTTATTTATTATTAATTTAATTTAATTAATAAATAATTTAATCGTTGATTAAATCTATTTATTAATTAATTAAATTTTTGATGTTGAAAGAAGTGAATTTATTTATGTTGAATTTGGAAATAAAGAAAATGCATAAAAGTCAATTTGTGAAATTTGGAATTGAAAAATTGAAAAATGATTTAAAAGTCAAATTGGAAAGTTTGAAATTCAAAAATTAAAGAAATTAGATATTTTTCTATTTTTCTGTTTTAATGAATTTATGAGGGTGGTTGTTGAAATTTTAGGGTTTTATCCTTATGTTTGGATTTTGCATCTCAATTTTTGGATTATGAAGTTTTTGGAAAATTGGAAATGGAGGAGAGGAAGAGTTGTTGCATTTTTGTGGGTTTTGGATTGTGGTTGCGAGAATATGTGGAGATGAGGTTGGGAGCTGAGCTCCATTTCTGGATCCCCTCAAACTCAAGAAATCAGGTTCTTTGTTCATTGACTTCAGTTGTATTATTATATATAATTGTTGTTTCGAAACATTCAAGTCTATGTTTGACCTACAAATGAAACCCATGTTGAATCTTGCAGTTAAATTCAAAGGAAAATCTTTGACTGGAAATGGGATTTTCTTTGGAAAATAAAATAAAATTTAAAATGTGGTTCTTGGCTGTAAATAAATATTTCAAAATATTAATATTTCAAATTTATTTCCTCAATTATTTCTTCCATGGGGATGTTTGAATCCTATATATATATATATATATATATATATATATATATATATATGTATTGATATATATATATATATATATATATATATATATATATATATATATTTGTAAATTGTTTAAATTCAATCCTTGGAAGGGTATGCTATTAATAAATTTTGAAATGGCCCAAGTTTGGGCATGGATTTCTAAAATCCGTAGGCTTTTGTATAGCAAAAAAATATTAAAAAAAATAATAATAAAAAATCTTTGTTTTTGGGGGCTGGGGGCTCACCCAAACCGCACCCCATGGGAGACGCGTTGGGGGGAGCCGTGCCTAGCATGACCCCCACAGCCTTTCCACGACCGCTCATTGGTGGTGCGGTGGTTGTTTACACAACCGCCGCCACCATCGCCGGTGGTTGGTTGTGCTTTGCATAGCACCACCGGGGATGGTGGTCGGCTGTGTACGCAGCCACCACCACCGTGGCGATGCCCTAACCAGCAATGTCGGCTGTGCTTTGCACAGTCGGTGGAAACCTAAAACCGCTACCTCTGCTAATAAATGTGTGGCCCGAGGTAAATACGCGGCCGGCCAATCCTCTCCCTCATGCGTGCAGCCCAAGGCTGGGTGGAGGATAAAAAAATAAAAAATAAGAAAATAAAATAAATTAGTATATATAAATATTAATATTTTATATATTATTATTATAATATCAAAATATTATTTAATAATATTTTATATTATAATCTATAATATTAAAAAATTATATTTATATATATTAAGTTTTAAATAATATTTGTATATTAGAATGGTAGATTTAAAGTTAAATACGTATAAGAAATTATTGTTTTTCTAAATGGCATGATTTAAGTTTAATTGAGGGAATTAAACATTGATTTAAATTAATCGCATGATTTAATGTGGTTGTGAAAATGAAACGTTGTATTCTCAATCAAACTATTGAGTTTATTTTAGAATTAATATATCAGATAGAATATTAGATTGATGTTAAATAAGTTAATGATTTTTTCAAAGAGAGGGAGCATTTATTTATTTAAAATGTTATTTTTGAATAGTTGGAAATGCTTATTTTATTAAGAGCAATTAGGGAGTTAAATATTAGTGTTAATTTCTCCCTTATCTGAAAAGATGATTTCTTAATTCTGTTTTATCAAGGTAATGAATTACGTAATGTAATGAGGATATGGATTTAGAATATCCAAAGGTAGTTTATTTCATGTGCCTTCAGTGAATATTCGCTTCATGCTCTTGTTTGGGGAAATGCGTTAAAGGTGTGTTTTATTCGTAAGTCTTCCAGTTGAGTTTTCTGTGTTGTGGGTTATCGTTTTGTTGTGTCAACCAATCTTGAATTCCTTGGGTAGTGCATGGGAAATTACTAGTGTTTACCCTATTTCTATGAATGGGGACGTTTTGTGTCTCCTGAGAAAGGAGTGGATTATGGGATCCGTGTCTCCTTGTAAGGAGTGACCTTGTTATTTGATTTGTTGCCTCCAATGTTGGAGTGTGTTTCAGTTTGTGTCGCCTCCTAAGAAAGGAGTGGTTGTAATACCTTGTTTGTTGCACTTTGTACCCTTGATGCTTGGATGTTATGTGTGTTGTCAAGTAGAAGAGTGGCTTTCGTAGGGGCAGAGCCCGGAAGAGGTAAGATTGGGTAACCTTTGGAAGTGGTGTAATTAAGTGATAACTAAATCAATATACTTAGAAGTTTGGGTAGTACTTCACACTAAAAAGATAATTATGCCTCACTCATAGACTCAAGTGCTCGGTTAGGCTTGGGATGGGTACGAAGACTTGGAATGGAAAGGTCATCTATCTTGTCTGTACGAGAGGTATTTGATTCCACATGAGCGAGTATGGGGGCCGAGATTCTGTAGAAGCCACCAGGGTAACCCTTAGTGGGGGCCGAAGCCTAGGAAGAATCATCATGGGTAACTCATGATGAGCTGTGTGATGACACTCTATCTAGGACAACAGTTGGTTTTTGATTTTGCATTAGTAAGTATGAGGGCCGAGGATCAGTTCAGGCCACCATCTTGATGATCCGTAGTGGATACCTCATGATGTGCTGTGTGATGGCACTTTGTGTGACCATAGTTGGTACTTGTTTATTGTGGGTATGGTTTCCAAAACATACCTGATGTGACCACAGTTGGTATTTGGTTCTATGTGTATGGTTCTCATAACATACTTGATCTGTTTTATTTCTGGAAGCTATGTGACCATGTAGAGTTGTACTTGTGTTGTACTTGCATGGTATTTGAGGTAGATGGTCTTGGCTAGGATTCCTGGTTACTATCTCCTAGCATGGGGGGTGGGCCTTTGGGTTCCACTTGGTTGGGTGGCGTGCACCTAATTCCATTGGGTTCTTTCTTCTTGTTCATGTGGATGAGACTTCCAGTTGAAGAGCTCGTTGGTTTCAGTATCGGTTCTTGCTTTATTTCATTTTAGTTGTTCTTGTTATATTTACCCCTCATTTGATATCGAGGTGGAAGTTGTATTTGTAATTTTAATTATTGATCTCACCTCATTCGTGGAATGAGAGTTGTAACCTTATTGTTTAATGAACGGTTTATTGAAATGTAAAGTTATCTTTATGCTTGCTGTAAATTATCTTATTGGAATGTATGTGTTTAAATTATTAAGTAAATAATTGTCATGGTTTAATTCATGTTTTTTGTTGAGGTTCTATATAACCTCTATCTCGTAACCTTAGAGGTTGTTGGCATTACATAGTGAACTTGCTTATTAATTGTACTTTAAAAAAAAAAATAGCCTATTTAAGTAGTTGTTTGCAACTTCCTCTAGGGTTGCGTGGCAGGGCGTTACATTATTGATGGAGAAAAACCACAATCTAATGGTGTTGAAGTACAAATCAGTAAGTAAATTCATGATTAATGTGGTTGTTTTTCTTGCAATCATTAATTTACTCTCTAATTTATTTGTCAAATTAACAACATGACATTTGGAGTTTGAAATAAACATGTTGAAATCTAATAGGTTTATACGAAAGTTCTATACTCGACAAGTTCATTTTGTACCACAAGAAGCAATAGTGATCATTTATCTATTAATTCATAGTTTATTGCGAATATATGCATGTGTTTATTAATCAGTAAAATTGTTATAACATACATCTAATATATGTATTTTGTTCATGTGCAGGTATTTTTCTATGAAGATATTTTGGACCCGAAATGGATGTTTGTCAGACATTATGATCCAATATTAAGGCATGTATTTGACAATGCATTAGCAGATACTGATAAAATAATGATGGCCAACAAAATGAGAGAGAGGGATTAGAGAACATCAAATAAATTGACATCCATGATGATGTTGAAGATGGTTATGTTCAAGCACAAGAAGAAAACAATCCAAACCTAGATGATGTTATGGAAGACAACAATATGAATGGTATAGAAAATGATGATCCAAATACATTTGGTAAAATTATAGATGGTCTACAATCAAGTTTCAATGATGATGAAGATGATGCAGATCAAGATGAGGATGATGATAATATTAATTACTTGAAAGAACATATGAACATTGACAATGATACACCAGATGACATTGTAGCAGACAATAATGTTAATGACCAAGACTTCTAAATTTTTAGAATTATTTGCAATCCATGTTTAAAAAAGGATGACTCTTATGGCCTAAACTTTGCAATGCTTCAGTAATATTATTTGTGTCGATACAAATTACCTATTGCAATATCCTTAAATTGTTCAATCTTTGGTATGAATTGTTGGCAGAAAAAATTAGGATTACTTGGATGCTTCTTCCATTCATTTTGTATCAACATATGTTCGTGAAGACACAAAATTTTATAAAATGTTAATGCACGTAAATCACAATTATTTAAATAAGCAACTTTGTTAACTTTATTATTTTAAAATAGTTTCCAATTTTATGTTGAACATGTAAGAAGGCAAAAAAAGCTCAAATTTTCAAAAAAAATAGTAGCTCTACAAACATCCACAATAAATGCTTTACTATATCAGCACATTCATTCACATAAGCACAGTATTGAGGCTCAATAACTGATATTCATTCAAATATAAGAAGAAATAAGTATGGAAAAGATAAGAAAAATACATAATGATAACACGGTCATGGAGAATATTTGATAATAAGAAGTTCTCCATTATATTGCTTCAATTGATATTATAGTGCTCTTCTTTAATAATACCAGTGTTATCCCCTCAAGTTATTGTGGAAGTATGAAATGAATTTTAATTCTTAAGTTGATGGAAACCAATCAAAACAATTTCTCTAAAAGGACTTTTAATCCTTAATAGGAGCCAATTAAAGTAGATTATTTGAAAGGAATTTAATTCACACCTAACCAGAAACCAATCAAAGCATCCACAAAGTAACAAAAAATGTGCCCTGATAAATCTTGTAGACTTAAATAACTTGAAAAGATCACTTTGGAGATAGCAAAGCAATAAATAAGCATGAAAACTTGACACAACAATTGAACACTGAAAATGGATTACGAATTATAATCAGTCATCTCCATTATATTGCCTTTTAAATAATATGAATTATAACAATAGTTATGATGTTTGATGAAAAATAGTTGATTAACATAAATGAAAACATAACACTTCAGCACATGAATGCATTGATCTGTTAATCTTCCAGCAAGTGCCAGTGACCACTTAAGATCTGTTCAAGGCTCCTACTCCATGATAATGCACCACCTGTAGAGTGTATCTTCCTTATGATGTTGGTTGGTCTTTAAGCTCCAATGGTTGCCCCTATGTATTTGTTGCATCTTTGGTTTGGTGATGAACAAGTTGATGGCAAAGAGATGATGAGTGTATTCCTCCTCAACATAAGTTCCCACGTTGGTAATTGTACCCTTCATATCATATTCCACATACATCATCTTTTCAAGTTGTTTATGTGTATTTTGTAACACTATCTCTTCATCGTTTATTTCTTGCAATGTAGTATGTAGATACATGGCGAGCTCATCCTTCCAATCATCTTTCTCCCTAGGATTGCCAAGGCTATCATGGACTGCAAGATGCAAATCAAAATAGTCAAGGTCCTATTTGAGCCTATTTTCGTACTTGTGTGATTCCACCAGCTTATTGTATGTCTGCAATGTCTGACCTTTCATGGCTTTCTCATTTTCAATCTCCTCCCTTTTTTCAATCATCCATATTTGCAATATTTCATTCTCCACAAGTGCTGAGTGTGTCTCTTTAAACAATTTTCAATATTCATCAGCACGATCCATCATCCTGTTGAATCTTTCTTTGATTAACTCAGACACAACATTATATTTAGTGGTTTTTATTACTGTTTCCAGCTCCTTTCATTTCTCTTGAGACTTCTAATGACAATGTTTCCAGTAAGCTACATTTGCTAATGCATCCAACAATATTTTGTCACTCTCTAACCAGGGAATATAATTATGATCTAGAAGAGGAAGATGTTTTATCTTTGTGACTAGCCACCTCCTTCCTTAATTTATCATTTTCTTCTACCAATTTTTCAATCTGTTCCTTAGTGAATTTCGCAATATTTATGTTTAGCTCAACTATTTCAATGGGGTTAGTGTCCCTTACCCTATGGACCAAAAGATGTCCAAACACTTGGTTTGGATTACTAATGAGAGAAGGCCTTTTATCTTGAGGATACAATAACCAAATTAGCAGGGTGGCTTCATCTGGGTTGTACCCTAATCCTGAGTACATTCTATCACTTGTCTCTTTCGTTAGATGCATTGTTTTGTCTCTTCTTTTCCTAAAACTGTCGAACACTATTGCAAAGCTAATATCCCATTCTGGTAAGATTAGTACCCTAGCCTGTTGAAGTAATTATTTCCCCCTTTCAAAGGTGATAGATTCTAACTCTTTATCTATTTCTTTTCTCAACTCTTCCAAGGTGACTACCTCCTACTCAGGAGTGATATCCTTCATCCTCTATCTTAGAATTATTCATTTATGCTCATAAAAAAATGATTTAAATTTAGAAGTCTTGACAAAATCACTGTCAAAAATAAATTCTTACACAACCTTGACTTTCATGTCATTAGAGAGTTCATCTAATTCTTCAAATTTGACAAATTTTTGTTCTATAGGTGGCTCATATTGTGTAACTATAGGGGCACTTATTTGTTTGACCTCATCATCCTCCTCATCACTCTCTTCTTCATCTTCTTCACTCATGGTTGTATCTACAGAGAAGTTCATTTCCGGAGTGGGCTATGAGGGTATGTAATCAAGAGACTCTATGTCCTCATCCTACATTCTTGAATAAGTTGTCTGAGGTGCTTCAAAGACATCTGGGGGTACATCTTTTATTACATCATCCACATGAGTGATGAGTTACTTAAATCTTTTCAGAGGATCGTTTACTTCATTAAATGCCCCTGAATAGGATGGGACATTTCCTTTCTTCCAAGTCTTAGCAAACACAACTTTGTTATATGCAATCATCTTGTCTTTTTTTGAGGCCTCATCATAATTTCTTATTACATCATCAATAGATAATTGGAGTTCATACCCTGATATTCCTTGTGACAATTTTTCCTTGTGAATAAAACCCTTTGTATCAAAATTATTTCTTTCATTACCCAACGGTAAATTGTATTTTGTCAATTTTGTATCAATTTCTTCATACCCTTCACTGGTGACTATTGTAAAATCTCCAAAGAAAAAAGTGCTAGGCATGATAGACTGCTTACTATATCTCTTAAGATGTTTTGCATCAGATTTAGCCAATTGTCTCACAATTTCCAAATAGGCTATTCTATCTCGAACTATTTTTGGCAATAGATTTGGGGCTCCTTCAAACCCATAGACTCTAATCATAGTGCAATCAGGAAATGCATACCAATCCCCCCAGTTATGATTTACATTTTTCCTAGGGTCCTTTTCCTTTGATCTCAAGACTTTTTGTATTTCAAGGGACAAGTTATAATTACATGGATATTCCAACAATTTCAACAATGGCTTGATAAAATATTCCTCAAAGTACAAATAGTATGATCTACCATATCTGTTATCCCATATGGAAGTCCACATTTGTACAGGTTTATAATTCCCACTTTCATCTACATCTCTTATCCTTAATTCTTCTCCCTAAAACCTTCTAACTTGTCCTTCATGTAGAAGAAAATGCATAAACAAAGAGTAATGTTTAAAATCATTAATCCTATCACTATTGATTTTGATCCTTCCCATCCCCTGGTTTAGAGCATTGGCTAAATAACTAACATAGTCAAATGGTCTAGCATCTTTCTTTGTATGTCTACAACCAGGACCATTGGGGCAATTGACATGAGGGTTGGGATCTCTACTCTTAACACTTGTCCAACTAAATAATATGTATATTAAAAATATTCTTCAAATAAATCCTCATGAAATGGAGGGTTATCATTATAAGAAAACCTTCTGAGTTGGCTACCTTCATCCCTGGGCCTGTGTAGTGGTAGCTTTCATCTTTTATAGCTCGTGTCCATGTGATGGTACTCTATTAGAAGGTCTTTGATTGTAAATGGTAAATTCAGAGAGCATTCCAATTGAAAACCATTAGATATGAGATCTTCGGAGATAATGAGAATGTCATACCCATCGTGTGATTGAATAGCTCTTCTTTTAGGGTCATATTTATTGGCTAGAGCTTTAAGCAACTCTGTATTAACAAACACATTGGGTATCACTAATCTTCCTAGGTATAATATCCACTGGTTGTAGACTAGTTGAAACCTATATATTTTCTATAATGGTATATGAATAGGTGAGATCCCCACCGTGGTGTCCACATTTCTCCTAAACCTTTGTGCTTGTCCCATAACTTATCCATGAAAGGATTTGTCAATGCACTCCTTTTAGGTCTCGGCCTTGACCCCAAGCATTGGTTAATTAAGTCGTGGTTTAGAAGTCTTTTCTCTTTTTTTTGTTTCTTAGTTTTTGGCATTTCTAAGCTTTCTTCCATTGTTCAATTTTCTTATGTCTTTATAGAAGCAACTTCTTCTCGGTTTTTGCATACTTACTTGGATTTGATTTCACTAGTTCTAAGTTGTGTAGTAATGGAAAATTCCCAACCTCCTTTACTCTACTCTGGCATCGAATGAATCCTTTTCAGTTTTTAATGAAAAGATGTGATCAAATTGAGATATAATTCACTCAGCTCTAGCTCATAAACGCTCCACTCGCTATCAATCTTGTCATCGGGAAGATCATTTATTTTAAATATCTTAGCAATATAAATGAGATGTCACATCAATAAAAAAAATCATCATCGTTGCATCAGCGATACCATGATTCCATTTTCACCGATAACCACCTTTTTCATCGATGAACTCCTTCCTTTCGGGGTATCGACGAGACACTGAATAATGTCTCCCCAATGTGCCCTAGTTCCTCTGATATCCTTCCTTAACATGTACTTGGCAGTTCATGGTCTTATCGGGTCATCAAGGAGACTCTTGTTAGCCTTCCATCGATAAGTGTCACTTCCTCCGATGCCTTCAGCCTTTTATCATTGCATCAGGGGAAATAGACTTTGTTTTGGCCCGATAGCCTTATGTTCCCTCGATATACTTTCACCACATGTTGCACTTCATTACCGTATAATGTATTGCTCCATCGGTGGGACGTTGTGTTCCCTTCTGCCAATATGTTCTAGTGTTACTGATATTATTTATTTAATATGTTATAATCCCTAAGATATGCACATACGACCAATCAATCATGAATTCAGCCAAAAAATAGTGTGCTACACTCGGTGCTACACTCGACACTAGACTAGGCACTAAAGTATGCTCCAAAGTAGGTGCATAATTATTCATTAAATTAGGTGCTATTATTGGCGCTACACTCGAAAGCTAACTCGGTGAAAACTTGGTGCTACGATTGGCACTAGACTCGGTGCTAAATTTGGCGTTGAACATGGCATTGAACCTGGCGTTAAACATGGCATTGAAGTCAACGCTACTTTGCATCGAATTTAGTGTCGACTTGTTCCGGTTGATGTAATAAATGCCAAAAATAGTGTCAAACCAGCAAATAGTGCCGAATTTATCAAAAAATTAGAGAAAAACACATTGAAACAATGGGTGGAAGCAATAAAGGGAGCTAATCATGGGGATTTGTTGTAGTTATTCCTCTATATGTACTACATTCTTATATATGTCATAAACATTTTATATTTTTTGTGTGTCTTGTGTTTTCCTTTTGGGAATCATAGAAGGCATCAAGACATTTAGGTCTCTTCCATATTTACCCGAAAGGATTCTTCTTTTTTTCACTCTCTTTGTGTCATTCTTCCAATTTTATGGTTATTTGGGGAATGATGACATTTTCGATCTCTATAACAACATTGTAGAAAATATATACTAACCCCGAATCCATATATCCCTTATGTATTTTTTGGGGCAACCCCGGCCTCCTTTTTGTGATGTAGATTTATTTCAGAAACATATGAATTGGCATAGGTATTTTCGAATAAGCTCTCATGTATTAGGAGTAAATAATGACTACTTTAAAGAAATTTCTCACAAAAATGGTGTTGGCAACCAGTTTAAAGTGGGGGCATACATCAATAATATCTTTTAACATTTTGCATGTTTCATGGTGTAATTTTCTTTTTCTCTTGGGATGCATCCTTTTCTTGGTGGTTTCATTGGGTTTGATGTCCTCCAAGAGTGTTATATTTCTTAGCGTGTGGCTTTCTTCTTAGTGGCTTGATGTGGCACACTGCATTCCCTAAGTTGTGAAAATTTTACTCTTGACTTGTCCTATCTTGGAAACATTAGGCACGATGATCCCTAAGAAGAAGACCTTACACGAACAAAGAAAAATACCTTTGAAAAAAAACCTATACATAATTTTCATAAGTGTTTGGCATAACACAACTTTCTAACCTTATGAAGCTTGAACACAACCTTCATAAAGGCCACCTAGCATAACACACCTTGCTTTCCTATGGAGCCTTGCCTATCATTGTGGTGTCTTATTAAAGTTGTCAGGAGGATAGATTTGATTTGGTATGGGACCCTAATATGATTCTCATTTTCCACCCTTTTGGGATACTCACCTAGTGGATGGCCTAAGGTTCCACTAGCATGGAGTAAGTGTGTGCATCATTTTCATAGTGGACATCAAGTTCTTCTTGTGAACGTTCTTGGAAAAACAACTAAGATGTGTTCCAGATCGTGTTGGATAGTTAATCCTGACAGTCATAAATGATATTACACAACACTTAGTTTTTTAAGGTGTGTGTCCTAGGTTAGTGACCTAGGACCCATTCGCCACCTAGTGAATGGGTCCTCACTAGGTCTTAAAACCCTATTTTCACATGACATTACACATTGTTTGAAGTGTTTCCTAGGTAAGTGAGCTAGAACCCATTTTCCATCTTCACTTACACCTAAGATCCCCCTTGGGATATTTTTTTGGCAATATATTATAATGATTTCAAATCCTAGATCTGATGTTGGCTTGTGTTATTTGAATTTCAGGAATTAAGAATAAGTTATGTATAAATACAAGGCTATTTCACTATGTTTCATCTAAGAATTTTTATGCAAGAATTGTAATAGAAATTTTATGAGATCAAGTGAATTCAAGAGTAATTTCTAAGGCATCCAAGGGAAGATTTATAAAAGATTATTGCAGCAATCAAGAACCATTTCATCATACCAAAGGCATAGTGCATCATGCATGTTGTTGAGCTAATGTTGTGATGTAGCATTTCAAGATCCAATTCAAGCATTGTTCCAAATCAAGTTCATGATCAAGTTCTACATTCATTAAGGTCGCTTCATGCAAGATTGTTGATTTTTACTCCAAGGTTCAATTGAGGATTGGCGAGTTGTGACATTTCATTTTGTTCATTCATAATTCCCTTATGCATTGTTTCATTTCAAGGTTTAATTACCAAAATTGGGTTTGACCAAGTCAAACCCATATTCCCTAACAAACAACATGTCTCTTCTCCTTTGATGTGTGATTGCAGGTTTTAGGTTGAAGATCATTTGGAAAGAAAAATTGTAAAAGTTGTCTTAAGTTATCGAGAAAGTTGTCAAATCACAAAAATTGAGCTACAAGATTTATTTTTGGGTTTCCAATAGTTTTTGACTAGGATTTGGGAGTGCATAAATTGAGGAACATAACCCATAAATTGATTTTCCAAAACCCTAGCCATGACCCATTTTCCATTGGGCGAATGAGTCCTCAGTGAGGCCCAAAAAATAACTTTTTGCAATAGATACACAACATTTGACCTTTTTAAAATTTTTTGTTTTACTAGTATTTGGGTTAGGATTGATTTATGTAACTCATTTACACATTATAGCCCTCATAATTGAGTGAAATAGAATAATAGGTACATTGGTTCAAAAAATCATTTTGGTGGATCACGCCCCCATTTTTCTTTGTTTCACCAACATTCCTCCCCATATTCATCTAATTATTTATCATCTACTATATGTATGACATCTTCTGATAAGAAAGAAATATTTTCTTCACAAGAGAAATAAGTGTCCCCGACTATTGATGTAATGCCCCGTCACGGAACCCCAGAGGAGAACACATCAAAACTACAATAATGGCACAATATATTTTTTTTAAATGAAATAACAGAGATATGTATAACTTAACATGACATATAAACTAAACTAGGTCCTCCAAGGTTCCATGAATACATTACTAACACAACTAATAACAAGAACTAAACATTAATCATGATTTAGCTAACAATCAAGAGTTCTTTTTAATCCATCACATTAAACGATTTAACAAAATACATTTCCATAACATATCATCAGATAACTAATCAACTAAAATACTTCATACAAGCAACCCAATCCAATAATATAATCATAAAATACATGGTGGATTACAATTCAACCATTACATGATTACCAAGAATTCATCTTAACAAAAGTTAATCTAATTTCTTCATATAAACAAATATTATAATTATTTAAATATAAATAAATCAATTCTTCCTTATTTAAAATTTCCCCATTTACTCATATACAAAACCAATTGAATTCTCATAGGTAGAATTATATACTTTTCTAACACCTAAATATGTACTCAATTATACATATACATATATAAATATATACCCAAATATTGGTATATATTATATATATACATATTAATATATGTATATATTATAGATATAAAGTTATTTTCTATCTAATTAAATCAGATAACAATGAGGTGAACACCATTTCATATCAAATACAAATATAATTATACATATATATAACCTGATTTATCATTATCAAATTTCCATATGAATAAAATCAAATGTCATTTAAACAAAGAATCAAATTCCAACTGTGAAATCAAATGCTAAGGATATAAAACAAATGCTATTTATATAAAATCATATGCCATAAGAAAAAAATTGAATTTAGAATACATAAGAATCAAACTTCAGGCACAAATAAAATGCAGCCTATGCAAACAATGACCAACATGGAAAATTCATCGATGGCCATAAAAGAACTCAAGAAAAATCGAATTGTAGGCATAAACATGTGAAGGGTGCCCAAATTTGAATAGTATAAGAGAACAACAAATCAATTCCCATTGTGTAGCAAGGGTGGCCAGGTGTGGTGCAGTTCAAATAGTAAGGAGATTGTTGAAAGCTAAGGGAATTAAAAGGATTCCCTTATGCAATTGGATCGAACGCCATAAAATCGTACATGCTTTTTGTGTAGGAAAAATTTCACATCCACAGATGCGGGAGAGGTATGCAAAGTTGGAGGAATTGGCTTGGAAAATGAAAATAACAAGGTATTTCCAATTCAAGGATTTTACTTAATGTTGTGGGAGAGAAGGAAAAAGAATCATCTATCTGCCACCATAATGAAAATCTAACAACTACATTTGGGTTATTAGACATGGCCCTCACAAAGCTATTAGAGTTGTTAAGAACCTTTGAGTATGATCTGATTACCATGCTACATCGAAATTCATCTCCAAGATTGTTGCAAGAGAAATTTTTCTAAGAGATGTGAACCATTTCCATCATTTCAACAGGTACAATATTCTTGTGGAGAATATTGGTGGTGCTAAAAGAAACAATCTAAAAAAAATAGGCTCACACTATACTTTGGGGAACTATATCAAATATCCAGTAATAATGAAGGGACATCCATCAAGCAAAATAGTAGGGAAAGAATCGCCACAAATAACGAACCAACAAGGGAATGGGGTGTGGTAGGAAATAGAACTTTAGGCAAGGTTCCAAAAGGGAAAAGTGGTGAAGAATACAAAAGGGTTCACCAAAAGAATAGAAATTTATATCAAATATAGTAGATGCATGGCCCAACTCGATATGCACTCGAATTGAGAAAAGATAGATGGAAAAATGAATTAAATAGAATAGAAGAAATATGGTTTCATGGTTTGCAATATTCTACATAATATGCAAAAATAAATTTACATCAAAGGGCTTTGGAGATCCTCAGAAAAAAAAGACATTCAATCACTAACTCATTTGACCCCAATTTCCGATGAAACCTTCCGACGAAACCTATATAATCAGATGTATCATCGGGCACTTGTGCGAATTTCCATGTTTTAAAAATTTTTACCCCGACATTCATCGGAATTTCGACGAGCCGTTGTTTTGTGTACGTTTTGATGAAGATCTTTCGCCAAAATTGTGGCGGGCATAAATTGAAATGAGCTCGACTATTTATTGCGACAGTGTTTTGCTCGACGGTTTTCTTGGGGAAAATCAGAAGAAACTCAAGAAGATATCGCCATGTTGAGGGAAGTCATTGTCTTTTTCCAGAATTCATTTGTGAAGTCAGATTTGTACTTCCAGGTTTGAAAATCATATTTGAAAGCAACATCTCATCAGATTTCATTTCCAGATTTTAGACCTGGCTTCACAAATTCTTTATAAGGGAATTGTTTATAACTGATGGAAAATTCTTGATGGATTTGGACAAAGATTATATTTGCAAGGTTTCAATTTTAACCCTAATGATCAATTTGCAATAGATTTGGGAGCCATAGCTAGATAATATCAAAGGTGTTGGTTGTTTTTTTACTGTAACCAAGTTTATCTTCTAGACACATAGCATATAAAATCTCAGATAATACTGCCTTACAATACCATCAATCTATATTCTAACCCAATACTACTTATCAAATCCTTATATGAACATAGTCACCTATAACCTCACTCAAGCATTTTAATTAATTCCTTGAATTAAAGCCAAAATGAGAATCACACACCATAACAGTGAGATGAACATAATAACCCTTGATCATTTTATTCAAGATAATAATATATTCATACAATGGAGATACATGACCTTGAAATGAGTAATTTTCATTCAGATGCTAGTACTGTCTTGAAAATTAAGTACCCATGAAACTAAAACCTACAATAGAATGACACCAAATGGTGCAGAAGCACACCTAGGCTAACCTCCATGTTTGTTATTTTGGCTTGTACTTGACTCTAGCCAAGCTAGGATGTTAGTTTGTTTTCAGACCTTAGAAGGTCATTGCTTTTGTAGGCTAGGTGAGTTAGTCATTAGGACTAAGGTCACACAAATAGCCAGTGTTAGTAATTTAATTTTTCTTAATGTTAGTTGTCTATGGGAGATTAGAGTCTTAAAGATGTTCTAAACACTTAGTGGTTGTTGTAAATATGCCTTAAGGCCATTAAATGAGTTGGTTCCTTGGGATCTAGAGGGAATAGTGGTCCTAAGAAATAGGATCAAGGCATAGAGAAAGATGCCAAATGTTGTAAAGAAGTTAGCATGGGCATGCATCTCAGTTACCTTTGGATTCCCTTGAGAATAGGAAGTGGGAGATTGGCCAACAGGCCCTAGAATCATGGGGATGGCATCTATTATGACCCAAGACTCGAATCTCATGACATGATGTAATTGGTAATTAGTTTTTGAAAGTAAAATAGAGAGCTCTGCAACAGTTTTTTCAAGAACAACCCGAAATTTTGTGATGACAGAGATGCTTAATGGATTGAGAGATTGAGTTTAGTATTTGTTTAGTGTTCTATAGGATTATCTTAGTCTTTTTCATTTGATAAGCAAGTTGTTTAGAGTAGGATATTTGGTGTTAGGCAAATTGTTTTGGTTTGAAGTTCTTACTGGTCCAGTCTTGACCAGTCGGTGCTTTCATGGCTCCCCCATGAAATTTAGCCTTGGGAAACACCTAAGGATAGGTGGAAATGTTAGGGGAGTCACTAGTGTATATGGATTTAGGATTAGGAAGCATGAAAGAGTGGAGAGCTCTTTTTATCACTAGTCTCTAGGCGAGTAGACAGAGCCCGGTTAGAGGTCTAGGAATGTCTTTGAAAATTTCTTGCAGGGTAAAAAGGTACTGTACGGAACAAGTATAGGTTCAAGTAGGGTTTCATCATAGCTCATCATACTAGGTGGACTAAGGTCATGTCAATCATTTAGTTTATGGTTTGAGTAGGTTCCAAGCAAGATTACAGTCAGTCCTAGAAATTAGGCCTTTTAGCCCTATTGTCCTAAGTTGTAGGAAACTAGTGTACGAAGGTTGTCAATCCCTAAGCCCCATTGAACCTTTTAAAACTTCCAAATGAGTATCCAAATCTGCCTTTTGTTTTGTAGGGTCTTTGGAAAAATTTAGCAAGAATTGACAAAATAGGACTGGTAAAGGCTACAAGGAATAGGCCTATTTAAGGTCTCAAATGGTGAAACCTTGAACCCAGTAATGATAGGGTTAAAGAACCTTCTAAAATGGTTCAAATATGCAAGGTTATGTATGTTTTCAATAGGATGGGCACCCCTGCAATGAAGAATGACGTTTGTGAGAAGTTAGCACTTAGAAATTTCTAAGTGAGGAAGAGAAATTGAACTTGTCAAATGGTGTTAGTCCTCCAAGGTGAAGCACAAAGGATAGAACTCTTAGAGAAGAGTTAGAATTGGACTTAGTTAATTATCTAAGCCAATCAGGACCTAGAGGAGACTAGGTTCCTAGAAGAGACAAGTTGGGTCTCTTAGTTGCAGTGCAAGCAAGCCTTGGAACACTCACATCACCAAACCTAAGAATAGTATCTTCACTATAATATCAGGCTCTTTACAAATTCACTCTACAACTTCAGTTAGACTTGACCTAAAGATATCTAACTTGCTAACTAGCCATATTTTTGGTCCTGAAATCCTTCTTATAGGGAAAATGAAGGAGCAACAAGCATCGGACCAGAAATACACCCGTCACTGGTCACTTGGACCGCCTTATGACATTTCAAAAATTGGTTACAATAGTTGAGTCTCTGGAGAATCTTCTTGTTCATCCCGTCCACTGGAGAATAACTATTGCATTTTCCAAACATTAGAAACTTGCACCAAAACTACCAACAAGACATAGCCAAAATTTGTTATAACCATAACAGCTGAGTTGTTAACTGCTAGTTGTAGACTATATCCTATTCTTGTTCAGTTAAGTACTTTTCTACCCATCCTTGATGTTCCTCATCCATTGGGCAATTAAAATTTACCACCTAATTTACCTTTGCACTATAAGTTGTATACTTTACTGCTACTTGATTCACCTCCCTTTCAAAAGAATCCAAAAATGTGCTAGTGTTAATGATTTCATCTACCCTGTCCTACCATTGCTGCAATGATCTAACATTTCATTGGGAATCTACAATATCTAGTAAAGATTTGCCACTCCAGTCATCAAAACTCTTTAGCAACTCTTTAATCCTCTTGCTCAAATCATCAGGTAAGGCCCGGAAACCTTGCAGTGACTTCACAAAGTCTTGAGTAGGCCTTAATTGTTGAGGCCTATTAGCTGCATTTTAAGAATTTCATCTCTAGATTTTGTTGCGCAAGTTCAATATTCTGATTTTAGGAGGATAACAGTTGGAAATCATTGTAAAATCAGAATTTAATAATTTCTGGAATTAGCATTTGAAAGTGTTTTTTGGGGTCATTAACTTCAAACTATCTTCTCTTTTGCAAGGGTGGTTGCATGCCAATTTTTTTTGGTTTAAAATATCATAATTATTATATTTTGTTACCTGTGTACGATTAAAAATTATTGGAGTGCGTGTGAGTTTGATATTTTTTGAAGATCTAAATATTCAAGCTTGGTAAAGAAAAATCATGTCAGATAATATTAGTCCAGAACAAAAGGAAGAGACAGTTGCTAGATTGTGGGCTATATTGAAAAGAAAGGGTGATGAAAAATGTTATTATCCTTGCAATAATTGCAAGGGATTCAAGACGAGAAGACTTTTAATCACAACAGTTGAGAAACATTGTAGGTAGCATGGTCACGTTGAAGGGGGGCATGATTATTGTCCATTGGTAAGTTGTTCATTATATGTGTTTATATTGATTGAATTTGTAAATGTTTATATTGTTTTAACATTTGATATATATATAAAAAATCACTTGATCATGATCATGGTTTATTTGTGTCTATCATTATTATAAAGGTGGGGCACCCTAGGGCACATGATATGAATTATCACGGCCCAGAGAATGTGGTTTTGCAAGTGGAGGAACATGGAGCTGTGAATATTGAAGATGAAGTTAATGATCCTATGGAAGAAGATGATCATGCACCAGAAAACACAATTGAAGATGATGGTACAAATACATTGATCCATGACACATGTAGTGGCACATCTGATCATGTTGATCGAGATGACTTTGATGATGTCCATGATTTACCTGTACTTGAGAAGGCATACGAGCCGCTTTATGAAGGATCCCAAACAACTCTTCTCTATGTTGTATTGTTGCTGGTGAACTTAAAAGTTATGAATGGTTTATCCAACATAGCAATCTCACGGATTTTAAGGTATGTCATATATGTCATTTTTTTTCATCTATTTTAATTGTTGTTAGTTCATCGCTAGTAAATAAAGGATGAAGTATGTACCTTTAATATTCTTTATATTAAGAAGTTATTTTTTGTTGTAGATTGATTGGTGAATTTTTGTTACCACCATCAAATATTTTACCTCGCTCATACCGAGATTTATTTGGTATTATGAAAGATATTGGAATGGAGTATCAAACAATAGATGCATGTCCCAATGATCATATTATATATCATAAACAACATGAATTTGCAACAGAATGCCTGGAATGTCATATCAGTAGATATCGAACAGATCAACTAACAAAAAAGGTGCCTCTCAAGGTTCTTCGTTATATTCCCATTATTCCACGTATGCAACAATTATTTAGGTGCGAAAGCTTAGCGCAATTTATGGATTACCATGCACGTAATAGAAGTGGAGATGAGATTTTTCAAATGCTTGTGGATGGTTCTACATTTAGGGACATGGAGGAAAAATGGCCACACTTTAAAGAAGAATCTCATATTCTCAGGCTTTCATTGGCAGCGGACGGTGTCAATCCATTTGGAGAGCTGAGATCTATTTACTCGGTGTGGCCTGTTTTTGTTATCAACAATAACATTCCTCCATGGATGTCAATAAAGAGGGAGCACATAATGTTGGCAATGATTGTTTCAAGTATTTATTTACATCAATTTTCTTTAACGTAGTAGCATCTCATTTGTCTTATTTGTTGCATAATGACTTATATGTTTTTTCATTTAATAGTCATGTACATCAATTTATATATATTGCAGTAAAATGGTCATAATAATTATGTAATTTTTATGTTCATTCAACTAGGTAAGTACCAAGTTAAAGATATGAATGTATATATTGAGCCTCTTATCGACGAGTTACTAAAGTTATGGAATGACGTCACTATGTATGACGTATCTAGACCAATAGGACAAAGACAATTTCAATTCCATGCAATGCTTGTATGGACAATTCATGATGCCCCAGGGCTAACACATTTTTCTGGTATGTTATAACGTTTGATTGCATGACTTTAACGATATTTAATTTTATGAATTAGATATCATGCATGTTTTTTAAATAATCTATTCATTATATATAATTATAAAAATTGACATATTTAATCCAATTATATATGATTTGCAGGTCTTCAAAAAAAGGGAAAATTTGCATGTCTAATTTGTGGTCCAAAGATGAAATCTCATCATTCAACAAGTTTAGGAAAGCAGGTGTTTGATGAGTATAGGCACTTCCTCCATAGAAATCATAAGTATTGAACTATTGAAAAACATCTTTTCAATGGGAAAGAAGAGACTACATCAAAATCACGAAAATGACATCTCGCCTATGGAAGTTGGAATATAATAGAATTAATCGTCAAGGTTATACACTGGATCAACTTGTTTATCTATCATTTATGATATGTTTTGAATTTTTATTTTTATTTTGTGATCATGTTGTAATTGACAATGATTGTCGTTTTTAATTTGTTTAACTTATATGCTTCATGAAGGTCATCAAGGCATTAATGGTCGGCTTCCACAAGGACTGAAAAGTTATCCTAGACAATTTAGTAGGTTGCTTTACTATAAACAGCTACAAATTGTGCATTTGTTTGATACAATGCATATCAAAAATAATATGACAGAAACGTTATGGAAATATTGGATGGAAGGCATGACAAAGAAAAAATTGTCAAAATTTTTAGTGACATTCAGGAAGTCAGTCATGCAATGAAAAATATCATTCAATTAAATAGCGATGGAGACCAAATTAATATAAGTGCCCTTCCTTGGTTATTAACAGAGCAACAAAGTAATGCTATAAAACAAGTCATACGAAAAATTTGATTTCCCACAGGATTTGCTGCCAACATAAACAATATCATAACAAAGAAAGGTGAATTTGGGTCAGGGATGAAAACGCATGATTGGCATACCTTCATTAAGGTAATTATTCTGGTATATTATATATATATATTTGTATACTGCATGTACTTTTCAGTGTATTATGTTTACTACTTTTGGAAAAATATTAATGAAAAGATCATTTTATAATTGTTGTAGTACGTTCTACCTCTATCTCTCCCAAACAACTTCGACAACAATGTCAAGCAAGTTATTTATGATCTTAGAAAATACATGAGGTAAGTAGCGATATTTGTTCAATTCGTTGTATATTTTTGTTAAATCTCATTAATATATTTGTGCCTTGAATCACTTGTAGATGGTTGTCATCTAAAGCAATCCATAAAGAAGATATAAATTATTGGAAGAGAAGAATTCCTCGTCTAATGTGTGAAATGCAAAAGTGTCTACCTTTGACATTTTTCAATGCACAAGAACACTACCTCATACACCAAGTTGAGGAGATTGAATTGTGTGGACCTATACACACAAGGTCAATGTGGATGGTTGAGAGGAACTTGAAATTTTTGAAGGCTTTGGTTAGATAGAGAGCACATCCCGAGGGTTCTATGGTGGAGGTATACATGGTATACCAGACCATGGTGTACATTACTAAATATCTTCCTATTTTTGTAGCAAAGATCTATGTAGATCGCATTTGGAATCCCAACTCCATTAACAAATTTGAAGGGGAGTACTTGATGGGGAAAGGTAGATTGAAGAAAGTGTCAGGTAATTATAAGATGGTCATGGAAATTGGTGTAAGTGTTCCAAGGCTTTCTTGCACAACTAGCTAAGAAAACCTTTCCTTGTCTTCTTCTAGGAACCTAATATTTTCTAGGTCTTTGTTAGGCTTAGATGATTAACTAAGTCCTAATCCAACTCCTCTCCAAGAGTCTCACACCTTGTGCTTCACCTTGAAGGACTAACACCACTTTGTTATGTGTAAACTCTCTCCTACACTTAAAGACTCTAAGTGCCAACATCACACAAAAATTGAATTGATTGCAGGGGTGCCAAACACATTGGAAACATGCCATGTACTTCCAACTGGATCCATCTTGGAGGATCTCCAAACTCCTTTCCTACTAGTTTCAAGAATTGGTCTTGAGGAGGCCTATTTCTTGTAGCCCTTGATAGAGACCTTTACTTCGTTCTTGCCCAAACTTTCCAAACAACTTAAAAAACCAATTCCACATTCGAATACCCTTTTGGATTTTCTAAAGGATTCAAAAGATTTTATACTCCTAAGTCCTCCGTACACTGGTTTCTTATTATCTAGGTTGAATAGGGCTATTAGGCCTAGTTTGTAGGACCCCACTAGTTTTCTTGCTCAAACCTCAGTCAAATGGATTGATAGAACCTCAATCCTTCTAGCATGTTAGGATATGTCTATACCCTACCTGGAACTATACTTGTTATGTACTGTACCTCAATCCCCTATCTAAATTCTTCAATTCATTACTATCAAACCTCTAATCGGGCACTCTAAGCTCGCCTAGGACTTGACATTAAACACAGTTGTTCCACTCTCCATGACTCCTAACTCTACATATGTATAGAACAATGGCTCCCCTAACAGATCCATCTACCCTCAGGAAAATCCCATGACTAGATTTCATGGGGGAGCCATAAAAACACAAGTTGGTCAGGACAGGACCAGTAAAACCCTTAAACCTTAACCTATCTATTCAAGACACTGAAACAGCTTAAATCAACTTACTTGCAGAATGAAAAAAGTTTAATACTATCCCATGAACATGAATTTAACACTAAATCAAAACATCCAATTCACTTAGTATCACTGTCACTCAATAACACTCGGAGTTCACATAAAAATAGAAATTGCAGAGCTATCTTCTATTCCAAAAACTTGATTACAATCTCCCTCTTTCTTGAATTCGAGCCTGCTTCATATTAGATGCCATTCACTATGTTTGTAGGGTATGTTGGTTGATCCCCCACTCCTATCCTTTAGGGGATCCTATGTAACCAAGTTGCATGCAACATTTTCCATAATGGCAACTGTTGTCATAAAAATTTTGTAACAACATTTGGCAACTCTGTCATTATGCCACCTTCCTAACTCTTAGGACCTCTATCTCCTATATTTTGAGTAACCAACACCATTAAAGGCCTCATGGAATCTTTCTAACATCATTCATGTGTTAGAACACATTTAAGACTCAAATCCCAACTTAAGCTACTAAAGCTAAGCAATGTAAAAACTATTAACAATGACTAACTTTGGTGACCTTAGTCCTAATGACTAACTCACCTAGCCACAACAATGACCTTCTAAGGTCCAAAACAAACATACAATTACTCTGACTTGGCTAATGTCAGATACAAGCCCAAAATATCCTATCTATGGAGGTTAGCCTAGGTGTGCTCCTGCACTAGAGATTAATTAGAATACATTTTACATTTGATTTTTATGTATATTGTACTTATAAATTAAGGTTGTATACCATGATAATTAACTAATTATACTTCATTTGTGAATTTCATTTTTTCTTGATACAGTTGGTCGAGAGTGGGATGCACTACTTTTGTATGTCGCAAACAATCTTGATTGGATGACGGTATGGATTGAATGATGTCAACAATCTAGTCACACATTAACATGGGAAGGTGTGGCTTCATTGGTTAAAGCAGCTCATCGTAATGGAGATTTCAATGTTTCACCAAGGGAAATTGATTTAGCATATGGTTTAAGAGATAAATAGTTATGTATAAATATATTAATCACCCATATTATTTAATTATTTTCAAGTATATTGATGTATATATATGTTGAGATTTTTTTCTTTGCATACATTCAGCCAAGAATAAATATGTTTATCAAATGACGATATTGCAATAAGTTTTGCATGTTTGACATATTGCAAGTGAAATACCACAAGGCTATGTGGTGCAATGGTTGTAAATTTCGAATCAAAAAGTTGGATGACATGAAGAAAACTTGTGATTATGGGATAACTGTAGTCTTCCAGGTGACTAATGTTTCATCTAGAAGCGACATACATCCAGAAGTCTTAGAAAATCAATACTATGGGATTTTGGATGATATACTTGAGTGTGACTTTAAGACCTTGAAATTGTTAGGCAAATGGATTACTCCAGTGTTATGAACTTAAGTTCATATGGGAAACAGGATTTTATGCCCAGTACATTGCGTTTTAGTGATTTCACTGTATTAGCCAAGGAAGGTTATGATTTGATTATGGACAAATTATTGCACTACAACATGAGCAGAGGACCAGTGAGAAAGAACTTTGATCCAGAAGGGTATATCCACTCTGCCAGCCAAAAAGTAAATCTCAGAGGGTACCATCATGTGCCCTTTAAATTTGATGACATAATCAGAAACCTAGAGGTAGAGGAAGCTGAAATTGTGATTGAAAAACATAATCAAGAGTTGGTGGATGTTGAGTTGTTATCCTCCATTAAGGGGATTTCAGAAATAGACAGGCCACAAACCTCATCTAGGAAAGTTTCAAGAATGAAGACTCGGGAGTATGCCTATGTTTCCAGATAAATAGATGTTGAGGAAACCATAGATGTAGATACAAGACATGAAGACTATAGGTCTTTCATATTAGATGATGAATTTATAAAGACCTCCGAGTTTAAGACATTTTTATATAAGCAAAAAGGGAAAGAGATAAGGGGACTAGTTGACAATGTCACTCCAGGGAATGAGGATCAACTGTTAAAAAGCTTAAAGGATGAAGTGGACAAAGAGATGATTGACATGACCCCTGAAAAGGGGAGGGAGCTGCTTGAAAAGGCAGGTGTTATGATTTTTCTAGGTTTGGATATGAATGATGCATTAGTTTTTGATAGTTTCTTAAAAGATAACAATGCTACCCACAAGCTCAGTATAGAGAAGGTGACAGAGGTATACACAGGATCAAGATACAATCCTGATGATGAAACATTGATGGTTTGGGCCTTGTATCCTCCTCACAAGAAATCAATTGTTATTGATACTGAAAAGGCATTCAGACATGTCATGACCCTGAAGGCTGGGGAGGTTGATCCTGTAGCGACTATTGATATTGGGATAAATATAGCCAAGTTGAATAAAGCCCAAATCCAAGCATTGATAAGGGAAAGGGAGATGTACAAAACCAATAATGAGAGGATGTTGAGAGAGAATGAACACTTGAAAGACTTGGTAGGTGGTGTAACAAAACCAACAAGGATGCTCACTCAAGGTGAGAGTTCACAGAAAAAATACCATTGGGAAGGGTCAACTGCATACTCTCAAGGGAGAATGGATGCATTTGCTGCAATAATAAAAAAAAGGAAGGTTATTTTAACCACTTGGTTAAATAAACTCTGGGGAAAAGACTCACAGTACGTAGATGCAATAAAGGAACACAAGAGAGTGGATAGCAGAATTCAGGAAAGAATTGAGGAATTGGAGGAGGACACTACTAGTAATGAAGAGATTGAAAATGCCAATTGTATTATGGATAGGCACAGGGATTTCTATGTGGAGTTACAAGGGGATATGCAGGAATTGACAGAGGCTGTCGAAGATAGATTCACCAAGTTATGTGATGATGAAGGGAAAATCAAGGAAGCGACTACATGGAAAAGTGAGTGCGAAACAATACTCCAAGGGATGCTGGAGACAGCCACTGTGAAAGATGTGATATTGGATGCAGCATGTGAGCAAATGATAATGATGGAGATTGTGATCCGCGATGCGTTGGGAGATGCCGACACTCATGAGCGCCAGGATTATACGGAGCATATGTCTGCAGTCCATTTGTGGCTCAAGAGAAATTAGTTAATAGTGGATTTGTTAAACCTTTTATGCTTTAAACCTTTTTGAAAAGGCACGTCCTTTTGCAAACTAATGTATAAGTATTCGATGTTGGATAAATTTAAGGGGTAGAAGATAGAATTAGAATAGGATAGACTGTTGTAAGCATTAAATTTTCAGAAATGATGACATTCAAGGAGACTATGTTGCATGTATGAACTTTGAAGGAGATAATGAAAGACTGTTGATTTAGTGGCTTCATTCTGGTATCAATTGTTTGTTGGATTCTTGTGATTATTTGATTGTCTCCAATCTGATGTTTCTTGGTTGTTTAAATTGAAGTATCAAGTATATATTCTATTTATTAGTACACATTTGTTGTTTTTGTGTGATTTGGTTTATTGGATTCTTTAAAGAAGAATTAAAATTCCTTTCAATAAATTACAGTAATCTGGGAATGCCATTTGGATCATTAAGAAGAATCAGATTATTAGATTTGATATTCTGCCTCAAGTAGGGTTTATCAATTACACTCTTGCATGTTTATACTAGTTGTAAACTCATAGTTATATGCCAAACAATTAGAGGACCTGCCAGATAGAAACCATTCATTAAAGGCTTTCATTTGACTTTGTTTTACCCAATAAGGCACTGGTCTCCCTTATTTACATTACATTAGTTTTATTCATTTCATTTAACATCTCTTAATTGAACATATTAATTCATACCTTGATATTGTATATACAATTTATACCAAAGTAGGATCATATCTTTGCACTGTTAAATTGCCATTTGTGGATAGTTAGATCAAGTAGGAAACATAAATTGAACATATTAATTTAGTATAAGAGTCAACCAATCATAAGGAAAACATAATATGAAGATGAATTTTCTCAAATCTTATGGTTGTAGATGCCCTTTTGAAATCTATGCAAAATGTGGGAGGATAGACAAAGCTCATCAAATATTTGACACAATGCCTCAAATAATTGTAATCTCATGGAATACACTCTAATTAGAAAAGTCTCATCACTTCCCTCATAACAATCTATCAATTTGTTTTAGTGTCTATTGTGTTATACCCAATTTGGGACATGGGGTATAACAAAATAGACACTAAAATAAATTGAGAGATTACAATTCTTTGAGACATTTTGTCAAATAATTCACAAGCTTTTTCTATCCTTCCACATTCTGTATAAATTTTAAAAGGGCATCTAGAACCACAACATTTGAAAAAAATCATCTTCATATTATGCTTTGATGGATGTCTATACCTTGTTCCAAATCTCCCATATTAAGGAAACCAATAAGGATTTTGGTGAAGGTTGTGTTGGTGTTTAAAATAAAATCCATGTAGAGGTTGCAAATATCTAAGAGGTAGCCAACCCCTATTGAGGACAACTACAACCACTAATGGCCAACTAACGAGAGTCAGTAAAGGACTGACTTCTCCTACACTTTTGGCTCTGTAGGACCAAGGTGGGTAAACCTAAACGTGTTCACATGAATGTCTCATGATTGGTAAGAACACTTCCTATGTACAGATTACAATTCCTACACACTCAAAGGGATAGTGATCATCTCAAGGTTTTGGCAGACCAGAGAGTGACTACCAGTACCAAAGAGCAACGAAACTGACCCACTTATTTGTTACAATACCTCCCTGAGGAGGACAAGGTTGTATTCAAGTGTTTTGTGTTCAGTATTTGGATATCCTTGCTTAGAACCTACAGTCTTGAACTAATAAAATGACACAAACATTATCCAGTGCTTCATCCATAGGGTAATGGAGTCATACAGAACAAAATCCTGATACGATGAACCCATCTCATATAGCATTACTATCATGAGATATTTTAGCATATTAAGATAGTACTTCTTCAAGCATCCTGAGTATATACAACCATGAACATGTAACTTATTTTTCAAGCATTTGATTAACTCTTTGAGTTAAAGCAAGAAAATGAATCACATTTTCAATTAACTATTGAAACTGAACAGATGAATCTTTGATAAAGCTATTCATAATCCATGGCACACACCTAGGAGAGTAAACCATCTTAATTTTATAGATTTCTTTCGATATCAGTAATTAAAAAAGCATATCACACTAATCTATATATAAACCTAACCCCAAGATGACTTCCTGAAACAAAATGTTCATAACACTTTAACAATAAAGAGGACTGTATAACTTCCAAGCGTCGGATTGCAAAATTTTTCTGACCCTTCACAATGAGCCGTGAAATCTCCTTTATAGAATAGGAGAGCAACAAGAATTAGGCTACATTGTGACACCAAATTGAATTTCAGCACCAAAATGAAATTTAAATTTACATTCGTTGTCATAATGATACCGTGCATGAACAAAGGAATCAAAACAGTTATGAAATAACCAATCAAAAAACAAAATTTCATGCAAAGCACGCGCACGTCCATATCCACATCCACATCCACTTGATAGAACAATAAGAGAAGAGAAGACACGTCCAACGGACCCACTGCTAGTAATCATGAAGAAGCAACATGGCCCCGGTACAAGCAACCGCTCTGAGTTCGAGCCTGCAATAGCGATGGCACCACCTCCTCTTTACCAACCTTGCGAGCACATTCCCGAACAACTAGACCTAGTGCTAATGTAGACACTGAATCAATTACTAGAACCTCCTCATCCACTCCCATAAGATCAGCCAGGGAAGCCAAATAGTACCGATAATCAGAATTAGTTTCAGATTCATCAAAATTTTAGATGATTATCGAGGATGAACAATGTACTGGCCTCTTCCCAGTGTTCCTAATAATAGCCTTGCAAGACATGGGAGAATCAGATTTCTTCATGATTGGTGAAGCTAGCCTCACACTCCTTCACTTAACTGATTTACTCATGATAGAAACAGAGCGCAACCACAAATAGAAGAAAAACCTTACTACACTTAGACACAAGAGAATGCAATGTTGATTACATACAATTCAGTTAGCATTTATAGAGCAAGCCAGTATGTAGGGCACAATTACTTGAAGGCGATTCAAGCACTTGCATAGTTAATGATCCAGATAACTATGAATACCCTCAGCAGGATGGCACTACTCACACGCAGGAGGAAATCAGGTGGAGATCCTCGGGAGAAAAGAAACCTATATCATTAATGACACAAGCAATAGCCAAGTAATACATGCCACGCGGGCAACTCACACACTTCTTCCCTATAAATGAACCACCAATTTGAGAGGCACTTTAACAATAAGAGGGTGGAGATCAAGTCAATGGATGTTGACAATCCACGTTGATGCCATCAGAAAAAATATCCAATCAAAATCCTGCAGAAGAATAGACCCAGACCGCACAATGGGTCCCATATAATCCCATTGGCATGA